>CM040184.1:44916346-44961346 GCA_022606455.1 Callitettix versicolor
CGTCGAATATTTTCCATCATTTATATATATATATATATATATATATATATATATATATATATATATATATATATATATATGATATATATATATATATATATATATATATATATATATATATATATATGTATATATATATATATATATATATATATGATATATATATATATATATATATATATATATATATATATATATATATATATAATACAAGATGTTTCGAAAGTGTCGATCTTTCTCCTTCGCAGGCATAAATTTAGTAAATAAAGCTTAAACAAAGATGCACAGCAAGGAACGGAGGCAAGCGTAGCTCTGGTTATAGTTTATAATAAAAACAAAACTTAAAATACAAATTACAAATAATACAAATTGAAATTAGAATTTTAAAGCACTATTTATTTAAAACTCATAAACATTATATGTTTATGAGACGCTCTCGGATAGTGTCTGAAGTGCATCCAACGTGTATTGTGTTTTATAATTACTTTCTCAAATTGCGACTATTGTGACATTTGATCTGTCCATTGTAATTGTACATGAACCAAAGCGTGCAGCATGCGAAACAACTCGAAAACGATAATCGAACTAAGCACATAATTTTATTTTGATATTCGCTTTAAACGAGTTTATTCTCAAACAAAAACAGTTGTAGTTTCACAATGGTGTTCATTAAAATTTCAGACATTAACTTTTTACAATAAATTAAACTGTTTTTATAATTATGCACAACTTTAAAAATTTTAATTCAAAATACCAAAATGAACGTTAATACTGACGTATTGTTCTTGCTGGTTTAAGGTGGACGCAACTTTATCGGGGTGAAGGCAAAATGCTTTTGAAACGTATTGCGTGATTAATAAGCCTAACAACTTGGGTTAATAATTTGACTTGCTTATGTATTACAAAATTTGTTATAAAGTAAGAATGTTATTGGTGTGGTGTTAACGTTTAATATCTTTCTTATTATAAAATTAATGTCATTATAATCATTTGAGTTTCTTAATTGATTTAACATTAGAGGTATTCAATATACAGAAATATTAAAATTATTTATTTAAAAAAGTATTTCCTGTTTGAAAATGACGGTATTATGACTGCTAATGAAAGTTATCAAATTCATATAAGAACAGTTTTTAAGAAATCACACAATTCTTGTCAATTCTATACCCACAGCCATTTTTTGAGTATTTAAAACTGCATTTTAGTAAAATGATAAACAAAATATTTCATTTAATTTAATGTTATTTTAATTCAAAAAGATTTTACATTTTGTTGTTCAAAAATTAAATAATTGCGAAACTGATCTTTCTGATATAATAGATAATAATTGCTCATTTCCCAGTGAGTACATAACTAAAAACAGTTACAAGATATGATAAGGCACTCATCTGTCAAATTTCAACGTATATCGGTCAATTCTTTCAAACTCCAGCAACATACAAACAAAGAAACAAACACACACACACACACACTTTTATGAACTCACGAAACCTGGGAGGAAACATATGTATCTAACAAACAAAATACTATATTTCTTGAATCATTGTTATGTTCTCTAAATGTTAATGTAAAACAGTCACTTAAATTCTTTGAAACGTATTTTGTTAAACGGTTAAACTTGAGAGTAATTTGAGACCATTCTTTGGAGAATATAATAATCCAAAATCATATTCCCTTGGTGCAATTAGAACATTGTTGGTAAATTAGAATTTAATTCCTACCATTATACAATGGCGTCCACTTAATAAACCATTACAAGCCTGGGGCGGCGGGTGAAGGGGGAGCAGAATTATGTTTACTGCTTATACGTCCCAGCTGCCTCTTGCTTTTTTATAAAACACGTTTTACTATTTCAAACAACTTGGAACCCAATAATTAACGTGAAACGTACAATCCTTTATTTTAATGCCATAAAGAGATTTCCTAATTAAAATTCTAGTTCCCAACGGAAGTCGTAAACGTTTTATGGTTTTAGCAGTTTCATTAATAAAATATACTTTTAAAACTTGTCTAAGGGTAAACAAAGGGATGTTTTGCTGTCTGTCTTGCCCAGCATTGCTCTAAATAATGTATCGCTGAAATTATGAAGGTGAATTTTCAAAATACTTTCTCTTATCTTAGGTTTTTTTGAAAACCTGATTTCTCTAGAAATTATCAACATTAAAAATCTGCACTTATTAGAAATTAAATTTTTTAATAACTTGGAATTACAGTCATTTGCTTTGGTGACTGTTCCATGAGGATTTTGTTTGGAAAGGAACTAGTTCAAGGTGTGATACCTGTCAGTCTGCTGCGTCTCTAATCTTGCTCACCTCAAGGTCGTAGGTTCGACACTGCAGATACTGCAGCTAGCCTGGGGGGTTGTAGTTAGTTGTATTTCTGTTTAGTACCTCTCAAAATATGGCAGATATGTTACCGAAATGTACAGCGGGTTTAGGAAAATCACTGGTTACTTTCAATTCTTTACAGATATTCACTCTGAGGGAAAGGAACTTTCTTATTTTGATTATTGTGATTTTAAATTTAACATAAAAATACCCTAACTGCTTTTACTGAAGTAATATTACATTAACTGCTCTTACTGAAGTAATATATCATTAACTGCTCTTACTGAAGTAATATTACATTAATTGCTCTTACTGAAGTAATATTACATTAACTGCTCTTACTGAAGTAATATTTCATTAACGGCTCTTACTGAAGTAATATTACATTAACTGCTCTTACTGAAGTAATATTACACCAGTTGAAAGAGAAGACTGGTGTAACACTTTGCTGTGTAATATAAAGACAGTTTTAGTGTTTGAATTCAAAATGTTTTGCTGTGCTTTGTTTTATCAACAAACTGCTGCAATACGTCTTTGTCACTGAAGGCAGTACACTTGTTTTACAGCCACGAATATATCCGTGCAAAACTAATTACTGGTATAAATTTAAACAGTGACAATAGCAATTTATTTACGTAAAAACCTGAGCCTGAGAATCTGACGCCAACGCTGTGAGATATGTTGGGTGGTGGATTTGTTTTGTTTTTACATAACGTAAACACTTGTAGCAGTTAAAATCGTTGTTTCGGAAAATTCATAAGGAATGCACGTAGCTGTGTCGTTGTTATGGTGGAAGATAACTTTAAAAAGTCCTTATGCTTTACTGTCGTAGCAACAGCTATAAACTCTGCGTATAGGCTACTAGCATTTTGATTTTTCAAATTACATCGATGGAACCCTGCACCGCGGTCAAATAAAATTTCAACGGATTTTACAAATTAAAAATGCTAATGAGTGCAGCTTTAACGTTGGTTAAGGCGGCGAAATTTCAAAATTATTTTTTAAAACAAACAAGTAAAAATTCTTAAAGATTTGAAAAGCTTGCTATTTTGAAAGTATTTTGCTGGTTAACGAACTATTTTAACACAGACACACACACACACACACACACACACACACACACACACACACACACACACACACACACACACACACACACACACACACACACACACACACACAAAACACACACACACACACACACACACACACACACACACACACACACACACACACACACACACACACACAGCTAAGACTTAGGAATATTATTTTATGTGTAGGAGACTATATGGCTTGCGAGACAGCTGAGTGCAATGAGAGCATTATTGTTTTAACTTCAACAAACGGGTTATGTCGGACAACAATTATTTCATGGTTTTGTTCAATTTATTTATTATTTGAATTCCAATTTGTTCATTTTATTTAATATTTGAGTTCCAAACTGTTCAATTATATTTAACATTTTGAGTTCTAGTCATGCAAATTATTTGAAACACATAAAGTAAGTATTCAAAGTTACTAAACACAGCGGCAACCTCAGACGACACTTCTTTAATTGCCTCATGGGAAGGGTCATTAGACTCCGGAATATTTTAAAACCAAGCCTGGAATACCAATGGAGTAATGTAGATACGTGACATGAAAACTTAAAAGTTTAAATATTCTTTTGTAAGCAATATCTCATTAGTTTGTATGCACACGCGCGCGAGCGCACGCAACACACACACAATTGTTTGTAGTTAGGTTTGTTGATATTCAACAATTTAGTTTAAACATTTTTTAACTTACTTTGAACAAATTTTAATATACGAATTATTGTACTTAAGTTGAAATATTTACTGCCTTGGAGCAAAAAATTCAACAGAACGTGTTTTGGAGCCGTACTTTTCAACCCTTCCCCCCGGGAAGTTATAAAATACACGACCTCGTGAGGAAAGTGCAGAACTGTTGTGTTTGAATAAATGAATATAACAACTTAATGTCATAGGGTTAAGCCTGCCTTCACTAATACATTTAATACATTGACGTAACTAAATGACGTAACGTCTAATAAAGTAACAACAGACTTGCTACAAACCGGAATATAAATAACGTAGGTCTAAAGTATTAACTGATGTAACTAATTGACGTAGCAAAACATTTCAAATAAGTAATTGTTACACCATAACGTCAATCGTAGCTAATTGGCGTAACATAAAGTTTGACTATTTTATTATTCTTTAACCTAACCTTGCACTAACGATAGAGTTATGTGAATTCTAGCGTATCTAGTTGACTTATAGTCTATTGTCTGACTAACAAAATGTAATGTTTGACTTATTAATTAACGTAATATCTAACGTAACTGGTCAATTTAACGTCATATATATATATATATATATATATATATATATATATATATGTGTGTGTGTGTGTGTGTGTGTGTGTGTGTGTGTGTGTGTGTGTGTGTATTAACTAATTAACAAAGTATGTCATCTTTTGTAAAAATTATGCTACCGACAAAGTGGAAGTTAAGTGGGTTCCGAACACTTGATAAGTAATTTACGTGTGCTGTATTAAGTATTGTACTGCTATACTGATAAGTAATTTACATGCCATCTTCCGTAACTAATTAACTTAAAACAATGGATGACATAACCTATTAACATAAAATATGTCTTACTTAATTACTAGTAGTTCAAATAATTGACGGCATATAATAATTTCCGTAACTAATTGTCATAACGCAATGTTTAACATAAATAATTAATATAATAAAATTTCGTAGTTCTTTTAATAGCAGCATAACTAATCAGTGTGGTATAACAGTTTCCGTAACTAATTGACGTAACACAATGTCTGACATAAATAATTAATGTAATAAAATCTCTTACTTAATTAATAGTAGCCTAACTAATCAATGTGGTATAACAACTTCCGTAACTGTCTGACGTAACCTAACTTAATGTTTGGCGAGACAAAGTAACAATGTGAAGTTAAACCTAAATTAATTTTGATTTATTAATTTTACAGTCAAAGCTGGTGGTTCCACCCATGAATATCTTTTGTTATCGTCAATCCTAGGGCATACATTTATTATTATTCAACAATATATTGTGTAATGAATGCCAATTTTGTATTCTTTACCAACATCCACATACAGTATTTATTTGTTACTAAGGTAATTTAGGTAAATTGTCTTGCAATTTATTTATGAAATTGTAAATATATTCATGAGGAGATGAAATTGAATATATTTACATAAGAGTGCCCTGAGGGGAGGACAGCTCACTATCCTGTGGATACATTATTTATCCTTCTTAACGTGTTTACATAAATCTAACAACACATCGGAAGTGACGCAGTAGACAGGAAACATCCTGGAGACGGCGCCATCTCTCCTCACCGATAAACAGCTCACTGCTACTGTAACACAATGCTGACGTAGTAATGCCCCCCCCTATCTATACGGCTTTCATTTGCTCTAAATTAAAGTTGTATCCACCGAATAAATAAGTTATGCTAAAACAAAGAAATTGCTTAGAACATACGTTAAGTACTGGCTAGTGTGTCTGTAGTGATTTCCTCTTTGTTTAGAGAATTTCTGGAGTACAGCGTCAGTTTCATAATACATGGTAGGCTGTTTGTTTACTCTTTGGAATGAGCACCGATCCTGACCTTTAGACATTGAATATTTTTGATTATTCTATGAGCCCATTAGTTATCAGAGGTTTCAGCAATGGATCTTCCAGCAATATCTTTTATCTCGGATCTTCTTTGTCAGTCAATCCCTGTGCGATTACTCCCAATATCCTCTTTGTTGATTATTTATAATTTCTTCGTTTATTGTTCATAATGGGTAGTATTCCTTGATCAAATGATTTTGATTTGAGATGTGTCTCGTGTCTCGTAGTTTTGTCAGACGCAATGGTAAATCCTCCATTAGGTTTTTCTTTGAATATTACTATTTTTTGTTCATGATAAATCCAATAAGTTTTTGATGTTCAGTGTAACGTCAATTACGCAAAGTTCTTTACCAATTAAACACGGTTTTTCCTGTCTTTCTTCCGACCAAGCCTTCCAGATTTGTTATCATATTAGTTCATCTAGTTGACAAGACCCGGGGACTTGAAATGTTCACCGATCCTTACCTCTAGATTACTCTTAGAGTGGAAGGTTCGTTAAATTTTTTAATGTGTATTGGTGTCTATATAAAATACATACACGTTATATATATATTTGAGTGTGTGTGTGTGTGTGTGTGTGTGTGTGTGTATGTATGTGTGTGTGTGTGTGTTTTAGCACGCTCATAATGTTCGCATTTTTTGTTAGAATTAATTTAAATTTCGAAAAAATCGAAAATGGTCATGATAGAATGAAGTTGTTAACTAGCGAAATGCTTTCAGTTGTTTCAAATATTTTAAAACTCATAAATTTTGCCTTAAATATTACGCCAGCGAGACAGTTGAATGTCAGAACGATTTGATACCATCTGTGAATTGTAAATGATTGTGTCGCTAGGTTTTTTGCTTAATGTACATACTTTAGGCCAGTCAGACTAATGAAGATAAGGGATCAGCGTTAACTTTAAGGGAAAAGAGCAAAATAACAGCTGAGTACTTGCTATACATACACAAATATTAATTATATAAAAGTAAACTATACTTATACTGATAGTTATATAACTTAATAAAACTGATAGTTATATCCTTATAATATTAGTATAGGCTACGTACGCTGTACTGATAGTAAGTGAGTACATGTCCGGGAGGGAATGCGCAGTTGTTCATAATAAATTCTTAAAATCTAACACACCATAATGCTCAGACTTGCGTACAGCAGTTCCCTAGGCAACATTACCACAATGCGGCACTAGACGCCGTCACTGAAATGAAAAACATCTGCTAGTTATCTCCACATACAAAGAGTAGAAAATAAAGAGAAGTTATCTCCTTCTTGACTTGAAGGTAGGCTAGAGGGAAATTTGTCTTTCAACAGACAGCGAGGAGTGGAGTGAAGGTGGGTGGGGTGGGGTGGAGTGTGGGGGTAATACCATAGCACTTGGAAAAGTGTCTGCTGTAATAAAGCGCGCTCTGTCATCGTGCTTGGGAAGTGCCTGCTGCCTCCTTGCCAGCTGAACAGCTGTAAGGTATTGTCGTGCAGTTTATTATGAGATTTATGACCTCTTGACACCCTCAACCCTAAACCTTACCCCTACTTGTAGTAGAATGTTCAGTCTTTAACCCCGTGTTTGGAGGTTAGGGTGAATTGATATTGTCAAAATAAAAATATTGCTACCAACAAAGTGGAAGTTAAGTGGGTTTCGAACACTTGATAAGTAATTTACGTGTGCTGTACTAAGTATTGTACTGCTATACTGATAAGTAATTTACATGTGCTGTACTAAGTATTGTACTGCTGTACCGATAAGTTATTTACATGTGTTGTAATAAGTACTGTAATATGTATTACACTGCTGTACCGATAAGTTATTTACATGTGTTGTACTAAGTACTGAGATTAGTATTGTACTCTGTACCGATAAGTTATTTACATGTGTTGTACTAAGTACTGTAATAAGTATTGTTCTGACGTACCGATAAGTTATTTACATGTGTTGTACTAAGTACTGTAATAAGTATTGTACTGCTGTACTGATAAGTTATTTACATGTGTTGTACTAAGTAATATAATAAGTATTGTACTGCTGTACTGATAAGTTATTTACATGTGTAGTACTAAGTAATATGATAAGTATTGTACTGCTGTACCGATAAGTTACTTACGTGTATTGTACTAAGTAATGTGATAAGGACTGTACTGGCTCTACTGAAGTATTTTAACAGTTACGGTTATCTCGTGATAAACACAGATTTTCAAAGAAATAATTTAATTACATCAAAACATACGAATTTGTAAGCTCACATTAAATTAATTGTTTCCTTAAAACAATCCAGTTTGGAATCTGTTGACACAAAAAAGAAGAAATGGTATATAATTTTATTCAAAATGAGTTCATCTGATTTGCTTAAGAAAGAAGATTTATTTCGTCTCTATAATCGAAGAAAACATGAAGAATTGTGATTAATAGATTTTTTTAATAAATTAATCAGATTTTGCGTCTTTCATAACTCCTGAAACAGGTTTTCTTTGGGATATAACGACCCAAAAGGTTTGCTTGAGCCCTTTCAGTATATAAGCCCATAATTTACGTGTGTTAAGTGAGAGTAGTATGAGCTGCCTCCACCGGAATGAGTTGTTTAAGACATCCAAACATTATTAATACAATAGCAAACACCTTATAACACTTGTGGAGAGAAAGAGAGAGAGATTTTTTTTGTGTTTAACGTCGAGAGAGAGAGACAGACAGACAGATAGACAGACAGAAAGAGAGAGAGTGAGTGGTCGTTGAACATTCTATATTTGGTCACTGCCAGCTATAGTAACGAAATTGTTGCGGTCAGACAGAGACAGAGAAACGAAGTGCGGAATTAAGGTTTGGCAATTTGCATAACTTACAGCAGCAACAACAGGAACACCAGAATGTTATACCGTGGTGTTTGAAATGGTTTTCTATCTCACTAGAGGAGAAGTTTAAATGAACAGTAGTTAATAATTATTTACTACGCAGTATGCGGCATCGCGGAAGTAAAACTATTCCTTTTTTTACTTTGAAAATGAGAGCTAAATTCCCTTAAAATTATTATTATAAAATTTCAAAGTACGTAGAAAAAACTTTGACCAACGTCTGTTTAAATGAATTTAAAAAATATATTCAGATTTTGATGTTGATTACGATCGTTAAAAGTCATATCTTCACTAAAAATCTGATCTTCCACTATCATAAATGCCAGTTTAAAAAATGTGTAATGTAATATTGTTTATTTTAATATCTTTGGAATGGCCATTATTTATAAACAGTCGACTGGATTTTTGAATAAAGAACTTGTCCAAGCCATTATCAGAATCAATTTTTGTGCTAAGTTTAAATGAGATCGGACCAAAGTTGTGTTTGCAAAACAGCTAGCACTCGCGCGCGCACACACACACACACACACACACACACACACACACACACACACGTATGTATGCGCGTATGCGCGTTCGTGTGTATTTAATTAGTGGTAGGCTAAATGTAGTAATTAGTGGTGCAATAATTGTAATTAATGGTAGGCTGTATTATAAGATATACTGCAATATAATCTGCTCTCTGTAGTACTTCCTTTTGCAGGTTATTTTCGAATTGAATCAAAGTAGGCATAAATCGATTCTTATAATAGCTTATATAATTTGAATATCATTAAAAAATATCTGTCATTCAAAATATTTTAAAAAATCGGATCTTTTAATTTTACTTTCGTAAATCCTCTCAATGAAATCTGCACAAATCAGTATTTTACATTAGAAAAATAAATCCTATGGTGGTCAGGGTTCATCTTTTAAAATGTGATTTTAAAATTAAAAATAATAATTTATGAGGTATTAATTATGACTGAAATGTTGAATTTAAATTTAAAAGAAAATTTAAATAATTAACGATGCTAGGAGTTTAAAAAAAAAGTCCGTACTTAGATTAATTTTCTTATATCGATTGTCGGATTATTCAATGTTTAGGAATTTTGGAAATTGGTTTTAATGACGTCAGAGTTTATTTTAATTTCTTTGTGAATGTGAGAATGTTTACAGATTATGTTTACATGAATTAAATTACTGTATTTACATTTCTCAATATTGTAAATATTAGAAACACAGAACGGATCCGGAATTGATTTGTTAATACAGTATACCGATGAGGTTGGGATTTACAAGGAATACTGCAAAGTTGTTTTTAGTTATCAATAAAAATACAAAAATAAAAATACTTGTGCAGTACGAAATACAGTTACTTTGAGTATTTTTAGCAAAACGTTGTCAGTGAATGCCATCATTAAACGCAGCGTTAAAGTGACAAGTTTAGGAATTTTCTAATACGATCTTGTTGTAATAAGAGTGCTATTGCAACAAGCGTGCAAGCAACATACGTTGCAATAATTTAAACAAACTTCCAAACCTGCGCCATTATATAACGGAAAGCAGCTAAACGAAGTAAGTTTTACTGAACGTTCTTGAGACGCTTGTTGTTTGTGTTAAGGTATTTTGCAACATCCTGAACTACAGCAGTATTCATACCCCTAATTGACCTAGAATCTTAAACAGCAAATTAGAAGTAAGTTTCATATTTTCCCAGTTCTATTCAAAATAAGTCATGAATATTTATTTACATTTTTGTTTTGCTTAACTTTTCACTTCACAAAATGTAACTTTAAGAAAGTTTGCAATCGTGAATAACCCTTGAAGTGGATCTTTACATTTTATTCCCCCCCCCCAGACAAAAACAGGTATATCCGTCTGGGTGTGCCCTAAGAGAATTTCTTACTACGCAAAATCCGTTCAAAAATTTCAAAATGGTGGCAGTCTCACATTCTTACAATTCACAACTTTTTTGAAATCTGATTTGACCAGCGTTAAGATGTGAATAAATCATGATTTCAAATATTCAAATTACATTCAAAACAACAAAATGAACCTGACTGACGACGTAAAGATTAGTTTGCATGTTTTTATTGTACATTGTTACATGCAAATCCCCAATTTATGCGCATTTTTATGTTGATTATGATATGTTTTTCAGATTTTCAAAAAGTGTAGGATTAAAACAAAAATTGTTGGAAATCACTTCTATCACGTCAGCAACTGTTTTGTATTATTGTTTGTGTAATATTTATACACAATTCATTTTTGTTAAAAATAACTGTTGTTAAAAGTAACTGTTTTTAAAAATAACTGTTATCTAAGCTTAAGGCATTATTAATTAAATACGAATTTATATTGGAAACTTGTTTCTATTTTTAAAAATAAACACTCGAATCAACAAAATTATTAAGCAGTTGTAAAATGCTTCCTTCTGTGGCTGTCGGACTGAATAGGCCTGCACCGTACTCCACTCCCACATTCAATGGCATTAACTTTGGCTCATTTATCAATGCACGCTTCATTAACCCTAAAGCAGGAACATTTTTAAAACTTTAAACGAGAAGGAGTACCACCGCCTTCTTTATGTCAAGGTTTTTTTTAATTTCAGTAACATATGAGTTGAACAACAAAGACCTTATTCAGTTCAGTCTTCGCATCTTCCGGTGTTGAATTCCAGAAGGAATGATTAGATATCCTGAAGGGATACAGGAAGTCATTATTGTTGTTTCAAAGTAGGAGCGCTTAGGTTTAAGGGAATAAATTATAGTACTTTTAACTGAAAACTGTGGTCTTTGCGTCGCTCGAACATTCTCAAGGCAATTAAGTTATTTAATTTAATGAAACACTAAAAACCCAATTAAAATGTTCTTAAAGGAATGCTTCTCAGCAAAAAATTTGTTAAGGAAGACTTTATACCTCAAAACACACTGAAAACGTTTCCAAATAACAAAAAAACCAACTGGCGACAGTTGTCACGTCTTGTTTTACATCGTGAATCTTTATACAGGGTTACATAATTTCTTAATTCTGGAAAGACATACATAACATAAATAGGCAGACACACCCAAACACATGCACACACACACACACACACACACACACACACACACACACACACACATGTACCACGCACGCGTACACATACACACACGCACTTAATTTAAAACCGAAATTTGAGCAATACCTAATACATTATTCTGACTTTGCAGTTTTCCATAAGTAGTTGCAGTACCTGATATGTTTTGGAGGGAGGACTTGAATGTGAGAGTTTGCTTAAGACTATGTTGGGCGGAGCGAGTAAGGCACATTTATAGTAAAAAAGAGTTGTAGAAAAATAACTTAACTTATTTGTAGGTTAATTTTATCTTTAGTTTCTAACAGTTTATATTAGAATGTCTGAGGTATTAGAATCATAAACTGCTTTAGTCAAATAAAAGAAAACACGTATTGTACAAACAGGACAGTGCTTCCTCCAACTGGGGCCGCGTCGATCAACCCCTCTGTACTTATATATTAACAGGCTTTACTAGTATCAAGGCATGCCCGCCTCGCTTCGCTCATAGAAACAATTAATTGTTTTGAAAACCTATCATAACCAACGTTAATCTCTACGTACATTTCCATTATACATTTGCATTGGAATTTAAAAGTTTTTAATGCCAATTTATTGTCGATTACATAGTGAAATCCGTAGTGCTATAAGAAAGTGTAGTGATTTTTTTTAAGAAAAGGGCTGGAATTTTTTTAACTATTTTCGCTACGTAATTCGACTGTTTTTCAAATGGCATTCAAATAAGATAAAAATCGCAAACACACACACATACTCGCGCACGCGCGCACGCACGCATGCACGCATGGACATAAGAGGATCAAAACATACTTCATGGTGCCGGGTCTGCGTTTTACCGTGACTGCCGCTCCAATGGCATCTTTTTTTTTATTTTCCAAAAAAGATACTCCAAAAAAGAATTAGGCCTATTTTTTTTATTTTATACATTTATTCATTATCATTTTTGTATTTTTTTAAATAACAATTAAGGATCTCGTGTTCACTATTCATATTCGAAGCTAAAATTTTGCTAAATACTTTTCAAGTTCACAGCTGCAAATGAATGCCCCACCATCACTTTCAAACGATTAAAGTTAAAAGGGGGAATATAAAAAGTCAAAGAAAAAAGATTTTTGCCAATGCATTTATCTCTTACTTTGCTTATTCTCCTTTTAGTAAATTTGTATGTTGGGTGTATTTAGAGTAGCAGTAGCTCAATGCTTTCATTTCTTTTTTCGTTTTTTGCTTTTATTATTTATTATTGCTTTTGTTTAGCTTTTTGCTAGATATTATTTTTTATCATTTAATATATAATAAATAAATGAAATTAAGTTCAAGAGGACTTCTATAAGTAATTAACAATATTTACATCATTGAGAAAGATTTAAGCTCAGTTTTGTGTTGACATAAGACACGTAAAATCACTATACACTGTAAAGTGTTACATAATTCAATAACTACACAATATCGTACCACCTAGAAAAACAAAATAGGTTTTATTTTATTTGATATATACTCAGTGACAGTATAAAGTGAATGCAATAATTACAGAATGTCGTAAAACCTAAAAAACAAAATAGATTTTGTTATATTTAAACATCATTGCCGGTTGGTTTTTTCGGAATTTACTAATGCTTAGAGCAGTAACTGCAGTCTCGAACCTGCAGCTTTGAGGTACGCAAAACAGACTGATCCTAAACAGTTAAGATATAATTAGCCCGACCAGTAACTTAGAGCTGTAATTAGAGAAAGTATCTGGAATAAATACTGTCACAGTAGAAGCGTATGGCCTATGTATAGGAATGCAGAGAATAACAAACTCTGACAAAACAATGGCTGTGCTTTTGAGCTTTTCCCAGCGACGCTCTATTAAACAATTTTGCCATTACGAAACGAAACTCCATGAAATGTGCACTGATCCTGATCGTAATTTAGCGTTCCGTTTTCATCTGATTTGATTCAAGCTTAACACACAAAAATGTTTTTGTAACTCAATTTGAAACAAATGAACGAATTTTCATGGGTTACGTTAAGTTTTTACGTAATTCGATTCTTGTTGCAAGTTTTTTTCGCATATTAAAGTTACTATTTTCGCAGTGTTACTAAATAAGTTAGCATCACGCATGAGTGCTAGATTATTTTATGTCATTTGACTTAAGCGTTTTGAAAAAAAAACAGTGTAACAGATTTTATATTTGCACTTTGTTAGAGCGCCTGATCCACTAATTATCAAGTTTCTCAATGCGCAACTGATAGGTAACATTACATCAGCGGACGTGGTAGCACCTTCACGTTAAGCGTAACACATTAGTGGGGGGGCGGAGAGGTGGTTCCGCGTTGCAGCTCTTGCATAATGCATGCTACAGGGCCAGGTTATTTTAATACGCAGAGACGATGGTCATGATATATTATATTCATTACTGCACCATAATATGTGTAAAGTGAGATTTGTCTGTATGTCTGTGTCTCCATTCTTAAGTCCGGTCTTCCTGCATTTCTGCACAAGTTCTTTGAAGTCCATTGTAGTTAAAAACCTGTTAAGAAAAAACTTATTGATAAAAGTTTTCTATAATGCAAACAAAGCAATTTAATCGCTACTTAAAGAACTTGTAATATAAGAGCCAAAGATACGAGTACATATTATACAACAGGCTGTTTCACTGTGTATTAGTGTTCAAGCTTCCATCCGACTCGAACCAAACTCGGTACAATAATAAATTGCTTCAGTAATTCTTTGAACAAGTTTTTTGCACACAATTGGTCAAAACCTTTTCAAAATGGCGGTTATGATAATTTTTTTAAAAAAAACTAACCTTCCTATCTTGTCCTTTTGGAACTATTGTAAGTAGCGTCAATATTTGCATTAGTTTTCAACATGATAAACGCTGATTTTAATGATAAAACCAGAACTCAAAATTATACAAAAAATTTTCTACGGCCAGGGTTTATTTTCGCATTTATACTTTAAAATTTCGACTGCCATTCTCTCCATATCTGGCCTAAAGTAAACAATTTCCGTTTGCCACAACAATTACATTCGAATATTTAGCCTATAAGAATAAACGAGGTTAACTAATTAAAACACAATTTACAATATCACTTTAGTTGCTTGCTGTTTACTGAACACACAGTAGGTCTACTTGGTGAAACTCCATGATATCCAGGAAAATTAAAACATTTATCTATATAGTTTTATAAAAAATCTTTTTTCTTTAGTGAGTTATATATCGCCGTGAGACGTCTTAAGACACAGTGACTGAAGATGATGACGTCGAAACATATGTCACTGAATAAAAAACAATTTTGTGTAACTATATAAGTGTATTTTAATTTTCCTGGTTAGTTTTTTGTATTCTTCAACTATATTCACTCAACTATTTATTACTAACAGTTGCAACACAACTAATTAATAGTGATATTTAAATACATATTCATCATAAACAGTGACATAAACATTATGTCTGTTAAAATAGTATTACTTCTTTAGTGCTAAATCAGCTGTTTAGGTAAACATTGCCTTCGCTATTGTATAACAATATCTCCATTTCATATTATAACTTTTGTGCTTACATTAAACTAAAGAGTAGGGATAGATACAAAATGTTAATTTATTTAATGTTAATGAATTTTGTAATTTTAGGGAATTTGTTTTAGTCAGACGCGCCTTTCTGACAGTCAGTCTATCTGCCTGTCTGTTGGTAACTAACTGAAAATTATACTGATATCGAATATAAAGATTGCTTTTAAGTTTACAACCTTCCATTTTTAAAATTTGTCATTAGGTTACAGAAACGAGAAAAAATAATTATAAACTTGCTTCGAATAATAAATTAATAAACTTATTTCGAAACTATAACAAGCTATAGTTTTTCAGTTTTTTTATATTTCTGTCTTCATAGTCCGCGTCGCGACAGTGCAGACGACACGAGTATCAACTGAACAAACTTTGGTAATGTACAGTTTATTTACTAAACGTAATTCGTAGTCCGTATCTGATCATTTTATTATTGATTTAACAATAAAAGTATAAAAATGACAACACTTGAATTATAAAATCACCACTGACTAATTATTGTTATTTTATAGCATATAACTTTACACCTAAAAATAACAGATTAATTCTCTTTTAAGTATTGCATTATTATCATTAATACGTATGTAAGCGAGATTTTTGTCAATAAATTTAATGCACATTGTCATGCAATTAATTGTACTGAATTTAAATTCAATTCGGGGTTTAACAAAGTCCAATTAGAGGCATAATTAATGGTCCAATGTCCAACCTGCGTTGCAGGGTCGGTGTATTAACACTCGCAAGCGTCACTGCAAATTGAATAGAAGCATTTCAAAGCCCGGAAATATTATTGTTATGCCTAATACTGTTTGTTTTACCTAAATTCATTTTTCGAAAATTTAAAACAATTAATTTTAAATATTTACAATACTTGATTATTCTTACAATATAAATAAAAAAACTTCGGGTTTATTATATTAACAGAAACATTGTTACAATGTATTGGTACTGGTGTGAAAGTAATGTTCACATAAACAGCTGATTTATTTCCACAGTTGTTCTTCCGATAATAGCTTACCAAAACAAATGAAAATAACTTAGGCATACAGCTCTCTCTCTCTCTCTCTCTCACACACACACACACACACACACACACACACACACACACACACACACACACACACACACACACACACACATATATATATATATATATTTAAAAATCTGATTTCGCTATCGTAATCAGCGTTAAATCTGCAAATTACGCTGATTTAAAGCTTTTGTATTTGTAAAGCATTTGTAAAGCTTTAGAAATGTTTAAATTACTTTTAATGGATTTTGAATGTTGAGTTTTCCCAATTTTATTGCTGATTATTGTGTTTGATATCACTTTTAAAAATGGTTAACGTTTCTTGAAACGTTTGAATAAACTTTAATGTTCAGTAAAAAAAACTTAATTAAAAAAACCTTTAATGTTCAATCGGAAATAAATTATTCAAAATTATCTAAGAAGACTTTCAAAATATCAGAATTCTGTGTTTTCTCATCGCGTGAGGAAGGGAGGTCCGTGTTAAACCGAAGCTATATTGTACATGCTAACTTTATATTACATCTATCAATTAGTTAAGATTTCTTAATTTAGTTATATCGAGAGAAACAAAACGGATTTGACTACGCAAATCACAAAATCATGCTGTTTATCGTATAACGAGATAGTAAAGAATATCGTTCAAGATATAGCGGCTTAAGTTCCAACAATTTAGTGATGAAAAGTGATATTTTGACCGTTAGGTAAACTTACACAAACCGGCATAACTATATTGTGCTATATGTATACAAATTAGCGTGAAATGAAAGGTAAAATGTTCAAATAGGTCTGCAATGCTCCTTTTGTCACGAATAAGGTTAACCTTACACTCACGGAATTCTTAATTATTATGATTGAATTAATTACCTTAATTCATTTGAAAACAAGCTTATTTACAATAATCATCCGTATTTATTAATCACAATAAAATGATTAATTTAGGTTATGATATAAATATTATATCAATGAAGTTTTGTATTTGTAAATTTTAAGTTATTGTTTTATTAAACCTGCCTCATTCCGAAAATTCGGATATTGACAGTAAATATCCAGAAACTGGTGCCTAAAAATAATTTTTCTGAAGCACCAATTTTTTTATCACAAATCTATGATTTCCTAGAGCTTCTAGGTAAACCATGAATGCCTGCCATAAACGATGCTATTTTTGGACGCAAATTATTGGTAAATTTTCTTATTCAGTTTAATTGTAGGCCTACTACTGTTAACTAGAATGCACGAGAATAATACTTGAATTATTTCAATATTTGATTCTATTTACTTCAAAGTTGTTGAGCTAATTTGTTCCATACACTTTTGCTCTGTTAAAATTAATGTAACACAATATTTGATAAACTTTTAAAACATAAGAGTTTTGCAGGACTTTGAAATAAAATATTTCCTATATGAAATGGAATACTGTATTCATAACGAATATGCGGACGAAGAGCTCGGAAAGTGTTATTGGCTCATGGCGGCCCTCCAGTCCTTGTCAAAGCACTTTAGCGTTCACATTAATCACAAGTTTTTTAAACTCTTTGTACTTATGCATCCGCCCAGTGTTACCGTAGGCGTGATATATTCGTTTCATTTCCGAAATAGTTAAATGTATTTCTTCAAGTTTCATTTCAATTTGTTTACGTAGCTTCGCTGGGTGATTCGAAATATTAAACGAACAATCTTTGACATTTTATTTTCCAGAAGCGGTTCTACGATTTCGATATCGGAGATTTCAATATGCGCCATACGAGAATATAACGATATTGATAAAACCAGTGCTAGATCATCGTATGCATATGACTTAAACAACTGATACTAAACTATTGTTTATATGTAATCAGCTGTTCTAATAACCAATGCCTTTTCCAAGAATGAATTCGTGTTATTAAAGGAGATTTATTTATTTATTGAATAAGATACGAATAATGATTGCCAATTTTCAATATATATATATATATATATATATATATATATATATATATATATATATTATTATTATTATTATTAATATATTAATAATTAATATATTATATATATTATTAATATATTAATATTATTATTATATACATATATAAAATAAAAACAAGCAATTTTTATATATGCATAAATGTTTTTTCGGAAAAAGTTTTAATAATTATTACAATATAATTTTAAAATATAAAATGTATAGACTCAAAAAATGACCTTGGAGGTGGAATTCGAAGAGCGAAATCAGATAATCAGATTTTCCTCAAATTTTGGTTATAAAGGCTATAAAAAATGTTAACAACCCCTCAAAAAGTGATCTCTCGAGTCTGGGTCTTACCATGATGGCTGCTTCATTAAATCATTTTTCTAAACTGAAATTCGCGAATATTGTTTTAAAAACATGTTACTTCTGATGTGAGTTACTTTGCATTAGAAACAGAACAGTGGCGGACCCACCTGTGTAAGTACGAGATCAACACTCGATGTGATGTTTTTCCGTCTGTAACTTAAGGCCGATATAGTCAGCTTACATGAAAATATATTTCCTCCGACAAGCGGGCGGGGGACTAATCCGCTTAAAGGATTTAAAGGACGACTCAATTGTACTTAGACTTTATATTTAAGGACATTGACAAAACCAGCGGCGCGTTTCTTTGCTATCCTTCTATCCTGGCCGTCTGTTCTTGTATTATTAATTGATCTTTAGCAGCTAATCCCAAGTAGTATTTTATATCGTATGATTGTTGAAAAATACTCAATTACTTAATTACTATTTAATACTTAATTATTATTTAATTAAGTATATTAATTATATGAAAAATACTTAATTATTATTTAGTATAAATAATAATCACATAATATTGCGAAAGAAACGACGAAATAAATTTTAGAAAAATATTTAAACTTCCTTACCTTCAAATATTTGGAAATATTATTGGAAAAGAGCTA
Organism: Callitettix versicolor; assembly: GCA_022606455.1. Classification (NCBI taxonomy): domain Eukaryota; kingdom Metazoa; phylum Arthropoda; class Insecta; order Hemiptera; family Cercopidae; genus Callitettix; species Callitettix versicolor. The sequence goes on from CM040184.1 coordinate 44,935,732, forward strand.
TTGGGGCGACCAACATTACAAGAACCGGACCTTGAAGTATTTAGCGATCCTGACTTGTAGATCACTTTTGAGAGGTTATGTTGCATATTTATCCGATTTTATTCAAACTTGGAACAAAAATCGATTTTGATAACATACTAGACTTTACCTTGCATAACGGCGGTCAGTAGAAATATTTATAAATTATTCACTTTTCTGATTTGAATTTACTTTAAACCAACACAATTCGCGTTAAAAACTCAATAAATGAACGTTTTGAATTTTCAAATCCAAATTGAATTGGACTGCGAACAGGGTTTATTTTAGTATTTCCAATGTAATTTAAATATTTAAAATGTTAATATGCAGATTCTGTTGCTGAATATTTGGTGAAATCACAAGTTCAGAAATAGTGTAATTAGGAAAAATATTTTGGGAAAATCGCTTCCATAACGTCAACGTTACTGCTGCGTGCGGCGATTATTATTCACACACACACACACACACACACACATGCGCGCGCGCGCGATGTTTGGTTATTAGATAAAACGTGTCTAAAGAGTGTCGTGTAATTGCGATTATTTTAAAAATCTGATTAAATATTTCGTATGTTTGTGTACTTATGTGAGGTTAGGTTACAATGCGACTGCGCATAGTCATCAGTCGCATTTTTGAACAAGACATGTTTTTATGTTTCCCTGCGTTTACATGTTATAAAACAATATAATTTGTTCATAGCAAATAAAATATTGTACCTAATTACATGAATTGATTTTTTTTTTTTTTCTAAACGCTAACTTGTAAAGTGGACGTAATGTTTTTGTGTCCGTGTAAGGTCTTTTTGTTTTTCATTACAAAGCGACGTAAATCTATAGACAGTTTGCGGTTTTCTATATTACAATATTATTTTTATTTTGTAGATTTTATTTGAGTAAACATTTGTTGCCTTTGTGTCAAACACGCAGCGACTCTGCGAACTGATATACTCCAAATACATTTGAGTATTTAGTTCATGCAATGTATTTACATAAAATGTTGTTTATTAAAATATAATTACTTATAATAATAAACGTCATTACAAAAAAAATTTAAATATCAACAATTAAAATAAAATTAGTAAAGATTTATTTTGTATTATTTATATTCATCCTAAACAATGGTAATAAATATAACCCCAGTTGAAACACAGTAGTAGCCTATAGGTTTCAATGGGGGGGGGGGCAACACATTCGTCTGGACTCACAACTAATACATTTTAATTAAAAACCTTTTTAATAACAATTGAATTTCTGAATGTTTTTGTACAACTTTAAAAGAATTTTCCCATTAAATAAACATTACCTTTGTCGTCTTTAAGGTAGAATTAAACAAATTATATTTACTATTAAAAATAGTTCGTATAAATAGTAGTAGTTCGTATAGTTATAGAACCGTGGTCGGTTTAAGACCGACAATTTCGGTTTGAGGGTTTTTGAAAAAAAAAAAATTCATTAGAATTGTAAGCCACTTAGCGTGAGTAGGATTTTCTAATTTAAGTCAGAACATAGAACTTTGAAACAACAGACACTTTTAGTTCAATTATTTATTTATTCTACATTCGAAATGAAATCGAGTTTTAAAACCTCATTCATATGAGATCAAAATGCAAAGAACCTATTTTGATGAATTCGATTTTTTACTTACTGTATAAACATTAATGAAGTAAAAATAACTTAGTTGGCAACTTTGACAAAACAAGTAAGTTACGTCACAACGGTATTTCTCTAAGACAATCGTGACACGCAACTGTCTTGCTGACTAATGGAATCAAATTTTTGTAAAAAAATTAACATCACGTGAGCGTTTCGATATTACATCTTCATAGTAACAGTCACAGTATTGAAGTTTATATCTGAAAGTAAAGTAACTTTATATTTCAAATCTTGTCAGCGTTGAATTAAACGTTGGTCAAGAGAGAGTAAACGAGACGATATATCACCCCTACACAGATTTAAATAATAAAGTGTAATTATATTTTATTTTTAATATAATAACCATTGTTTTAAGAAGGGTAAGCTTACATTTCTGTGTAGCTAAGCCATATATATATATATATATATATATATATATATAGGGCCTATATATATAACGCGTAGACGAAAAATCGAAACCACAATAGTCTACTGACTTTTTAAGTTCTGACCCGTTAATTTCATTTTAAAAAAATATATTTGAACTGGCTTATGAAGGTATATACTTCATCATGTACTTATAACCAAACTTTAAGCATGTCGAATTAAGAGTCAAATTAAACCGATTTTCCATGTGCTTTTACGATAGTTTTCCAACAAAAGTTTTGGGCTTCATGGCTGAAAAATATTTGGACAAAATTGTAAAATCTCGATTTAGAGAAAGTTCATATTTTTATTGTGTTTTTAATATCCAAAATAGAGCTTAAATGTAATTTAAAATTGGATCCGTGCTTAATTAGTCGCCGTAGAAGTGCGACTTATAACAGTCATCAAAGTATAAGCTTTTTACTCAGAATATATAATGATAGATATTGTTGACTATTTTGGATAGTGTAAATTTTCGTAGTAAGTAACAACTTAAAAGAAAATAAAAAATAATGTGGCAAAACTTGTTGTATCACAGTTACCTTGGAACAAAGCTGCAATAACAATCAGGTGGGTAACACAACACATTTTAAAGTGTTATAATGCGCTCCGTTGTAATAACACTGGTCTTCATTTCAAACATGATATTGTTTTAATCCTTTCATTAAGTACGGCGAAAATGTATTATTCACACATCTCACACGCAACAGTGCGCGCGCATCCACACGCCGCACTACACTGTTTAGCGACAATTCTTTTAATGTGTTCTTCTTTACGCGCTTTAAGCGTGACTGTTGACGCGACGCGCACACCCTCGAGAGACGCCAGCGGTATACTGAACACTCGGGCGCCGGGCAACACAGACATGTGACATGCGCACCGACCAGACCTCTACAACAACGGTTCCCAACCCCTGGACTATTAATAATTTTTTTGTTTTTATTCTGGTTTCATAATTATTAACACTTTAGCATTTAAATTTTTTGAACTATATCGACAGCGTTAAAATAAATCCTACCACTGGTATTAGCTTCGATTGCTCATTTCCTAATGTTAATTCTATGATTAATAAGAAATGGTAATTCTATGATTAATAAGAAAGTGAAAAGTTAAGTGACACTTTTAAATATACTTTAAAACTTTAGTACCTCGGAAACAGTGCGGTAATTATTTTAAGTAACCTATGAGAATGGCAAAACCCCAGAATAAAAAAAAACATTAAAAACATATTGGCCAGTAAATTTTAAAATTTAGCTTATCATTAAATTTTAATCTTAAAATATCAAAAAATAATACGAAAATTAATTATTCTTACCTTTCTTAAATAATTCTTTGTTTTTTTAATAATTTCAATAACCTTCAATTCCAGTGTAAGGCACCAGTCAATCTGATACAAAGTCCTAGGTTCGAGACGCATTTACTGCCGTAAGTTAAAACAAATAAAATGATGGGTCTCCCTTTTGAAGGCCTTTCTAATATTAAAACTTCGAATGAATAAAATATCATGAAGAAGGCTAAATGCAAGTTCCTTGATTAGTCACTTGCATTTGTTTCCGCCCTTACTTGAAACACAAATATCACGCCCAGGGTAGTACCAGCCTACTTGGGGCGATTAATGTCGGCGGAAGGTCACGGACTCCCCTCACTCCAGTGAGCGATGCCTGCGGGACCCGACCATTTGTCCTGCACGCCCAATTAGTGTTTGTTTGTGTTAAGGAACAACTCCATTTGGCTTAACATAGGCGAATCTCAAGACAGCTGCAGCACTAAGAGTGGGCTGTGTTACACCACAGTATGGTGTGCAAGTATGTGATCATGAAACAAATCAATGTTGGTATTTTTGTGTGTTTCCTTTTGCAGGTCCTTGCAAAAGAAAAAAAAAACAATCGTTTTTACTTCTGATGGCTGTCCAACTTTGTGACTGAACATCTCTGCACATTAAACTAATTAAAGAAAGTTAAAGTCGTCAATCGGACTTTCCAAATTGCCTTTAACATAAAATTTTGATTTAATATATTCTATGGTTTCATATCTTTGCTTGCACAATCATCAAGCTTTGTGATTTCCCTAATGAAAAAGATAATGTAATAATGCGATCAAGTAAAGTAACCCACTATAACTACTAAAATGCTACCTGTTTTTCTTCTCAGTAAAAAGTACAGTTTTATATTTAATTAACCTGAAAATCAATATGAGCAATGTGCTGCATGATTCATTCAAATGTATAAACTATAATGAATGAACGGTATAAGAGAACAGAGATTGAATGAAAGAATAACAAAAGAAATTTTACAAACAATGGAATAAAGCAAATTACATAATACTTTTACGTATAACAAAAATTTGTCATAATTATTTAAGCAATAATTATTAGTTACTTGATATGTTGACCTGGCGACTATTTTTTAAACTTTGGTTAATTATTAATTTACGATGTTTTTTGTTCACAAAATTGTTTCAATTGTTACACTTATTTTGTTTCTACCCTGTTTGCGTTGAACGACGGTAAAATATAAATGTTCGTATTAAATTGTAAATCTCGTTGTATTCATTATTGTACCAGGAGCTCGTCAAAACACTTCTATTCAATTTAAATCCAACGCGATTGAAATCCGATTAGGAAATCAACGCCATTCATTTTAGTATTATTTTATTCTACTTTCGAACTGTTTATTCATTCATTCATGTAAGTAAAGATATGATTATAAATTCGCTTCCATCACGTCGGTGAAACAACTTTTCTGTGAATGTTTGAGAATAAAATTTATTAATTATAAACTATTCTTGATGCCTTAAAGAATTTTATTTTCAAAAATTAACAACGATAAATTTGTTTTCGTGTTATTAATACTTTGCAAAGACTTTTGTATTTTACAAAATGACAACTATTATTAAAATATTGAAGAATTTTAAATTTTTTACAAATTTATTTTTTAAAATATCACATTATATTTAAAATATCATTTTAAATTTTACCAAAAATTATAAATTGTTTTGCAGATTATAATACTGATTGTGAATTTTTCTCCGGTCGATTCTTCAGAGAAAGCTTCCCACTTATCTACTCAAGACACAAGCATATACACTGCTGTACATAGCTTGGTTAATTTTAAAGTGTTAAGCGACCCGTGATGATGGAGTGAACAACACCGGCCTGATGGTGTATCACACTGTTCCCCATTCGTGCAGAGAACTCCATAGACGGACCTCTTTTCCTCACCTACTCCTGTGAACAACATGAGTAAGAATGTAAAATAAGAAGCGCGGAATCCCACAACACAACGAAAAGCTGGCGAAATGGAGCTTGATTTCCATTATTGTCAAGTTGGAAAGTGGAAAACGAAAGGGAATTAGAAGAAAATCAACAAAGTGGGGAAGTTGTTCACCTTGATTGCTTTCCAAATCCTAGACTTTATGAAGAAGGCACCTCAGGCACAATGGATCTGCAAGGGTTGCAGTGCAGCAGTAACCCTGCGAACCTATTTATTCATACGCCGGTCTGTGTTCATTTTCGATATTTAATTTTAAAATATACACATTTATCAAAAATAATTACTTTACTTTTCTTTATCTCTTTAGAAAATGTTTAATTTTTTACTAATATCAATTAAAATACAATAATTTATTTTAATATTACTCATAATACTTTTATAATAATTAAAACTTGCGCTAAACAGATATTTGGGTAAACATTTGCATTACGCCAGTATAACTTCCAATACATATTAGGCTTTATGTTTTTATATTTAAAAGTTGATTTGTTTTATCCTTTTTAAAGTAAAAACTAATCAAAAGAAAAAGGAAATTGGATTGTTCTTGCAGAAAATGTTATTTGGTTAAATTTGCTTGCTTACTTTAACTATTATTCTATTTCAAAGCTTTTTAATTAATTTAAAACTGGCAACAGAATGTGTATTTAAATTTTGTTTTCAGATGAATTGCAGTTGACTTTACTTTAGAGAAAAAAACTTTCACACTATTAGTTCTGTTCTGACGCTCTTGGAGATTGCGGGAATGACCTTGAAAGGAGTGCCGATCCCTTGAGAGGTGTACATCCGTTCTACGCAATTGCTTTAAAAACTATATAGCTACATTTGATTAAACATACTCCATAAGTAACCATGGAAATGTATGGTTACGCGGGTCAGTTGGTTTGTTTTGCAAGGTACTCACTAATCGTAATTTTTCAATTTTGATTTCTTCACACTTACTTGAAAAGGTGAAATTTCAATCAAAATCTGGTTTTGACAAAGTAAGTAAAGAAACACTGGTGTAGCTCGGCAGCCACCAGGAACACGCAAGGAATGAAGTGTGACTTTTCGAGGAGTGATATAAATATTTCAGCATAATGTTCTAACGTTCTAATGTAATGTAGTGTATAACAGGCTGCCTATGCCTCGAGCTATGCACAGTTATAACACAGCTTTCTGTACCTAGGATAACTTAAAATGCCCTCTTGTACTCACTGTATCGTGTGGATGCAGAAAGTTGAGTGTTTGTAAAAATACTCACTCTTTAAGTTTTAATGAATCCATCTCTTTTTAGTTCAACCGAGTCTAAAAGCGTGGTTTGTCCAGTTTGTGTGTGTGTGTGTGTGTGTGTGTGTGTGTGTGTGTGTGTGTGTGTGTGTGTGTGTGTGTGTGTGTGTGTGTGTGTGTACACGGTAGGAAAATATGTCGATCTCATACGTCAACATCTCAAGACCATTTTTTAATTTGTAAAATAAATATTTTTAGTCCTATTTTTAAAATGTTAAAAATAGGATTTCCTCAAATCTTTAGAGATTTCGTTAAAAGTTTACTCAAACCTAATCTACAACTACCCATATAAAATGAAGGCATTTTATATTGGTAAATGTAATTATATATATATATATATATATATATATATATATATATATATATATATATATTAAATCATACATAATTGCATTTAGCGTTAAACACTGCATAAATAAGCATTTTTTTGAATTTTCAAAATCCGTTGAAATTAAGAAGTTTTTTTAACAACAGTGAGGGTTCATTTTCTTATTTGAATGTAATTTAAAAGTTTAAAATGCTAATATATGCAGACTTCAATGCTGATTATGGTAGTAAAATCATTATTAGCAAGGGAATGCTTTAAGACAAGTGTTTTGCTGTAACTTTGTGTTTTAAAGTTACACAAAACGTTTAATTGACAATATATTCTCGAGATATGGGCGATCTACGTTCCTTATTTTTTTGAATACAGTCTGTTTCTTTAGTTGTTGGAGAAGTACACTCACACAGACAGTGTACGAACATCAAAGTAAAAACTATTTTATTCGATTCAAGGCACTAATCACCACCAAAATTTCATTTATTTTCTAACGTTTACAATATACAGTAGGCCTATTATACTTCACATTGGAAGATTGTGTACAGCGCTCGAGGCGGCGAGTTTGATTACTAAAGGATTCCGTGAATACGTGTCAGTACAAACATTTTGCCCATTACATTTTCAACTGTCGCTAAGTAGATCTGTAGTCGGTAGCAAACAATGGAGATCCTTTGGATATGATGTTGAATATTTATTAGTGAAACAGTTCTGTAGAGCAATGGCACCCCAACCACGAGGGCTAATTCTCTTAACATATATCGTGGGCTCTACTGGAATATCATTCAAGAATTAGTAGTCTAGTAGTTCAAAGAACAGCAGAGCTCGCAGTATATTCTTAATTAATTGCCTGGCCACCGCAATTAATTAATTAACGCTCTGACGCGCTCCTAAACTGTTCCGTCAATTTTAATGGGTAACCGTAATATTTAAGAATAATATTACTGCGCCAACTTTATTGGGAATGTATAATCTATCTCCACAAAGCGGTAGAAGTTGTGATAGGTCTTGCCGTTCAGCAAGTATTACAGGAAATACCCATCAGCAGTATTCGTTATATTTAAATCAGTGACCGCCATTTTGTAGCGGAAGTAATCTTACAAAAAGTTGTTCGGATCTTATATAAGGTGTCTTCGTAATAAATTTCAAAGTAATCGGCCAGTGCATTTTGTCAAAACACACACACACACACACACACACACACACACACACACACACACACACACACACACACACACTTTTATGGTATTAAGGGATTCTGTACAAAATATTATCCGCATTATCTGTATTGAATTTTATCCGTGTGATACAAAGACACCCTGTATATACCAACAGTGTGTAACTCAAGATATTTCATGAGAAATTTAAAGATCTTTTTCAAGATAATCCCGCATCTACAGTACTCAAACAAATAATGTCACGAGTTTATCCATACTCTATATCCTACACTTTTACATTATTTATTTCAGTGTTATATTAATAGTATTAAGTATTATTAGAGACGTTTCGTTGGAAAAGCCATCATAGTAAGAACCAGACTAACCGCTACATTGAAACGAGCACCGATCCTAACTTCTAGAGCACTTATTGAAGGGTCATTAGAAATTGTGTGTGTGTGTGTGTGTGTGTGTGTGTGTGTGTGTTTTAGCCAGCTCACCATAACAATTGTCGCCATATTCGATTCAAACTTGGTACAAATATCGATTTCGGTAACAGCTTGAACCAGTTCGTTACTAAGGAAAGTTCGTTGGTAAGTTTGAAAGTGGCTTCATTTCCAACTTTTAAAATCTGAACTATGTCTTTATAAATTTAAAATTCATCCTTTGACATGACTTCTCTTCATACATGAGAAAAAAGTACGGATTTGTGCAGGATACCATTATTTGTACAAAAATATATTTGATATAAAGCAATAATAAAATAATGTTATAGTCAAAACAGATACAATGTCCCGTTTCCTTATTTTTTACAAATTTTAGTGACCCAAATCAGAAAAGTTACAGTAATGGGAACACTGATTCTATATTCAAAACACGTCCAGATTAGAGACAGACCGAAAGGGCTGCGTGTAACTGCGCGCCTGGGTGAAGTACTCTGGGGGAGTAAAGATTTTCTGCTGCGTTATTAAGTTTTTTTACTTCAATTAAAATACTGTAAAATATTAGGTTAATTAATTAGTTCAGAAATTTTTAATCTTTAATAACAAGTATGGAATATTTTAAGGTTTAATTAACAAAGTATTCAATACACTACAAGCTACACTATAATACACTACAAGCTACACTACAATACACTACAAGCTACACTACAATACACTACAAGCTACACTACAATACACTACAAGAAATTCCTTTAATTACAAATTGATTCAAATAAATTAACTGTTATTACAATGAAAAAAAATTAATGAATAAATTATCTCGGGGTAGTTCTTTGATATTGCGAATAGGAATTAAGAAGGTTATTAGTATTGTTCAATTTAACTTATTACAGAAAAAATATTATAATGTAAATTAGCATTATTGTTATCGAGAGTCTTGAAGGACGAAGAGTTGGATGGACGGTAAAAATGTTGGTCCACAGTTCCGGAGCCAAGTTGGATTCAGTCAAGACTTCAAAGTTAAATTGTTACACTCTACGACGGTTACACTCCATTTATTCGGTATTCTTACTGGATTAATTAAATTGAATTCATAAAATTTTATTTGAATTTACACTACTAACTTTTGTACCGCAGTACCACTTAATTCGACGAACGCTTGGTGTAAATTGTAAACATTTTAAAACTCTCAGTTCTATATCATTAATTAAAATAAAAAAACAATGATAACAAAAACCAGTAACAATTATTAGATAGACTCAACTTAATACTTGAATGACAAAAAACAATCCTGCTCAGTTATACTGCTTGCAAACGTTCTGTGAGTACAACTTATACAAAATAAAGAAGTTTGGTCGTAAAACGACATAGGTAGATTCACTGTTCAAAGCACCATAAGAACTCTCCCTCTTGCAGCACCTGCTGTTCGTTTTTATGTGAAATCTCTTCCACAGTACCTAAATTTGTTTAACCAGTAAAGCGTGGGTAGTGCCCAAACCAATGAGCCTAAAACTTTCTTTAAATTTAAACTGATTTTGCCGTTAAATTTCTAAAACTTTCACATTTTTATGTTTCGCCTGCGTGATTTGTCGGACATTTCTGGAGTCCTACCCTAGGTGTAATAGATTGTATAACCTATGTTTTTCTTTTCTTAAAAATAAAACCAAAATTTAGAACTATACACGTGAAATAATGCCTATGAGAAACACAAAGATCCAAATTCAGAGGAGCTCTGTATTGCTTTATTAAAGGAAATGTAGTTAATTTTATTGGAGTTTGTCGCTTTTAATTGCCTTTCTAACTGACAATTTTGCACTTATTTTGAATTTTTAAAACTAAACAGTTAGATACACGTTAGATGTGTTATAATATATATATATATATGTATATATAAAACACACATTGAAAACCTGTATACATCCTTGTACAAAACCTGTGTACATCCTGGTACAAACCCCTGTGTACATCCTTTACAAAACCTGTATACATCGTTGCACAAAACCTGTGTACATCCTTGTACAAAACCTGTGTACATATTTGTACAAAACCTGTGTACATCCTTGTACAAAACCTGTGTACATATTTGTACAAAACCTGTGTACACATTTGTACAAAACCTGTGTACATATTTGTACAAAACCTGTGTACATTCTTGTACAAAACCTGTGTACATCCTTGTACAAAACCGGTTACGTATTTCTTTTGTAGAAGAAATATTGTCTGAAGTCGAAATGAAAAAAACTTGCACCTGCCGGCTCCTTATATAAACTCAGCAGAAATTGATCTCACTAGCTGATGTAGATCGACCCACCATTAACGCCCATAAGCCCCAAAAGTGATAAGGCCCAAAAATAAAGACCCACCTACATAAAACAACACGCCTGCCTTATACACTTAAACAGTGTTAGTGTTTAAAACTTCACAAATACAAAGATAATTATCTTAATAAAGAATGATTCAAGTAATAATTAAAATTATTAAAATAATGTTTATCAAATATTCACCATCATCTTTGATGGAATTTGTAGTAAATGACATTTATTAAATAATTAATTGTTTGCATGTAAAATGTCTGTACACAACAGTTAATTTCCTGTCTGTAATAACTACATTTCCTTTAATAAAGCAATACAGAGCTCCTCTGAATTTGGATCTTTGTGTTTCTCATAGGCATTATTTCACGTGTATAGTTCTAAATTTTGGTTTTATTTTTAAGAATTGAAAAACAAATTTTATTACTACAAGAGTATAAAGATTTATTTTATTTTAACGCGATACAATTTGTTTCTGTGAAGGACAAGGGTTCGGCATTAAAGAAAATGGTAAAGCTTACGGCAGTAAGTAATTTCGAGCCTACTACTCTGAGGTGCGCACGTTCAAAGATTGACCAGTATAGTTGAATGTTTGTGTGACATGATTTTCCGAACTTTAAATTTGTTTGTGAAAATAATTATATGTGAGAAAGATATTTTACGTTACAATGTTTTTACGTTATTTATTTTCGATTTTTACTCTTTATCATTTCAAATTTGGTTTATGAAGTTTGAAAAAACCTTGTGAACCTACATACATCAGAGGAAAAAATGTTGAACGAAAATTTAAAAAATTTGAACTAAATTAATAATTCGACTTTTTGTGACGTACCGTTTTATTTTCTAAATACCTATTTCGTAGGGAAATAGTTATCAATAGACTTTAAATAATCGACTACATCGATAGTGGCAATATTAATGTAGAATCAAATTGCTTAAATGTTTAATTCACAAGTTCCAATATATAACACCTATGTTTAAATTAAATATATAAAACTCTCTAGCCATTATGTAAAACTATTATGTGAACTAGTTCATAAAATAATATTTATAAGAAATTTTGATTAGATTTCAAGTTTACACTTTTCTGGTAAACATTGAAGGACACGCAAAGTATTTAATTATGCGGGAAGTTACAGTATCTGTTACAGTATAACAATGCATTGCAAGGGTGTAATTTCCTTTCCCCTAGACACATTTTACTGCTTCGACTCAGTTCAAGTCGTATTGCTTAGCTGGGCTTTGCCAAACTTGTACTGGATTTTAGTGTTTATCACAGCCCAATCCCGTGATAAGTATAAGTTGCTTTATATTTATCCAAATACACTTGTTTATATTTGGATATTTGTTTATATTGGATGAATACGAAATTAAAACTGTTTTACACACACACACACACACACACACACACACACACACACACACACACACACACACACACACATATATATATATATATATATATATATATATATATATATATATATATATATATGTATGACCTTGTAGAAAAAGAAAAGAACATATAATATTATTGGCAATTTTAGAGCACCCTGTACTTAACTGATATTAGAGCTTTAAAATTACTGGTTACTAAATCCATTCGTTTTCTTACTTTTGTACCATATATATATATATATATATATATATATATATATATATATATATATATATATATAATATATATATATATATGATATATTTTATATATTTAAAAAAAATCGTTTTCTTAATCAAGGGAGTCGTGGTTATTGACGCTGTGGTGTTGTTACATTCTGCAGGTTTAGCTTTGCTAAGCAAAAATAGATCTGTTTGATGTACATGATTACAAAGTACTGTAGTCTGAGGTCAGCCTGCCATGGAACTACGTGAGAGGAATGTTCAAAGTCCAAGCTGAAGACAAATCGAATGCTAGGGACTTTCATTTTACTCTTTTATTATTTTTTACATTTTATATAAGTAACTTTATTTTTAGAAAAATTAAATCGACATTTTGTCGCATTATAACTTTATTTTTCATTTATTAAATATACTTTACTCGCCTAACCAACAATTCAAAATTAGACACAGGCCTACTGTGCATTTGCTTTAGAAACGTTATCAAATGTTTTAAAGACCTTACAAAGACTTACGTTCTATTACTTGCTTAAAATGTCTTGTCGATAGCTACCGATAAAAACCTAGAAAAAGAACCTGATTTCTCAAAATCGGTTTGTCAGGATTTTCTACACTAAACTCACGTCATTTATATTTATTGTATTAAATTTTAAATTTATTATTCAATAATTTTTAAAATTCTTATTTTTTCCAATTTATTCCTGCACCATAAATTTGCATAATTACTTGAAATTTATGCTTCTGAAGATTCAATTTTGAGAAATTTTAATAAAGTAACTTATTATTACTGGAACATCCATTAAATAGAAACTAAATTTTGACAAACACTGTAGATTGTTTCTACGGATTAGTTACTGAGACGCTTTTGAAGCGCCTGCGTTTTTATATTTCATTTTCTTTTAGATAAAAAAGTAACATTAGATCAACTATGAATAAAATATTGTTTTAAAACTTTCCGTACTTGAAATATTTAGGTTAGAAGAACGAAACACGTTATTATCGATAGTATTATTTTAACCCTTTTTTTAAATTTAAGATACAAAAATAAATTAAACAAATTTCATTAAAAATCTGGACAGATTCCTGAAATTCCGATTTTGATTACAGTGTTATTGCAGATCTTAGAGTGAGACTTTGTGTTTGCCTGGACGATATTAAATACTTAATAAATGCCAGGGGTAAGTGAGAGGAGGGTAAGAGATGATTAAATAATATCAGAGACCTTTCACTCTTTTTTAATAAAACTTTTACTCTTTCAAAACTCCTTCGAGTGTAAAATTAGTTGTCACCCTGACTGGCAGATTAACGCAAAAATACATAAATAAAAAATGAAACATTTCCAAAAATGTCCTTCTCGTGAAACTTTTCTTATAGAGATTCTCGGCATAACTAAATAATGGTGTATTACAAAGGACAAATGTCTTTGCACAAACTATCTTAGACCAATTGGGTCCACAACAAAATACACTCAGAAATACAAACAAGTGACTAGGGAATCGGCTTCATTTCTCAAAATTGGTTCAAAATATGAAATAAAAATAATTACAATTGGTGAATAAATCTACACGACTGTCAAGGTAGGTTTTTGGGGCTTTTCGGAATTACTACCCAATCGTAAATTTCATTTATTTTAAAATTGGCGGACGATCAAAATTTAAGCAAAAATTGATAAATCGATTCTGAAAAAGAACAATATTTTACTTACTCTGTAGATAACGAAACTGATTTCTTGAAAACACTGCAACCTCCCCCCACCACATTTGTTCGGACAGTCTACTTATTCCAACAACTTTTTGCAAAATCGGTAGAGCTAATTTTAGGACATTTCGACTATTCTCTCTCTCTCTTCTCTCTCTCTCTCTCACACACACACACACACACACACACACACACACACACACACACACACACACACACACACACACACACACACACACACACACACACACACACACACACTTAAGAATAATCGTAAAATAATATGACCCATCAATACAAAATATGGTAAAAATGATCTTTGCAGAAGGCAAAAACCAGCAACATTATAGGGAGTAGTTAATTGCAAAATCAAAAGGACAATATTCTTTGTGTGAGAATTAATTTTGGAACTAAAAGTGATAATGATTCCGAATGCAAGTGAAAGGTTTATGTAGTGGCTAAAGAATTATCGGGGGCTAAAGAATTATTCACATCGCTCGGCCAATTTCAGTGTGACTAGAAGTAGGTACAGTAAGATTCTCAAGTTTTTTTTGTCATGAAATACGTTTCAAAAATAGCACTTAAATCGTATGTCACAAGCGCGATTTTTCCTGAGTTACGGACGCAGTCTAGCCTGCGTAACGGCAACACAGACGACACAGGAGTCAGATGGTTTACTTTTGAGTCTACTTTATAACTGTTAAAAACAAAACTTTAAAGTTTACACTTCAACGGTCGATATAAATTTAAATGGACAAAAAAACAAGTCGTGTGCAGGCGCTCGGTTCTCGGTTCGTGTTTGTGTTCCGAAACTAAACATTCAGACGCCAATTTTGTTTACTGTCAATGCCATTAATTCATATTTTTAGTTTAAATTTGAAGGCAAAATCCATTTTGTAATTTAGTTATTCAATAAGTTCGTACCAAGTTATGTCTAATAATTAATTAATGTTACAGATACGCGATTAAATAAACAGACAAGTTTACATAGAAACAATAACTCATGTAAACATTTCATTAGACAAATTGTATTAAATTTAACTATATATATATATATATATATATATATATATATATATATATATATATATATATATATATATATATAAAAAGAATATTATTCAGTTTGTATCTTGTAATGGCAAAGTAATTAATGTATACAATATTGTCACTTGTTTGGTATAATTTTATACTTTTTGAACAAGTATATAAGTATATGTCGTAACTGCTAATGAATACTCAATTTCTTAGCAAAAACTTTTTCAAAACTGTTAAAAATTCTATACCTCATGGAAAACAACAAATGTTTTTATAATACGTATTGTTATAAAAAAGTTAATCAAAAACGAACCTATTAAAATAAACACGATGATATCTAAGATGAATGGAGGTTCAACACAAACCACATTTTTAACTTAAATTTCACGAATTAAGAATGCCATATGGAAATTCACAAATACGTCAGTTTTAATGATTTGCATTTCTGCTCTGCAGATTCACTTAAAAAGTATTACGCTTTCAATAACTTAAAATTAAAATACGATAATTTTTTTTAAAATAATTAATTATGGCAAATATGTTATTATTAATGTCTTTTCTGACGTTTCCATCATTTGTATAAATAAAATACGTTAGAGGTTTCTTATAAACATAATTGATTATAGGAGATATGTTATTATTAATGTCTTTTCTGACGTTTCCATCATTTGTATAAATAAAATACGTTAGAGGTTTCTTATAAACATAATTGATTATAGGAGATATGTTATTATTAATGTCTTTTCTGACGTTTCCATCATTTGTATAAATAAAATACGTTAGAGGTTTCTTATAAACATAATTGATTATAGGAGATATGTTATTATTAATGTCTTTTCTGACGTTTCCATCATTTGTATAAATAAAATACGTTAGAGGTTTCTTATAAACATAATTGATTATAGGAGATATGTTATTATTAATGTCTTTTCTGACGTTTCCATCATTTGTATAAATAAAATACGTTAGAGGTTTCTTATAAACATAATTGATTATAGGAGATATGTTATTATTAATGTCTTTTTCTGACGTTTCCATCATTTGTATAAATAAAATACGTTAGAGGTTTCTTATAAACATAATTGATTATAGGAGATATGTTATTATTAATGTCTTTTCTGACGTTTCCATCATTTGTATAAATAAAATACGTTAGAGGTTTCTTATAAACATAATTGATTATAGGAGATATGTTATTATTAATGTCTTTTTCTGACGTTTCCATCATTTGTATAAATAAAATACGTTAGAGGTTTCTTATAAACATAATTGATTATAGGAGATATGTTATTATTAATGTCTTTTCTGACGTTTCCATCATTTGTATAAATAAAATACGTTAGAGGTTTCTTATAAACATAATTGATTATAGGAGATATGTTATTATTAATGTCTTTTCTGACGTTTCCATCATTTGTATAAATAAAATACGTTAGAGGTTTCTTATAAACATAATTGATTATAGGAGATATGTTATTATTAATGTCTTTTCTGACGTTTCCATCATTTGTATAAATAAAATACGTTAGAGGTTTCTTATAAACATAATTGATTATAGGAGATATGTTATTATTAATGTCTTTTCTGACGTTTCCATCATTTGTATAAATAAAATACGTTAGAGGTTTCTTATAAACATAATTGATTATAGGAGATATGTTATTATTAATGTCTTTTCTGACGTTTCCATCATTTGTATAAATAAAATACGTTAGAGGTTTCTTATAAACATAATTGATTATAGGAGATATGTTATTATTAATATTCCATTCTGACGTTGCATCATTTGTGTAAATAAAATACGTTAGAATTTTCTTATAAACATAATTTATTATAGGAGATATGTTATTATTAATGTCTAGTATGACGTTGCCATCATTTGTATATGTACAAACAATACACGTTGTTTCAAAAATATAGATCAAATTTCGGGTAAAACCTAATTTAAAACATTAACAAACAATTACAATGTAAGCCTATATGCTATTATTTAACAATGATAATGAATAACGCCATACGCCACTTCAATGATTTTGAACGATTTGATTGAATTTCGTGCTCAACCATTTCATAATAATATTTTTTAGTAAATCGGTTATACAAATTGACTTCCCAACATTCAGAAAACTCAAAATGTTTCCTAAGTTGTAAAGAATTTTTTGTACTAAAGTTTTATTTCGAACAAATATAATTTTTCCTCATTTCTATAACCTAATCAACTCTTCTCTATATTAAACAGCAGTATATTAAACTCTTCTGTTCTAATAATTCGATTGTTATACATTCTTCACTATATTTGTTTTACTTTATAATTTCAATAGTCCGTATAAACGTGGTCAGGATTTTATAAAAAAGTTTTAACCGAATAACTTTTGTTGTAATTATTACACTGTTGTGAAATATAAATAGTGTGTGCAGTTTCGTGGTCCCTTGTAAGTTTGGTTCTTACCAATCCTAATTTGTTTTAGAAGCACAAAAACTAAAACTGTTTTTTTTACATAAATTTTAAATTTTTATTTGTTGTTTAAAAGAGACTGTTCTATATAGTTAAGCTATTTTATTACATTTATAAATTAGTCTATAAATATGAAAGTGTTCCAAAGTAATTTAAATTTTTAACTAATTTTGGCTTAAAAGAGTTAAGATTTAGATTTTGTTTTTGCTCAAAATTTAAAAATAAAGGTTTTGATGCTCACTAAAGAAGAAGTGTACTATAATAAATGAACTATATTTTTGAATGGAACAAATATATTTGTATGTATCTGTTAGTTATAATTGGAAGCTGAGAGAGGATACGCTAAAAATATTTATCCATTGATGATCCATTCTTAAAAACAGGATTGATCATAAAGTAGCCATGTTTTATGAGTGTAACCAAGCCGTATTTAATATTAAGATACAAGAATAACTATTTACAAATACACAATATTTAGGGAGATATTATTGCTGCTATTTGAATAGTGTTAATTTTTATGGCGGCCGAAGAAATTAGAAAGTTTGTTGATAAACATGAAATTAGACTACTACCGCATGTTAGTGTAGAAGCTGACATTGTTTGACAACAATGATATTGTTAGAGGATTAAAAAAAAACTAAACGTGTTGAACTAGTATAAGATTGGTTTAATGACGAAACGGTAGGTTATAAAGAGTGATTGAGTGTGTGTGTGTGTGTGTGTGTATGCGCACGCGCTTGAGTGTGTGTGTGCGCGCGCGCGCGTGAGTGTGAGTGTGTGTGTGTGTGTGTGTGTGTGTGTGTGTGTGTGTGTGTGTGTTTTCAGACTAGTTTAAAGAACTGAGTTGTTTAGGTTAAGCGGATTATAAGAAAATTAATTGTCGGTTTTAGATCACTTTTCATTACGGTAATTGTTTGTTTGAGATAAAGTACAAATATAAAGAATTACAAGTTATTTAAAGTTTTCATTACACTTTAGGCAGTTGAGTAGAGAAAATTGGCTTGTAAGATGTACAGTTATAAGAAATATACTTCAATCTAGGGATGAACCAAATCTCTGAACCCACGAGAGATTAGAACGAGGCTCGGCATTATTCCTTGGAATGACTTACCCATTGAAGCAAACTCCTGTCCTCTTATCTGAAGAAACCAATAACTTTTTAATTTAAGAAGAGAGTCGTAATGAAAAATACCGAAACGGCTATCAGTGACAGATAATAACAGTTTATTTTGTACTAAAATAACTGATATATATATCATTTATTAATTGTATATATTTATATGTATACACACACAATATACATATACATATACACACACACACACACATATATATATATATATATATATATATATATATATATTGTGTATATATATATATATATATATATATATACAATTAATATTATGAATTAGTTTATTATTCAACTCTTAATCGTGAATTAATTAAAACACACCTGTAGAAGAATTTTAAACATTTAAGTTAGAGAAAATTAATAAATATCTGTTGCATGGGAAGAGATTTCCACATTCCAAGAAAATTAAATTCCTTGAAATTAGTTTTCTCTGTATTTTCAATTACACCTCCGACATCAGCTCGGAGTTCCTTGGTGCGGAAAATTATTCTTCGCGCCAAAATATTGTCTTTCCATCAAAATTTGAAGTAATTTAGAAAAAAATGCCGAAACTCGGTTAAACGGTGTGCCTGGGCATTTTGCTTAGTCACTGAAAATATTTACTCACATTTTCAGTGCAATGCTTATAACTTGTGTAACACATTTTGTTAGTTCATTTACAGATGCTGCAAGAAACATAATGTTTATAAATGTGTAAATATATTGGTTTTAATTTTCAACATAATTTTATAATTTATTATGTTAATTTATGCGTATTTGATTTAATTTTGTGTATTAAATGCACTGTTTTAAAATAAGAGCAATTTTTAAATTTTAAAAAAATTAACTAATTTTTTTATTTCTTTTCACTAAATTTTGTTCTCAGTGTCAAAATGAGCGCATTTATTTCGATTTTTCAAAATACATTTAATACATGCACATTTAAATGCATCATGGTTCAAATTAGATTTTAAAAAATGCTTAAGAAAAACGTTATTGTTGTTTGAAATTTGCTTCTAAGATTAATGGCAGCGAATATTTATAAATATATACATATTTATAGAGAAAATTAATAAATATCTGTTGCATGGGAAGAATTATTATTAATTCAAATATGTTATTATTAATGAGATTATATATATATATATATATATATATATATATATATATATATATACAGTGTGTCATGCGAAGAGATTTACACATTTGATCCTCCATTACTTTCACATTCCTCTATTAGTATTTTTGAAACCATACATACTTTTAAAGAAGGTACTAGAAATAATATGGGAAAATTATATCTAGTTGATGTTTGTAGAAACAAAATGGCGGCCAAAATAAAGTACAGAATTAATTTTGTTATTTTTTCAAACAAAATTTTATTTTTTAATTATTATTTTTTTAAATTTAATTAGGTACAAACTAAATATAATTAGATACAAACTAATTAAAAAAAATAAATATCAAATAACATTTTATAAATCAGACGTATTCAAACTGGAAAGCATCCACAGCTACACACTGATAACAACGTACAAATGAAAATACGGCTCTTGAAAATAACTCTTGAGGATCCCAAGTAATTCCTCTTCGATAACACGATTCAAATCGTCATCGTTGTTGAAACTACGGGTGTACACTTGTTCCTTTAAGTATCCCCATAAGAAAAGTCACACAGTCAAATCAGGAGATCTGGGTGGCCAATATAAAAACTTACTTCCACGACCAGTTCAACGCCCTCGAAGGTTGTCATTTAGTAACTGCTTGACTGTGTTTGAATAGTGAGGTGCAGCACCATAGTGTTGGAAAATTGACTGCCCCATTTCAGATACTGGAATGTCATAAGACAACACTACATTAGCATTGACAGCGGCCCATACAGTAATCCCTTCCGATTTAAGACTTTTTCGTTCAAGAATGTAAAGGTTTGTGGCGATGTAGTAATTACATTTATGTCTATTAACTACACCATGGCGATAGAAAGTGGACACGTCTGAGAAAATAATACGCAAATTCCAATAAGGATTGTGCTCATGAAACTGTATGATGTGCAAACAGAATTCCACTCTTCTGTCTGAATTATCTTTAAGTGCATTGTAGACTAGGCGAATTTTTTTTTTCATTTCTCTGTACTAAAGATTTTGAAACTGCAGTTTTAAGTTCTACCTTCCTAAGTGATTTGAGTTTACCTGGTGAGCCAGTTCTTTTTTTCTGATCTGGAGTTCGAGAATACTTTTTCACTACACTTCCAGTTTCCAAGAACAAATTCTTCCATTTAATTATTGATGTTTTGTTTGGAGGTTCGACTCCCGGAAAGGCTAGCTGAAATCTTCTAACTGATTGCGCAGTATTATCAGAAGCAGTAGCCCACGTAGAATACTTTGCTTTTTTTCTCAATTGTAGAAACCATTTTGTAAATAACTATCCCGTAAAATGGCCCCCAAAAAATTAGGTTATGTTCGTTCTATTAAAAAAGTGATTTAACAGTTGTTAAAGAATGAACAGCTGTTCAACAATCTGATTTAATACTGCAATACAGTGAGATTTTTAAGAGGGATAGAATTTTATTTATTTTGGCCGCCATTTTATTTCTACAAACATCAGCCAGATGCAATTCTCACATACTCTGGTGCCTTCTTTAAAAAGTATGTGCAGTTCCAAAATGATCAATAAAGAAATAAGAAAATAATGGAGGATCAAATGCGTAAACCTCTTCGTGGGAGACACTGTATATATATATATATATATATATATATATATATATATATATATATATATATATATATATATATATATATATATATATATATATATATATATATATATAGAGAGAGAGAGAGAGAGAGAGAGAGAGAGAGAGAGATAGAACATGGAATAATTGTCTTGATAACGTGATAGAAGTGAATTAGAAAACATTGTTATCCTACCTCCTTTTTGAAACTCTTATTTCACACCATAAGCAACGTTAAAATCTGTTCATATTAGGATTTTAAATTTTATAAGTACAAAAATGAGTCCTGTCTCTATAAAATTAAATTTCTCAATTTCAACCGATTTCGTCAAATTCAAAATGCTAATTATGCATTTTTAAATGCTGATTAAAATGGTGGAATAAGATTTACAAAAATATTAATTTCAAAAAAGATTACGGTTTCTTAAAATTTCTAAACGCCCCCAACATTTTAAATCGCTAACCGACTTTGTCTACGAAAATCAATTTTAATTACGTTGGGCTTGCTAATACATATATTTATTTATAAACGTCAACGAACTGCTCAAAAAGTGCTCAAGGGATCACGATTGGGGCTATTTCATGGTCCAGGGTTTGGATCTTATCATGATGGTCGTTAAAATAAAAATAAAATTTAAAGTACTCAGGGCACAAACAACTGAAGTGATTATACTAATAACAAGCTCTGCAACTAGATAGTTTCATAAAGTGTTAGAGGGGCGGAGCTCCAAGAAATTTTATAAACAAGCAAAATGCAACACACATTTAATAATCTCTAATATTACAGAGACAATATATATATATATATATATATATATATATATATATATATATATACAATACATGTATATATTACTGTCACCTCGGAGCAAGAGTGATAAAAAAATTTTCTAACAAACATTGCTTTTATTTTTATCACTGCTTATCACTGTGCTAGTAATTAATTGATTGGCTTAGCCTACTTCCACCAAAGAGGACATAGAACCACGTACAACAGTTACGGCTGTTGACACAGGAGGACGGAGGACGTGCTCAGAATTTCATTTCGGAAGCGAAGTTGTTGAAGCTGTCGTCCTGAAGGAGAAATATCAACACGTCTTGGAATAATGAACTGAAGTGAGCCGTAATCAAACCTGCGCTGCAATGTGTTTAACTATAAAATGTAACACTTTCAGAAGTGTTAGGCTTGTTATTCATAATGGAGGAAGCTCGAAACTGATCAACACATGTACTCAACAAAAAAACACCATTCTTAGCAGAAATAAAGAATGTTACTTCATACAGGAGGAGTATTAAGATATTGTAAATAATTCATCTCCGCCAACAAATCTTCAGTATAATTTGCCCCATACATTTCACATGACTGCGGGTTATTCAGTAAGTAATATTTAATTTTGAAGATTTAGTATTTTCAGTTGCAATATTTGATCCTACATAACTTTTGTGCAAGGTTTGAATCAAATCAGACCAAAATAGTTGCTTACAAATAGAATTATAATTAGATAACGTTTCTAAAGACGCCTCGGAAAGTTATCTAAGGGATAATTTCATTGTTCTGTGCCTAATGGTCGTTCTAATGGAAATTATCTAATAAAGGGAACATGCTTAACCGTCTGAAACCTGTCTTTGGATGATTAGTAACATTTTGGAGGTCCGTCGAATTAAAGAAAGTTCCAGCCACATGTGTCCGAGTAATGGAACTTTACTTGTTTTTTTCAGCTTACCCTTGTGTTAAAACAACCCTATTAACTCACACACACACACACACACACACACACACACACACACACACACACACACACACACACACACACACACACACACACACACACACACACACACACACACACACACACACACACATCAGTGTTGTGTTGTGTGTTAAGTAATTTTTATAATCTAGATTTTAATTTCTTCTGCAATAAAAATTGTTGTTTCTGCTTTCGTCTGTCTTTGTTGTTTCTTTAAAGATAACTCTTAATTTGAGAATCATATTAAACAAGAAACTGAAACTATAAGACTTACAGCAAACTTTCAAATAGTTACTCAGGTTTCAGTGAGTGTATAAAATGTAAAATTTTAATTACAAAATTCGTCTGCCATTTTCTGTTGTTGTAGAAAATTTCAAAATGTCAAATCTAAAACTCTACATCCTTTTTGTAATCAGAACACTATTTTAAGACTCTTTTGTTCTTGATGTAATTTTTGCAAACCCAACCGTTAGGAGCTTTATTTCTTAAAGATAGAAAAATGTGATATGCTTAAGTGCCAAATTTAATTATACCAACTGTAAAGTATGTAAGTATTTTTATATTTTTGTCAGTGCGCACGTGCGCGTGTGTGTGTGGTTTATCAACTTATATTCGCAGTTTTGATCAGATTTGATTCAAACTTGACACGATAATCTTTTTTCTTTTAAATAACTTGAACGTGTTGTTTGTTTTTCAGTAAAATCCATTTGAAATCTAAAAGAATTAAAACTGTTTGTCTTATTGTATGAAACTTTCTTGAAAATCTGATTTGCCATCGTTATCAGCAAACACTCTTCGCCCATGAATCTGACGACGGGGGCTCATTTAGTTGTATCATAGTTTCAAAACAATGCAAGTTAAAAACATTAACGAAGGAAGCAGTTCAGTGTCGTGCCAATATATTCACAATTTGATCACGTGTAACTAAATTCCAGTCTCGTGCGCCGCTGTTGTCAACAGTCATAACATTCGAACGTGACCGAATTGCCGGCTTTAAGTCACAAAGAAATCGATTTATAAAGATGAGACTGTAACGGAAATGTGCTGTAAGGTAGAAGTTCGCTTGTAAGGCCTACTTCAACAAAGTGTGATAAAAGAAAACATTTCAACATCTAAATGTATTCAATTGAACATAAAAATAAACTACTTTAATAATCTTCGAGCGTAGATGTCGCTTTGGATTGAGACAGACGAATTTTCAAAAACTGATAAATTCACATAAACTAATGTTTCGATTGGCGGAAGAAAAAAGGCTAAGCAAATGTGTAACAACATAGCAGCCATTGAAAAAACCTCTTCCAACTTAAATTTTAGAAAAATGAAATTTGGGTTAAAATCTGAAAAAAATTACCATTTAAAATTTTTAAATATCATTGGTATACAAATATTACAGAAACACATTACAGGCTATGTTCGAAGAAAACATCACTAAATGAAAAACGAATGGTAAACATTAAACCAATTAAAACAGTAAAATCCACAGACACAAAGGAAAAATTGTAAACAAATAGATAACGCTACAAATAACACAAACATTACAGTAAATAAAAAAAAATGTAACAATGTTACAGAAAAGCATGATAAATCTTTTTGAAAATAATTATTGACGACCAGTAACACAGCACTCTGTGCAGCACTCTGTGTTACTGGTAGTCAATGATTATTTTCAAAAAGATTTATCATGCTTTTGTGATAAGACAAATAATAATAATTATTAATAACAATAATTAATTTAGGTCTATCAATATCAATTTAAGTAAATAAGTATCTTATAATGCGTTTCAAATATTTAACAATACAAAAAAGTACCACAGATATAAATAAAAAATAATCACGGCACGCAACTGTCTCGCTGTCGTGATAGAAGCGATTTTCTAAAAGAAATTTCTTTTACTTATCCTTTTAGAAATTCTGATTTCACAATCATAATCAGCATTAAGGCCTATTAGAGTTTAAACTTTCAAGTTACATTGAAAATACATCGTCAAAATTTGTTTTATTTCATCGGGTTTTCAAATGACAATCATGTTGATTATAAATCTAATTAGTATATCGAAACAAGATTTGCAAAACAATTAAATATAAAAGTTAGGATTATTTAAAAACTTGAAATAATAATCTGTTATTATTTTTGAAACTTATTGAATTAATTTGTTGTTCGACGAACTTGTCCAAGCAATTACCATATTTGATTTTTGTGCCAAGTTTGAATCTAATCGGCACATAGTTCCGGATCGGTACTCATTTCAAAGTCCCGGGTCCAGACCTTACGATGATGGCCGCTCTAATAGCTTCCAATGGTAATTTGCAAATAAATCATGACCATTAATATCACGACACAAAAGATCACAGAACCTCACGATCAAT
>CM040184.1:44966346-45033846 GCA_022606455.1 Callitettix versicolor
GTCGAGTGTAGTAGCTGTCTATTTTCTTTAATTCTGGCTGAGCGGTAAGACCTATCATAATTTTAAGCACTTCTCGGAGAAAAAGTATACATTTCCAATAATTTGGTTCAGTAACATTTTCTGTAAATATTACGGTTACAGATTAAATTGGCGGAAAAGGTTACGAGAGCATGAGAGCGCTGTCGTGGAGCAGTTGTCAGGTACCTCTGGCCTAGAATACCATCAGCAATATTGTTGTAAAAACAACAATAACAACATAAATAATTCGATAAAACAACAAGATGGATGTTTTTTTCTGAATCAGAGACCGTCACTGCTTTCAGACCTCTCTTTGTCTTCCACTGCCGAACTTTAAGATTTTCTTGAAGCAAAAGTTTTTCATTAGCAACTTTCCGTCACACTACGTTGGACACGTTAGGGGCAGAAAACTCCAGGGACAGTTAAACAGAAGCGTTTAATAGAAAACAAAACAAAATTAATACCCTAGTAGCACTTACTTTCTTCACAATTCAACCAATTAATGTTTAACCTATAAAAACTTTTAATTTAAAAACTTTTAATTTGAAAGTTTCGACAATGGTTTTCTACGAAATAAAATTACTGGCTATTAATAAAGTATTTTTATGAATTAAATATAAAAATATAAATATGTTTATAACTATAAACAAATTAATGTATGCATAAGTTTTCCCAAACTTCAATTACGAACACAATCATTACTTTTATGCAGGAGTTGGTAAGAACTCAAGATTGACAAACATTTTCGAAATCCGTTCATTATATTTTACTTAAATATTGATAATATGTAAAGATTTAAAAATCAGGTATTTAATGGTTGCAGGGTTAAAAAATTCTTAAGGTAGTCTCTGTTTATTTTAATTTTACGTTTACATAAGAACTGTCGAGATTTCAGAAAAAATCAGATTTTCTGTATAATTTTGCCAAAGTGGGCGAGATTTTTCAAAATATTTCTCAAATTTTAATCACACTATAAGATATAACTAAACACTAAGGATGTAGACTAAAATATAGACTAAAATCGATTCAGAAAATTTGAAATAACAGAAATTCACTATAAGGAAGCAGGGCCTTGATTACCGTTAGTTAATTATATTTTGTTCGTTAAAACAGTTATGATTCTTCAATACAACCAAAATTTGAACAAGTTTTGATGAACCTATTTTGTGAACAAACGAGTAGATCGTATTTTTTCCATTTTGTTTTGGTAGCTTCCCAAAAGTAATAATTGAATTGAGAAAGTTTGTGCAATGTCGTTTTCATTTATTTGTAAACTCCAGTTACTATATGTGCTAAACAAAATGTGATTCTTTTTCTCTAAAATGAAATTCCAATAAAAAGAAAGGAAATTAAACATCCATTGAAACACAATGACGGCGTAGAATGTCAGATCGTAAATTATCGCTGAATAATCGAAGGTCGTTCATTTAGTACTTGCTTTAAAAAAAATAGCGCCAATAAACGACCTTCAGTCAACAATTGCATTTATAATGGTGTTGTTTAAAATAAGTTACCTATTGTTAAAGACCAGTTATAATTTGTAATTGAAACTAATGTTAGTTGAACTACTAAATTTCATTTCAATAAAATTTTTTAGTTGTTAATTTTACTGGGATTTTAAATTTAATACTCTTATATTAGATTAAACATGTTATGCTACTCTTGACCATTACAAAAACTTTGATATGTAAACTTTACAAATTTCTATTTTCAAATTTTTTTCGTGAAAATCCCAAAACAACGACAAACGTAAAAAATACCTGAAGTTGTATGAACTTTTGTCTTATTTTAATCTATCCTACTCACACTGACCTGAATCCCCTTCTCAGTAGCTCGGATGCTTTCATTAAATTTCCACATAATTGTAAATAAATAACATGTTTGGTCGGATCCAATCATAAAAGCTATCTTATTTATTTTGTAAGATAAAGAAAATCAATTTCCGAACTTATTTCCGGCAATGCTGTTCAATATTTGATGGTTAAAACAAAACCATTGAACTATTTTTAGCCATAAATTGTTCCTATAAACATTAACCTGATCTTAATACAAAAGTAATGCATAAAATCTGGGCTCGCTGGTCAATGTAACTCGGTCAGTCTGCTGTATCTCTGAACTGCGCACCTCATTGTTGTAGGTTCGAGTCTTGCATTTACTTCCGTAAGCTTTATCATTTCTGTATCGTTGTATGTATTTTATCAGATACATATTAGAGAACTAAACTGAAGTAGTTAATAACGCGTACGTGTTACTGCAAATTACTCCTGGAAGCTAAACTACGAGTTTAAACTCCATTTTAAACTGCATATTTAAACTACCTAAACTCGTATTTAATCGATTTTGATTGAAGATTCTCTTTAGAAACAAACACATACACGCAAATATTCAAAACAAAAAACCTATTTTTTTATCAAGAGAATGAAATTGGTATATATTAAACAGAGAAGCATTTTATATATATATATATATATATATATATATATATATATATATATATAATCCTCGAATTTCAAAATAATAAATGCTTTGAGAACTTAATAATGATAATCAGTAATAATAATCTCAATGATAATCAACTTAATACGAATAGATTGTTCAAACATAGAAACAAATGTATCTTTTATTAGGACAATATTGAGAAGTAAAAAGTGCTTCTCTTACAAAGGTTTCGTTGCAAGTATCTAAAACACTGCAGGAAATGTCGGATCTTTAACGATACAAAATGGCAGCTATAAAACGACCGTTTCACTGAGAATACTGCTTCCGGTTCCTTATATATACTTGTATACTGTATGTACAGACAGCCCCAAGCCTTAAAACCTGGATTTTATAAATTGCTTTACCAAGGACATGTGTGTGTGTGTGTGTGTGTGTGTGTGTGTATGTATGTTAGCACAATTTGTTTTGAAATTATGATTGCACACTTTTGATGAAATATAAAGGGGTTATACATTATTATAAAATAAAATTCAAATTGTTAATGTGGAATTCTAAAGGTTTTATAAAAACGACATAATTATCTCTTTATTTCAATAAAAAATTAAATTATTATGTTGATTTGAGTACATTATCATTAAATAGTAATAGGCCAAAAATAAAAACTTTCGTATGATTAATTACATTCCCTGTATTAGCTTTGACAAATTTTATAATTTCATGTTTATCAATTAATGTAAATAATTAAATCATAACAATAAAACAGTTAATATAGGTGTGTCAACGCGACCAAAAAACATCCTAATAATAGAAGGTACTGTAGAGGTTTTTTTTAAGGCGAAAAGCACATTGAGGCTATTACCACCTCCCTAAATGTAAGTATGAGTGTAAAGTGTTAAAGTCATAAGTGTTGTAAGTGTAAGTGTATGTTAGATTCAGGTACCGCGAAGAACGTCTAAATCCTCTCAATAAGTGCAGCTAGTCTGCACCCCCTGCGGGGACTGTAGAGGTAAGGAACGGAACCTTATCAATGGTTGGTACAAAACCTTTATTTAAAATTGTTTAGAAATATGTTTCACCATGTTTGTCTCAGAAGTATCAATGGATGTTTTAATTTCCTGAAGTCTTTGAAGAGTTTCGACATTATTTGAGTTATAGGCCAGTTAGGTGCAGTTGTTATTACTGAAATGAGCTATTATCTTCACGTGCAGTACATTTGTAAGTTACACTGATTAAAACGTAGCTGTATGAACGTTAGCATTAATTTGTCAAAAATCGACGCAAAGGTTTTTTTACCCAGCAAATCTGTTGGAAAGTTTTAAAATATTTCTAAGCACAAAAACACCTTTACTTGGATTAGGCCTATAGCATAATCACCAGTTAAATTAGCATTTAATGTTCAAAATTAGTATTTTAATTGTTCAATTAATTTACGATTGAAAATTATAAAAAATAAATTTGGATATTTTCAAGGATTATTTTTGAACTTTAAATATAATTTGGATGTTTAATAACTTTAATGTCTATTATTGTAACGCTTATTTTATAATGATCACCTTTTGGGTGAAATATTTATTTGTAGGAATAAATTCGTTCCCATCTCTTCAGCAAGGCAATAGATGTGTGAAGATTGAAAATATGATCAGTTAATTGCGCACATGTTAATTATTTTGTAACGATAATGAATAGGACACGATTTTGGAAAAATACTGGAATTTTGTTATGTCAAGGTTATTACACTCCATTAAGTTGCAGTATGTTTTTATTTTGCTTATAGAAATATTCCTTTTACGTAATTTTTAATGTGGATATTTCTTGAAAAATCGTTATTATACCGATGTGTGCCAGGAACCGCAAGTAACGCTACTTTCATTCCTGTCACTACAGTCCTGCTCATACATGTTGAGGATCCGGAGGAGATGACCTTACTTAAATAGGATTCCGTCTCTCATCCCCCCAAGCCCTATGCCAGACTTGGTAAATCAATATTAATAAAAGCTGTTATATTCGCTGAAAAGCTGTTATCACGTCAGCAAGACTGCTACATAAAGCAATTATTCCTTATTCTAATAAAAAAAATATTTTTTAAATCCACTTTATTGTTTTTTTTCTTAAATGATTTCTTATTACATTTCTTAAAGTTTGTTCAAATTCAATAAAAATTCCAAACGTTGGAGTACAAATACATTAAATATTTTTAATAATTATTATAAATAAAAAATACTATTAAAACATGTTTTATTAAAGTTTTAATCTTAAAAAATTCGTTAAGTTCGTATATTAACAAGCTTTCAAAACGTATTCTAGGTATCAGGATCGGTTATCATTTCGTGGTCCCTTATTTGGATCCTACTACGACGCATGCTCAAGTCATGAAAATTTCCAAATAGAGGAACAAATTTCGAATAGTTCAGCATTCCCCAAAAACGTTCTTTAAAAAAATGAAAATATGTCTTTAAGTGGTTATTGTTAATAAACACTTGCACTACTCTCGCAAGACAGACAAAACACGGAAATGAAGTCGTGGACGTTTCAAAGCCGGCATTAACTATCAGAGATAAATAGCTCGCCAGTCTCAATCCAATATATCCTCAAGTCTCACGGCTCCTCGCAATAGTCAACATTGTTGTACTAATAGAGTAGAATTACGTTTGCAGTATATACATGATTAATATTCTTGAAGTGAATTTAAGTCTACCAGTGAGCTGATTGTTTGTAGATTGATTCTTGTCTCTGTACTATGATATCTGCTTATTAACATAAAGAAGGTGAGTTCAAAATTTTTGATGAATAACGTTTTTATATTTAAATTCATTTGTTTGTTAATATTATATTTAAATTCATTGTTTGGGGAGAATAACTTCATTCCCAGCCCATTCATCGCAATTATTAGAGCAATAACAGCTGGATATATTGTACAAGATACATGTTTTATATTTGTATATAAAATATGTGCAAATATGTAAATAAGTTTACATTTACTTTAATACCAGCTGTGTATAATTTCTATTTAACAATAAGATCAGTAATATAACTGGACCAAAACAGCCCAGCAATGAACATTAATTAGTTCATTTACTTAATTAACTTCTGTTGACCGGTCTCTTCCGATTGCCATTTTTTCAGACATTTTGATTTATGGAATTGTAAAAAAGCCGCAAACCCTCAAATGAAGATTAAACGTTTAAAACGAAATTATCGTTAAATTATTAGGTTCAGTCAGTTATTGATGGAGTTAATGATGGAATATTTATATACTTAGAATAATTACAAGCCTACTTAATGATGGAATATTTATATACTTAGAATAATTACAAGCCTACTTAATGATGGAATAGTTATATACTTAGAATAATTACAAGCCTACTTAATGATGGAATAGTTATATACTTAGAATAATAACAAGTCTACTTAATGATGGACTAGTTATATACTTAGAATAATAACAAGCCTACTTAATGATGGAATAGTTATATACTTAGAATAATTACAAGTCTACTTAATGATGGAATAGTTATATACTTAGAATAATAACAAGTCTACTTAATGATGGACTAGTTATATACTTAGAATAATAACAAGCCTACTTAATGATGGAATAGTTATATACTTAGAATAATTACAAGTCTACTTAATGATGGAATATTTATATACTTAGATTAATTACAAGCCTACTTAATGATGGAATAGTTATATACTTAGAATAATTACAAGTCTACTTAATGATGGAATATTGGTGTTCTTAACCCGGTCATTGCCATCGTTTAAGAATGTATAAAAATACATTTAAATCTAACAATAAATTCATTTAAGAAGAGACACAAATAATAATATAACTTCTTAATATACATCAAGAGACATCCCGGCAAAATAACTTACATAAAGTAAATGTAATTAAAGCCTCACTTAGGAAACAACCTTATTAGTCAAAACCAGTGTAAAAAAGGTCCTTTTGACTACTCTTAATTAAAAATATTTTTAGAGGAAAGTTGAAAACATCATCCTAAACATTGAAAAGACTGAAATTATTAATGGTTAAAAAGTGGTTTTCATTTGAAAAGCAAAAGTTAAGAACTGAAGGAACGTTTAACCTGCAATCCGTTATTGGCTGTGTTTACTTATTTGCACACACTGTCAGTTTGATAATTTGTAATAATTTGTGTGTGTGTGTACGTCTGTACTTCTGAGTTATATAGCCTACACCATTAGCGAGAAATAAAATTATCGACACTGAGGAGACTGACAATATAAAAATCAGTTACAATATAAAAATATTGCAGTAATCTGGTGGCTGCATCTTTAACAGCGGGAATTTGGTCAGGATAAAACGCCAGCTTTTTATATTTGCAGCTGTTGCGTTTTTTCGTTTTTATGTTGTAATGAAATGAAAGTTTAGTTTTTGTATTTAGAGGATATCGGAGGATCCTTCAGTGTTTAAAGGAAGTTCTATTGTTCTAGTTATAACGCTACTCAAAAAAAAAACGTTGTTAATCCTTTACAAAAATTTATAATTTTATAAAGTTATAAAACAATATAACTTTATAAACAGAAGATATATTGACTTGAAATAAATACTGTTACGTTTTATAACTGTAACGTTAAGGAACAATCGATATATTAATAAAAGAGTAAACCTCTAAATTGCCTTCAACTTACCAAGAAATTGTTTTCCGATTGTGTGAGCAACTGATAAAAGATAAAATTATAATTATGTTTTGTTTAGTATTAAAACAGTAAACTCCTTTTACATATTGTAACATTTTTGCAAAATTAACGTTTTTCGAGATACTCAGTATTAAATATTTTAAAATGCAGCAACTTTGTAAATATATAAAGTAAAGTTTTTATTTCAATATATAAATGTATACAAAATCTAAAATCAATATCTTTTAATTTCAAATATATTGTGTGTCTTTTACAGAAAAAACAAAATGACAAATATCTGGAAGATTAAGATTTTTCGAAAAAAACGTTTTATGATGACTCAAAAAAAATCGTCTTAAATTCTGAAAAATAGTTTAGAGACATTATTTATGGATCATAAATTCGTTACTCCATAACATCTAGGAAAATTAAAACACTTATGTAATTTAAAAAAAAATGACACACTGAATTTGTTCGATTACGAAAATAAAGCACAAAGAAAAATAATTTCCAAGATAATCTGTACGGCGAGATACGCTCTGATAATGTAACGAGAGCACGAGGAAGTAGCTGGAGTTGTGAAGCTTGGCTGAGATGTGTTTTTATCAGCCATGAAGTGCAACTTCCTTTCCTTAAACACCTTCAAAAATTAGCTCTTTACGGCTTCAAGATATAAGATCAAATATATATTATAAAGAGAAAGAGAGAGAGAGAGAGAGAGAGAGAGAGAGAGAGAGAAGAAAAGGCAATGGTCATTTTCCGACATATTACAATAAAACTGTGCAAATGTTTTTTTCGCGGAGTTAACTGCAAATAACGTCTCATGTATTCATGTATGCAATATAACGTCTTATGTATTCAAAAACTGTTCAGCAACAAAATAATCGTGGTTTCTAACGTCCAACAGTATTTGTTTTATTCTATACATTTTTGAAAATATAGTTACTATATAATCATCAGTATCTACTTACACCGTCATAATAAACATTACAATCTAGTTATACTATCATAATCAGTATTAAAATTTTTGCAATGGAAATGCCCTTACAATCCCACCGTGCAAAAGAAAGTATCCGGAAAACGTAACGAATGGTGTTTCTTCAAAGATGCTCAAATAGAATTGCTGAAGCAGGTGTTCAGAGATAAGGTCTCATTAATCTTTAAAATCCTTTAAATTGCAACGTAATCTGAGCTCGTCGACAAGACGGATCTTTCCGAAAAATATATTGCACTACAGTGATAAGAAGCGTGAACGTAGAAGAAAACGATTAAATTAAAACACGTACACACACACACACACACACCCATACATACATACATATATATATATATATATATATATATATATATATATTTAAATATATATATATAATATATATATATATATATATATATATATATATATAAGCATTATGCAAATTTCTAAAAGATATATAAATATTCACGTATAATTGTCTATTATCCATCTTATATTAATAAATAAATGTGTGTGTGTGTGTGTGTGTGTGTGTGTGTGTGTGTGTGTACGTCTGTACTTCTGAGTTATATAGCCTACACCATTAGCGAGAAATAAAATTATCGACAATGAGGAGACTGACAATATAAAAATCAGTTACAATATAACAATATTGCAGTAATCTGGTGGCTGCATCTTTAACAGCGGGAACTTGGTCAGGATAAAACGCCAGACAAATTATTTATATCCTCCCTGGGAGTATTTTATGTCCTGTGTCCTGTATCCTGCACATTGCACTGTTATTTTAGGACATGAAATTTGAAATTATTCTAGTTCATGTCTTGATAAGGACACTTTATTTTCAACTCTAACGTATACTACGTGAATACCCGTGCTTTCCTACAGTATTAAACGTGAATATTTTAGCCTACATGAAAAGGTACGAGACAGAAAAACTATAAAGATTATGAAAATATAATTATTAACTGATGACTTTTTTAATTAAAACATATGTCGGATCAAAATTTTAACCGGAAAATATAGTGCCAAAGCGTTTTCTTATTTCTGACTGAAATGATAAAAGCCACGTCGATTTAAACCAAATCACCGAGATGGTAAGTAGCTAACTTTCAGTATTTATTTGTTATAAAGTGAAATTTTGGAATCATGGTCTCTTCTGATAGGTATTATCATAAATTTGTTTACTTTCTTATACGTGTATAATATCCAATTTAAATTATACTTAACAAACGTTTGATATAATATGTAGAGATATTAAATTTACTTGTAAATTTATTTACGAAAAATAAAACGAAAAAATTCAATTAATGAAGTTTTAAAAAATATTTAGAAAAACAAAATGTAATGTTAAAAATTGTATTAAAGCCGCAAAGAATTAATATTAACAGTTGGTTAAAATTAAAGTGATGTATCTCGGCTATTGTTAAGTAGTAGCTCCATTTGTTGCCCATTTTTTAGTACTTCGTGTCAGTTAATGAGGACGAGGGATCAGCATGAACGGTAAGGGAAAAGCAACGGGAGCAACTGCAGTTCGAACTAAGAATCTTTAGGCGCGCAGTTCAGAGACGCAGCAGACTGACCGGTGCTTTCGCCACATCGATCACCGAGCCTCCATCTGTTTGTCAGCTTTTCTATACATTCAAATGTGTTGCGTTATTTTTAATATTTCCTATTATGCCGCTTGTGTGTTTTTTGTGAAATATTTTCTTTATTTTTTTAATATATTTTTCTTGTTCTGTAACATTTAAGTGAAAATCGCCATTTTAAATATTTAGACAATGTAAATTTGTAATTTTCAAAACTGAAAATCAACTTTCTATTATATAGTATGTACATCAGTGGGTACAGAATTTATTGCAGGGGCGAACTATAATTTCAGACTTTACACTCAGCTTTTCCTTACAAAATATTTCCACTTGAATAAATACACAAAAATTAAATTCAAAACAAGAAACGTTTGTAATAAAATTGCACTTATTAAACAACAAAAGATTTCCGACACAAGAAACATTTCTAAACAAAAGTAATGGCTACTTGCGGCCTGAACACAGCTGGGCTCTGTAAATTTTAATTGGAAGAAATAATTATGTTTTCTTTAAACAAAGCTTTTTTTAAATAGATTCGGTAATGTTACAAATGATTTTAAGACGAAGAAATTCTAAACAAAACTGGAAATTTGTGAGTAGCCCAAAGTTTGATATTATGATATTACTGCACGCAGCTCTCTCGCTCGATTAACAAATTTTTCATAATTTTTTTATCTTACATTTTTGCTTTAAATATAATTTCACCGACTAATCCAGCGTCTAAATATATTAGATTTAACTACTTTAAAATTTCTAATTTATGCCAATATTTTATCCGCACTACTGTATATTGTAAATTTTCTTTTGATTCTAAGGAACGTGAGTAATTTGGTACTAATACCTCAAAGGATATATATATATATATATATATATATATATATATATATATGATAAAGATAAAATATGTAAATTTTAAAAATAATGTTTTTGCGGTAAATTGACACTGGCGACTGTAAAATGTGCAAAAACCAAACTAATGTTTAAGAATTTAATACTATAGTTTTAGTAAGTACCGTTAGTAATTAAATACATTTTTATCAAAGAAAAAATCAAAACTATTTAAAATGTGGTACTACTTTACCTGTTGTCGAGAGCCTACTAATTTACCGATACTAAGTACTTGGGGTAAAGTTCTATTAACTTTGACCAAGTACTGTTTTTCTGGTTTGTTAAAACCGAATTTAATGATATTTTTTAACTTCCTTTCTTAATTTTTTTATTTTGAAACCGTAATCACCATACAAATCTCCATTACGTAAACACTTCAAACTTTCACTGTAACTTTAAAGTACAAATATTAAACCTCGACCGCCGTCAAACTTAATTTCTTTGACGAAATAAATTTCTTAAATCCACGGATTTTGGAAATTAAGAATACTAATTTATGGGATTAAAAAGCTCATTGTAATAATAAAATCGTATTTTTTTAAAAATCCCATGTCAAAATGTTGCGATTTTTTTCGAACAAATTTAGCTGCATAACCAAAACTAAACTAAATTTTACCAACATTACAAAACTGAGAGTGATAACAATCAAAATCTAGTGGTCATAATTGCTGTTTATTACAAAGGTCTGAATTGATAGACATTCAAGTAGCTCTCATTTTTCAATATAAATTCGTTATAAAAATGACTGATCGAGGCAGGCATGAAGGCAATTGTAAGTTTAAGATATTTGTTTATGGTTTACGACAGATTAAGTATGACTGATATATGCAGACACTTGTTTCTGAGACATTTCGGCGTGGAATTAAGGGTGGATGATCCAGGACAACCTGTACGTGGCTATGAATAAGCAAGCATGGATTACACACTCGCATACATTTTAGGGAAAGTACAGTTAAAGTATAAAATACATTTTTGTGAAAATAGGCGATCTGGGGAACTTTGAATTACTTTTACAACTTATTTATTTGAATTTCGGTCAATGTACTTTAAAACAAATAAGTATTTTTAGAAAATTTCTATTCTGTTAGATAATTAGTTATTACAAGCGTCATTAGGCCTACGGAAATACTCGTGTAAAACTAAGAAATGTGAGCAGATTCGGACTTGAACTTGCTTCATCTGTGGTTGAAATAGACAATTTAAAATGTTACCCTCGTAATAAGTTCATCATTACATTCATCATTGCGTATAAATTCATCATTACATTCATAATTGCGTATAAATTCATCATTACATTCATAATTGCGTATAAGTTCATCATTATATTCATCATTGCGTATAAATTCATCATTAACTTTCTCAGTGAATGAAAACCATTAATGCGTAATTGAGACTAAACAATTGAATAAAATAACTGATAACAAAATAGTGTTTCCTTTACTTTATGACATAAATCACGTGATCGAGGCTTGTTGTTTCGTGTTCGGAGGAAGAAGAAGCTTGTTTTTATATTCAATTGTTATTATTTAGTGTGCATTTGTTTCATTGTGACGCTTGAAGGAGGAGCGGGTCGGCTTGTGTCTCCATATTCACCCCTCAACAAATACATTTTGTTAACGACACTGAAGTCTAAGTAAAACAGATTTTTCCTTCCTCCGCCACTTCTAAACAGAAAACCTGTTGGTCCGAAACGAGCGCCACGGTAAAACAAACGAACTATACTACACTATTATAACGATCTAACACTCTTAGAAATTTTAAGGTAATTAGCTTGTGGATAAGGTAACTAAACTACTTTTATAGGTTTTTATAATATTATATCTTTAGTTTTTGTGATTTTCTTTATTGTGTTGGGATACTATAGGCCCTTTATTTTATAGTGTCACTTGACTTAACTGTTAACTGTTAGTGGTGGTGAAAGAAAACACCACCACTATATATATTAGGCGTTCGTGTCGTTAACGTAATATATTAGGCGAGGACATGTACGTATGCTCCCCAATTCGCTTCTCTTTCAAGCGCCACTATAAAACAAATTACCTACAAGGATTGCTCCTTGTATATAAAAACATAATGAGCATTAACATATGCACAAATTGTCATTTTGAATTTCAAAAGAAAATAAACCCTGGTCTTTGTTGAGTATATTTTTATTAATTTGAACAAGCAATATTTACAATTTATTAATATTATTATATTTTTGGCATTTTTTTTTATTGAAAATTCGCTTCCATTACTATAGCAAAACAGTTGATTAACTAAAAGAATATTTCCAAATTTATGTGAAAATAATAGCCAACATTTTTATTTAACTATATAACTTTGTCTTAACGTAAAAACGAAAAATTTACGTTTAAAATTTTCGCCTTGTACGTGTAATAATTAATGTAATAAACGATAAAACTAATTAAAAGCCGATTGCTCCCTGTGTAACGTTGCCTGCCTGGCGGTAATCAACCCTTCAGTGGGCTACTGGAGGCAGAGATGCGTGTATTTTCCAATTAATATTTTGAATGAAAGCGTAAACGTTGAGAAGCTTATCACTCGCTTTTATTGTTTCATTTCCAGCGATTAAAACCTTTGCAACAAAACTTTTAGATCATTCTGTTATTATTTCATTCACGATTTACAACAAAACCTTCACATTACTCTGTAATTAGTTGATTCACAATTAAAACCTTCTCAACAAAAATTTTCACATCACTCTGTAATTAGTTGATTCATGATTAAAACTTTCATAAAACTTTTAGACCACTCTGTAATTAGTTGATGCAAGATTAAAACTTTCAGAAACAAACTTTTAGATCATTTTGTTATTAGTTGATTCACGATTTTCGTCCAAGTTGATTACAGTAATAGTTTTAGTAAGAACTTGGATAAACACAGTTTTAAAACAACGGTATTTCAAATGATAAATATTTTCTTAGTGTCCGTCAACTCAATATTTTTTTGTATCGGTAACACATCAACTACATGATACGATTGGTCACTATAATATTTTCAAAAATTGTCTTTTTAGTGGCCCAAACCCAACCAATATCATAGAACTTTTGTACATCTGAAATTTGAAACTGGCTGGATTATTATTACATATTTAATGACACTGTATTTCAACATAAGTTGAATACTGAATATACTTATGTTTTCATGACAGTATATGATTTGGATCTCTATTCCCAAGGAAACAGAAATACACAAATTATTTTAGCAACACTTCATTGGTAGTCACGCAAATATCTGATGTCAAGTTGGCATGTAATTCAAAAAAATATTTTAAACCCATCAAAAGGTAAGCAGCTGTAGAACCAGAAAGCTCAGAATTATTAAAGCCATACTCATGGCTCCCCAAACTAACAGAAATATAAGCATTTCATTATTACAACTGTTATTTTTGTTACCAAAAATGTTTTAGGGTTTCTAATGCACAATATTTTCTGGATTATTAAGTATTTTACAATAGTTTTATGGTTTCTAATACACAATAGTTTCTGGATTATTAAGAATTTTACAATAGTTTTATGGTTTCTAATGCATAATAGTTTCTGGATTCCTACGTATTTTACAATAGGTTTATGGTTTCTAATGTACAATACTTTCTGTATTCCTAAGTATTTTACAATAATTTTATGGTTTCTAATGCATAATAGTTTCTGGATTCCTACGTATTTTACAATAGTTTTATGGTTTCTAATGTACAATAGTTTCTGGATTCCTAAGTATTTTACAATAGTTTTATGGTTTCTAATGCATAATAGTTTCTGGATTCCTACGTATTTTACAATAGTTTTATGGTTTCTAATGTACAATAGTTTCTGGATTCCTACGTATTTTACAATAGTTTTATGGTTTCTAATGTACAATAGTTTTTGGATTCCTGCGTATTTTACAGTAGTTTTTAAACTGTACAGTATTTACATTGCTTGCACATGTTTCAATATTTTTACTGACTTAGGTTACAAAATATTTTTAATATTTCTAAAGATTGTAAAACAGCTACATTATTGTGCAACAGTTTTTAAGATATTATAAAATTTACATTAGATCACAACTTTAATGTATTTCGAAATAATTTCAGAATTAAACATTTCACAATCGTTGAGTGACTTCTACAGATTTAAAAATAGTTGAGAATTTCTCATACATTTGTTCAGTTTTCTGTATATTTCACAATAGTTTCAGGATTTTTATATATATCTTAAAAGAAAAGTAATAGTCTAAGTATTTCTATAAATTTAACTATAATTTTATGTTGTACTGGGCCTATATATATAGTTTTTTTTTTTTATTTTAAGGCGAAAAACTCATTGAGGCTATTATCACCGTCCTAAATGTAAGGTGAGTGTAAAGTATTAAAGGCGCGCAAGTGTAGTGTTGTAAGTGTAAGTGTGTGTTAGACTTGGGTACCGCGAGGGACGTCTAAATGTTCTCAATAGGTGCAGCTAGTCTGCACCCTACTGCGGGATATATATATTGCTATTATCACAATACTTTAAAACTTCACAATAGTTTCGAGATTTCTACACAATTTACAATAATTTCAATGTCAACCTTCAAATATGACATTAGTTTCTAGATTCGTATAATTTTCACAATAGTTTTAAGACTTTTATATTATATTTTCAGTTTTTAAGAGTTAGTAGATTTTAATGAAGATAATAAGAACTGAAGAACATTCATAGCGTGTGTAGAATTCCTCTTTTTATAATTTTCATTTTTATAAAATAGATTGTTTACAAAATGTAACTCTATAAGTAAAACTTGTAATTTTACAGCAAACACAATTAAAAACATTTAATTAACAAAAGCTAATTATTTAAAACAGGTGTTTGTGTCTATGAAAACTAGTATGTGACTTGAAGGTAGATATTGCTCTGATATATTGTGCAAACAGAGCAAGGTTAGGTCAAAAACACAAAATCAAACATTGACGTCACTATGACAACAAGCTTCCAATACAGTTAACACTTTTAAGATAAAAGCCGCCATTTTGAAATATACCCATTAAAGTTAATACTAAAATCAATAATTTTTTCACTTATGTTTGTTTACGAGATGTTATTTGTATTTGTTTCCTTCACTTCTAAAAGACAGTTGCGTGACTCTGTTACGTTGTAATTGTCACGTTGTTAGATAATGCACGCGGCAGGCAGTAAAACTAAAAACACGTTATATGCTTATGGCTTTACTGCAAAGTAACGGTGGACAGTTTCGCCATTTGTTCAGTCAGTGTGTTTCTGTTGTAATCTGATGACGCAACACTGAGTAAGTCAAACCAAATTAAACAGCCTAATGTAATGTAAGCTGGCGCAGCTCTGCCTCGTCATGGTCTTTGCAGTTAGTTATGGGTAGTTGTATGGTAAAATCTTCAAGTTAAATATTTTTTTCTAGCTGGGCTCTAAAAGTGATACTTCATTCCGAATATACTCGCATATGTAATGAAGAGCTTATTTAGAACTGTTACGTCCCCTTCCCCCTGTAATGTTAAGTCAAAAAAGTCTTAACAAATGTATAGACTTAGTTTCGATAAAAAAGTTGAATCACTTCCTTTTCCGCCACTCAACACTTGCAGTGTGTGTATAGTAAGACGAATACGACTCAAAAGTAAATTTTGTGTTCGGGCATCAAATGCGTTTTAAAAGAACCACTTAAGTCCGCGCGATGTGTTTTGAATAACTGGTTCGGTCTAGTACGCGTTGCTGCGATGCTGACGACTCGGAAGACAGCCGAAGTTTACATTTAAGCGGTCGATACTAATTTACAAAGACAAGATTCAAGGTGCTCCTGATACTTAGTACATACCTAAATATTTTACTTTCCAAATAATATTTCCCGGATAATTGAATATAAACCATATATCCGTGTTTAATTGCCTACCTTTATTAGAGCACCATTAATCTTGAGGCTAATCCGTCATATTAAACGCACAGATTCTGTTGCATTGTTTAATTTATTTCTCTTGTATCACGTCATATACTTCACGCAATGATCGAGCACTTTCTTATGTCTCGTATTTCAGGCCTATAAAGTTGTAAGCTTTGTAACACAAGGAAATTTACCTGTGGCACTTAGTGTTTGATACATACAGTAGGTTGACTAACCACGCTGACTCATGCAGTTTGTAATTACTCGGAAATATTGAAGAACTTGTTTTGGTCAATAAAGCAAACAGCTCGCATAACTAACAAGCCCCTTCAAATCCCCAACAGTGCAACACACACAACTCCATTCCTTAAACGGGACTTGTCTCAACCGTACTGCATTATAGTTTATGAACAGGATAACCAGGTAAGGTGTCCTGTAAAAATATTTAAATCATAAACTGTAACTGGAGCCTTTCCTGCTTGGAAGAAAACTTCCAGAATTAAATGTTTGAGAAGTACATTTTTAAAATATGTAATTTAAAATAATGTAATTTAAAACTGTTTACGAGATCGAAGCTGGAAGTTAGAATAATTAACTTCTAAAACTTTAATTACGTCATTAAAACATATTTTAATAATAATTCATGCAATTATTCATATCAAACAAGTTGAAATTTCAATTTTATTAGCAGTGTACCTACCAGTCAAGTTGGGAAAACTGGTTTAAGGTACCGGCAGCTAATTGCTGATTAACAACACAAGGTAATGGCCAAATCTTCAGTTATACTATATATATACTTAATGCTACAGAATGTTAGGCTGTCTTTGAATAGTCCGAAGTGAACTCGTATTAAATGAACTTAAAGTGCGCAAACTAACCTTGCGTTGATTAATTTTCTCGTGTGTTTTTAAAATCAGAATCCAAAAGTATGTTTACACTAATTATTTGTTCAAACTTTAAAACTCGCTAGCGAAATAATTAAGTAAGAAATATCGGGTGATGCAAGTTAACTGTTCCTCGGGCACAAATTCGTAATTAAAATTTAATTGATCTAAATAACTTTTACAAAAGTTGACTCATGTTGTAATACATTTTGGTTTTATGCAAAGATATGTTAATCATTCTCACAGGGGACTAACTACATTTAATACAGTTTAACTTTTAGTAAATACTTTTAAGCTTTTGTACTTTATATATATATATATGAGATACATATATAAACCTTTAATATTGTCAATAGTTTTCTTTTAAACACTTGAAATTTGAAGAGATCTCGTCAACACTATTTTAAGAAAATGTTTTTGTGCAAAGCAGTTCTTAAGTCTGTTCTAGAAATAAACCGGATAATCTTGGCTGGAGATTATAGATAAGTAACCAACACTATTATATCGAATTTAAAATTCAGGAGAATACGATTAAACGTAGAATATCGTGTTTGCTTTTTCTTGAAATGTTTTCACACCGTGAATCTGCCTCTCCGTGAATTGTCTCCAATTATGAAGCCATGGATTTGAGAAACGAAGTCGATTTTTAGTCTCTTTGTTGACATTTTCCGAACCTGATTCGTTCGTTAAAACAAAGTATTAATAAATTTACATTAATGTCTTAACTCTTACGTTGTACGGGAAAGTTAATGCATCATGTAATAGTTCTGTTTAATATTTTCAGAAATGCTGCGCCTACTTAAGTTTTGTTTTTTAACAACTGTGACTTCCAGCTTCGTTCAAAATTTCCAAAATCAATCTCCTGACTCGACGTCTCTTGATAAGCTCGTGTTGGACATTGTCCACGCTTATTTTCACCGAGAACTACTCCACGTATTCGTACCCGATAGTAGACAAGGAACACGATATGGCGGACACAACCTTCAAAAAGTGTTCA
This sequence comes from Callitettix versicolor, assembly GCA_022606455.1. NCBI lineage: Eukaryota > Metazoa > Arthropoda > Insecta > Hemiptera > Cercopidae > Callitettix > Callitettix versicolor. The sequence goes on from CM040184.1 coordinate 44,984,638, forward strand.
GCTCGCTCAACCGAAAAGCACAAGTAATGGTGTCAGACTACGACGCGAAGCCCGTGGCCGCAGCTCCCGGCGTCAAGCCCAAGTTTTATTTACTTTACATGAACAGGGAAGAAATCACTCGGCAGATCGACAGCAGATGGGCAATGTTGAGGGAATACGGAGAGTCTTGGAACCCTCGCGGAAATTTTATATTTGTTATATTTAACAAACCATTAGATCGCACCAATAACAGACCTACATGCGATCCTATTATAGAAGACACGTTGATTTTGAAAATGATTAACAGTTTGAGGAGCGTAAATATATTTAATTCGGTTTTATTGTTTGAAAACAAAACTAAACTTATAACGGGTTTCCCGTATCAGAAATACAATGTATGCAAAAATGTCAGTACAATACAGAACCTTATATTTTTTGACGAGACTATTAACTTTAAAGAGTTCCAATTGTTCGAGTCCAAGTTGATAAACAACTTCAACAACTGCGAGATGATAGCCTACACATATCCTTCTACTCCTTACACGATATCCGACAGCAGTGAAGATAAGAAACACTTCAAGTATATCTCGGGAATAGAATACGAATTGATGATGCAATTCGCTACAAAGCATAATATATCCTTAAAGTTTAAACTTCTAGGCACGAACTCCAGCGAGTGGTACAACACTCTGACAGGCATGGTTCCTAGCCTAGCGTCGTACAACGGGGACTTCGCCTTTGCCGGGAACTTACCGTCTTACATGACCTCTTCCCAAGTGGAATATTCACGCTGGCATTCTTTTGACGCTTTCACGACCTACGTTCCCGACCCGAAGACAATTCCAGAATGGAAAATAATATTCCTTGTTTACAACATACATATGTGGTCATTAACGCATTTTACATTCTCGTTGTTTCTCACTGTGTACACTTTGTTTACTTCGATTCGATCCAGTAACCGAACATTTCTGCAAACTGCTATCGACAGCTGGGTCATCTTGTTGAGTTTAAGCTTTGGATTTTCTGTACCGAAGCTTCCTCGAGAAAATTATTTGAGGATACTATTTTACGTGTGGTGCGTCTACAGCTTGATACTTACAGCCGTATTTCAGCAGAGACTGTACAGTATAATGGTAGATCCGGAAATGGAAAAGTCAATTGACGACTTCCGGATGCTTAAGAAATCCGAAATGAAAATTTGTCTGAATGATTTATACTTTCATACTTTTTTAGATATGAAAAGTATAACCAGTAATCTGGACTTGTATATAAAATGCAAAAACACTACGGAGGTGCTGCTATCTGTCAGTAGATACAGGAATGTGTCCGTGATGTATAAAGTCAAACACACAGAGATTATGAAAGATTTGTACAAACTCAAGTATCACAGACTGCACGATACTTTTTTGTCGTTTCCGGTTAGTGTAGTGACCAGTAAGAACCAAATAGCATCCGGTAACCTCAACACTTTCATCGCCAGGTCAGTGGAAGCAGGATTGCTAGAGAAGTGGAGATCTGAGGCCATATACGTGCTTAAGGGAAACAATCGGCAGTTGTACGCAAACGAATCACTTTTTCCAACAGCTTTGAACTTGATAGATCTACAATGCTCTTTCTATTTCTATACGTTTGGTTTGATGCTTAGTTTTACTGTGCTTGTGTTAGAGATTTTGGTTAATGTGAAAAAATGAGTTTTATTTAAATTTTCGAAGGCAAAAATTTAAAAACGCAATTAAATAAAATGAATACCAGAAATATTTCGTAGAATATTAATGACCTAATATATGCGTACTATAGCCTACGTATAAAAACACAAGATCAAATATTCAACAAAAGAATTTTTTACTTTAATATAGTTTGGTGAAATAATAATGGTTTCGCATTTTGATTACTTATAAACGATAAGTGAATATTTGGTATTAATAATACCAAAAAATAATTAATAATTGTATTTAGTTGTTGAAATATTTATTTAACAATAAAACAATCGAATATTGTATTTAATTGAATTGAAATATTTAAGTTAAGTATTTGGACTAGGAGGGATAAAAAATAAAGGGATTGTTGTAATTACAGTAATTGTGTTTGATAAGCAAAAAATTGATAATCAATTTTTCGGCGCTCGAAGGCTTCAGGGACAGAGCTCTTCAGTAAAATGAAAAGTACTTTTCATTTTATGTTGGTGAAGAACAATAAAACTTTATTTTTCAAAATACATTTAAATGTAGCTTATCAATGAAGCTGAAATCAAAAACACTTGGAAATATTTTAATCACTGTTAAATATTAGCCTAAGGTGAAAATAATCGTGGGCGCTATTTTAAAAAAAATAAATTCGTAAGAATAAAAAAAAATCATTACTTAATATCACACAAAAAGAAAAATCATTACTTAACATCACACAAAACAAAAATTGCCTGAAACTCGGACAAAAATTTATCCGTTCAAAATTTATACATTTTCTTTAACCACTAAAGTTATTCCAAAAATAGTATTTTTTTTATTTTATACTTTTTAAGAAAATCATAGTATTTTAAATTTGTAAAATAAAACGTCTACGTCTGGTTCTCTTGTAGACAGACTTTAAAAGGAATTAAAATATTGGGATAAAACATATGGATTATTGGAATTGTTGAACACACGAACGGATGAATCTATTGTTGTTTGTGAAGATTTCAAAGTTTATAGTCCTTGGAATCAACGAAACAGCTGCTTGCAACGATTTTTTTTATTTATTTACTGAAAATCTTTTTAAATAGTGTTTTTTTTTAAACAATTTAATTTCTGGTTTTTCTTAAAGAGGAATAAATTATATTTGTAGCAGAACAACGAATGCTCATTTATTAAAAACCCAACACAAGTAAATCTTAATTTCAATGATTTTATTTTGAGTGGAAGAGAGAAAGATAAATAAATGTAGAGATAGAGAGAGAGAGAGAGAGAGAGAGAGAGAGAGAGAGAGAGAGAGAGAGAGAGAGAGAGAGAGTTAGAAAGAGAGAGAGAGAGAGAGAGATTAGGGCTTTGAAAAACAAAGAACATTATATCTTTAATTACCAAATAATAAGGTCGCTTTTGTTACAAAATGACGGTGGCAAATCACTGTTATTCTAGTGAATTAAGCTGTATTATAAATTGTTAACAATGCAAAGGAGGCTACTGCGTTGTACTCTTTTCCCAAACCGTGCAAAACTAATCAAGCGAAGGCGAGTTTTATTTGCTTTCCTTTTCAAATAAAACAAATAAAAACTTTATTCGAACAATAATCCAAACGTCAAACCTCTTTATATTACATCAAATTGTCAACTATTTCATACTAGACTTATGTACAGGTAGGTCTGTGTGTTACAAGCTATCTGGACAAAGTGATCAAGCAAACTTGTGTTATAGCATGGCAACATCTCGTTTCTTTATCGTTTTGTAAGAAAAAGCTTTCACTAGACAATTACATTCTCTTAAGGGGGTCCGTCAAGGGCTATCTAACGCCCTTGTCAATTTTGTTCAAGTTCGTGTTCCTTTTCCTCAGCATATAGAAGAGCTGTATGAATGATATTTTTATGATTTATTCTTGCATGTATCCTAATGACTTTAACACAGGTATTTTTTAAAATTTCATTTAGTAAATAAAATACAATTTTTATTTACCACGATAAATTTTGAACTGTTTTTCTGCATATTTATTTATCTTAATGAGAATTTTTTTTTTAACTTATGTTAAAAGTTGTATTAAGTATGTTAGCTTACACGTGCAAATGTTTAGCCTTTTATGTCAAACGGTTCTTGAGAAAAAGTTAAGCCACCATGTTCAGTATGCACCAGTAGCATATGAAGGCCCTGTTTTAATGTTAGCTTCTTCCTCGAGCATCTTTTAGCTATTTACTTACTTCTGTTGGCTTTTTTGTTTAATTCAATTTCTTTCTTTGCACGGTGTATCCTTTCTTTATCAAACGCCATCGTTCGTTTTATACATTTTTTTTCTTGATTTTAGTCCTAGCAAAATTAAAGCATTTCATAATTGCACCATCACTTCATCAACACAAAGTTTTAATGTTTTGAGATGAAGAAATGAAGTCTTTGGTAGTCCAGCCCAAATAATTCCATTTACTAATTTGTTCGGATTCTCAGTTTTGCCATGAAGACATTTTCTCAATAAATTATTTTCGCTTATGTCCTTGAAGATAGGTTTACTTCTTCTGGAAGGCGGAAATGATCACCGTGATTGTATTTTTCCCTTTATCCTCCCCTTGTTTAGTTTGTGAGTGGGTAGGTACTATATGGCGTGATTACTGATGCTTTGCATTCAGAAGGCGAAGGAAAAGTCCTAACGTTACTGAACCAAATTAAGTTCACATTTATTTTTTGTCCATTTTTTGATTTAGAACTTACTGTTATTATATATCAAATTAAAGAGAAATGTCTGCAGAGAAATAATAATTTAAAAAATTTTGTTACCCTTCTATTCATAACAAATAAAATACCCTATTATTGACACATTAAACTTTCTATGGCAGAACGCATTACAGACTTCTAAAAATTGACTATTTAAAAATTCCAATTACAAAAAATAATTATTTTGTAATTTTTCACAAAGTAAAATTTGTTAATTATAATCATTACGTTCAGCTAAAAAAATTGACAGCAATGGCCGATCATATTATTGTTCATAAAATATAGCATAGCCCAAAGTTAACTCACACATCTTCAGGTCAGTTATGTTTTTGCCAGGTATTATTGTGTAGACTTTTTTGGTTTTTGAAATGTTGGTTTTATTGATCACAGTAGCTTTTTAGTTTTTAATTTTGGCCTTGGCATTTAAGGACATATTCTAGTTTACCAGTGCTGTTTAATTATTTAAGTAAGACAGGTATGTACTGTAAGATGTGTATGTACACAAGTTATATCTATCGATAGTTTTTATGGCCCCTGGTAACTCAATCAACTGGAAATCTTGCTGGCAACATCCTGGAGCATAGCAATCATCCTTCAGTTTTCTTTCTGTCCCGTCATAGCCTACACTCGGTTTCTCCGTGGGATCAAGGGATAGATAAAACTCGGTAACGTTACACCTGTACTCACAGTGAGTGGCAATACCAGCCAGATAAGAAGTATTATGTCGTACAACTGTTCGACTTACTCATAGGCCTATGCACTACTCACTTGATGTTCATAACTTTTTAATTCAGCAGGTTATCCCAGAAGACCCAGTCATATTTAGTGAACGTTTAGATAAATTGAGGCACTTACTGCGGCACGCATTGTCTCACTGGCATGATGGAAGCGAATTTATCTTGCCACCTTTTAAGTTTTGATGTCACAGTCATAAATCAAAATGTTACAACAAATTTCTGTTGCTGAATATCAGTCGGTAAAAGAAATTAGTGTATAAAAATTTACATTTTTTATAATAAGTGGTAATTGTTATAATAAGTTGTATTTAAATTTGTTCCAGGCCGTGACTTTGTACAGTATTAATATGCAAGCCTGTGTAAAGTTTTATAAAATAAATTTACTGCTGATAGTAATAATTGTTTGCTTAGTGAACAGAGTTGCATGCCAAAACGTAAGTTGATATAATTAAGATTTAAATTTGATTAACTGTATTAATTAATCTAAATATTTCAAATATTAACATAAGTTATTTAATCGATCACATTTTAATCGTAAATCTTACTTCACTATTATAAGAAACATTATAATCTTCTTGGCTTTAAACATTAAAACTAGAAGCCTACGTTGAAAATAGTAACAAAACCTGAATTCCGTCAAATTTATTTCTTTTTCCCAATACATTTTAAGAATTAAAGTCACACTTTATGCAGTTTTTACGCTGATTACGTAATAATATATAACTTTTAAAACAGTGAAATACAAAAAATATTATTTTTTTAAATTAAAAATGGTTGATATTTTAAAAATGTTAAAGCGATTTTGCTGAATTTGGAAAAAACTATTAACAAATATATTTTTGTACCAAGTTTGAATTAATGCAGAATACAGACGCGCGCGCGCACACACACACACACACACACACACACACACACACACACACACACACACACACACACACACACACACACACACACTCACTCAGTCACACAATTTAAACGCCTCTAAAAATTGATCCAGTGTTCTAAATCGCGCTCATTTCAAGGGCCCTGCGTTGCTCAACAGCTAATTTTCCAATAGAATTTTTGTAATAATCTAGACAACGGTTAAATTGTACAAATGATTAAACAAATTTGCATTAACAAATTATAAAGAATGTTGCCTTTGTATTTGTACAGGATATAAATGCAGATGAAGCTATAAATATAAACACAACTGAAGCACCCAACAGTAGCGACTCCGGTTCTCCTAAAAATACTGAAAACTCAATAAACGGAACTGTAAGTATTTTAATTTATGTATAATGGGTGAGCCATAAAACCCTGACTATTTCGTGCAGAAATTACTCAGCTGTTATTTTGCATTCTAAGTTCATTGTTGTAGTATACAATATTTGGGTTTATGTTAGTCAATATGAATCCAAGTGCTTTCGTTTATTCTAAGTCAGAGAACTACGCAACGGCCGCATCATAGAGGTAAAGTGAATGTTTCGTTCTCACTTCAACGTCGCCATTAGGTCATTGCGCCACTTAATTTCATGAAAAATACAAAAAGATTGCATCAACGACCATTATTGCATCATACATTTTAAGGCACTGTTTCTTGCGGAGAGACGCGTCTTTGGTCATTAGACCATATTTTTGAATCATGGCATAAACATATAAATACGTATTTACATTTTCAATGGCATAAATATATAAATATTTTAGTCGCATTTGCAATAAACAATGTTTTATTCTTGAGTATTTTCACATTAAAAGTCACGTGTTTTGGCTCAGACCGTTACGTATATAGGCCTAAGTATAATTTTATAAATATAAAATACCTTTTACAGACAGGAAATAAAGCGTAGGCACGATACCGTTAAAATGAGTTAATCTAAAAAGAAACACCATTACATTCCTCTTACTGTTATAACCTTCCATTGCAACAATTTTCCCTTAATGTTTTTAATATAAACAGTATTCTTAAATACACGCAACGGTTTTGCTTATTATAAAATAAAACCAAATTTCTAATATTACTGTTTTTCATTTAAAAACCAATTTCACCATCGTAAGCATTACAATCTTCATAAATGAACATTTTAAATTTTCAAATTGCATGAAAAATACGAAAATAAATTGAAACAGTTAAATAAATTCATTTTAGTAATTTCAATGTGTTTTCAAAATTTAAATGATAGTTTGCCCATTTTAATGCTGCTTATATTAAGAACAGCTCACATTAACACTGTAATAAAATTATTACAGTGTTGAGATTCGATTTTCGAGTTCCACATTACAGTTTATTTAAATTTTTAAAATTCGCGATTAATTGTTTACACTTTGTTACTTGAAAAGATAAAAGTATAATATCAATATTTTGTTTAGGCTTAGATAATAACAAACAATATACAGTATGTTTTAAAGATTAACATATTGTAACATATTCAATAAATTGTAACTAGTTTCCGAAAATGCATATATATATATATATATATATGCATATATATTACACGAAAATATATGTTTAATCATAATAAATGTTTAATAGATCAGCACAAATATTCATTCTTGATTCCTTTTGCTCTGGTGTGAGATTTTTGGCACCATTTTTGCACAAACTTTGCATGTTCATTGATTCATGTGAAATCTGAAGGATCTCTGTTAATTCTTCACATTAAGAACTGCTCACATTAAGAACAGTGTAAAAGTTTTAAAAAAATATATGTGATGCTGTTATGTTGTTATTTTTTTAATTAGGTCCTATCATTGAGGCAAGCATCCATGTATTTCAATTTAATTAATCTAGACAACAATTATTCCAACGGATCCCTCTAGGTAACGTAACGTTCATATTGTAAGGGCTTTTCCTGTTCCCTTTAATATCAATAATCTAATGAATATTAAACCGTAGGTTTGTATGCTGTAATAATAATAAACTATAGAATAAAAAATAGTAACTAACACAAATATTTGTTGTGTAAGATCTACAAGATGAAACTGATCCTGCTGAAAATTAAGATCAAATTAAATAATAATAATACTTAAGCTCTGATATTTGAAACTTTTCTTTAGAAAATGAACTATTTGGAGCTTCAGAACGTGAGCTTTGAAATGAACGTTGATCCTGAAATCTAGATCACTTTTATATAGCAAACTTATATACATAAGTTTGTATGTACACCCGGGACATTGTACAACCTTCAAAAAGGGATCTTAGAGACAGGATCGAACTCATTTCCAAGTCCCGGGTTTGTGCTACATAACTACACCAACAGCTCATTTTGTAATGGAAAATCGATTAAATTAATTACTTCCACATTATAAACCATCCCTGGAAATTAAAGTAATCTGTTAATATAGACAATAATTAACCAATGTTCCCGTAAACGGAAATAATAATACCCTTTACATGCGCAATAAATTATAAAATTATCAAGTTATAACCAAAGCATGGTTTTTCTTTTTGTACAGGATAAAGATCAACCAACAACTGAAACACCGGGAAATAACAAAACAACAAATGGCACTGTAAGTACTTCAATTATAGTAATTTTAATAAGTCATCCCGGATGTTGCAACAAACCGATTGGTTTTATTTATTTTTTTAATGATAGATTTGTATCATTTTCCCCCTTAAGGCTTCGCTCCAGTGGCTTTTAAAGTTTGCTTGTTAAATTATATAGAAGATTTTATTCCATCAAACTTTAATTAACCGTTCGTCTTATGAATAAAGATGACTACTATTTTATATCACTTTCACAGAAAATGTTTCACTTTATAAATACAAAATATCAATAATTTGCTGATAAAACCAGTTTCGAAAAAGTAGGTCCTACATCGGCTGACTTAAACATATGTTTTCAAACTTGACTGTCGACATATGGTGAAATCAGCGTTTAAAAAATATAAACAATAAATTATTTTTGGGAATCCATTTCATTACATCAGCGTGAAATTATTAATTTCATAAATATAATAAAAGGTCAGCCTTTTGTCTTCAGAGTGAAATTATTAAATTAATAATTTAAATAGAGCTTAATTTTTTCAATCGTAATAAAATCTCAAATTCAAATATTAAAATAATAAATAAAACCAGGCCTATTACAGCCATTGTTTTCTTGTACAGGAAGATGCTGGTAACGGTGGTCATACCGTAAGTCCACTCAACAGCGAAAATGTGTCTCCTCAAAATATAAATCAACATTATAAAGTAAGTTTTAAACTTTGAATTAATATCTTAATTACCTCAACGCTAATTAATTTAATCATATTTGCCCACTTCAGTAATCTCCCGCATCTGAACACATCGCTGATTGATCCGAATACATTTTTACGTATGTTTTTTTTCTATATTTCGAATCAATTTTTAAAATTTTCTAAAGTCAAAGGATTTTGCCGAAATAACACTATTTTTGTCAATAATTTATTGTTTTAAAATTAAATTTTTAGCGAACTGAACAACAAATACCGAAATAAAATGTAGGTCGCTGACCTCACTCTCAAAAAAAATTTATGTTTGTTAATTAACCCTAAAAAATAGGAATAACTTATCAAGATCATTTAATACGATTTTGCTAATATTTTGGTTATATATGAAGATATGTAACTTACGTGGGTGTAAAATAACAGACCCTGATCTCTTTCGAGTTTGTTTTTCTTAACTTACTCTCGAACTGTAAATTTCTTTTATTTAAAATTGGGTTCAGTTTAACTGATTTACTTAATAATCTTACACATGATTAGAACTTAAATTTCAACGAAACTGTTTTTAAAAGATTAAGTCGATTTCCGGTTTTCCGATAGTTTCCGGAATCACGGAATGAGAGCAAGAAGCAGCAATCAGCCCTTTTGTGTATTACCAATACTACAAAACAAAATTACGAGAAATTTATCTAGTAACAGAAATATAACAACTTCATTTGATGCAGTAATTATATTTAAATGTAACTTGATTACTTAATTACCCTACGTGAATTTAACCTAATTACTAGCCTAAGTAAAACAATTATTTTAAATAAAATATAAATTATTAAAATTAATGTTTTTTTGTGCAGGTTGAACATGCAGGTATAAATGCTTCTACAGAAAATAGAGATTCCGGTTTTCAAAATTTTCCTGCCCAAGAAAATCTAAAAACAAGCGGTTACGATCCAAAGTCTTTTAAATATTCTTTATGCTTCTTAGGCGTATGTGTCGTAGTCACACCGATTACAGACAAAGATAAACAACTACCCCGTTCGAATGACAACCATAACAACGAACAACCGTCCATATATACAAATGAACATGAAAATTCAATGCATATGGTAAACAAAAAACCCTATAAATTTGATAATAATTACGTAAACAATCCCGATAGACCTTACTCCCCTCTTGCAGAAAAATATAACATCAATAATTATCCTGGAATCCAAAATGTTATTAGCGGTCATGTTAGTCATTATCAAGAAACTAATCACCCTGAAGATGAAAATAATATCAGTGGTTGTACTAGTAAATATCCAGAAACTGTATACTCTGAACATGAAAATAATATCAATGATATACTTAGACAATCCCAAGTTGAAAATGAGTCAGCTTATCAATATCCTAGGCCTTATTATCGAAATTTCAAAAACCTATTTAAATAATCAAACTTATGATTACAGAAAAAATATTTAAATATAAAATATTAATAATTTAAGTATCTTTAACGTAATCACAACGGCAACTAACTAATAAACAAAATGCACATTATATGAGGATTAAAACAAACAACAGGTACTTGAAATGTACCAAGTAACCAAGAAAATCGTGTAATGTTCTACTACAATGTACCTTGGTATTAGAATAAGTTCATTTATCGGAACAATTAATCCCCAAACCACAATCACCAATTCAATGAAATAAAAGCAATCACTCGCAAACTTCTTGATTAAAATAAATGTATTTAACTAAATAATGACAAGATAATTACCACCTGCCTAGAAAATGAAATGAATTTAGTTATCCAGAGAGTGACTGCTTCGGGAAAGCGAAACCACAAGATTACAGTATGTAGATCTAAAAGGCATAGTTTTGTAATTTGGTTAGTTTTAAGTCACAGTCTATTTTTAAACTAAAATTTAAGCAATTTATCTTGAATCATAACTGTCTGAGTACTAAAATAAATACTATTCTCTAGAAAATTAATTCTTAAACTAAATCTCAGAGAATAAAAATAACAATGATTATAGAAACTGAACAAAAACAGTGAAATATCTTTGGCTTTGGATATTAAAATAATTTATATTTATATATGTTATTATTTATGCATATATATATATATATATATATATATATATATATATATATATATATGTGTGTGTGTGTGTAAATATAAAATAAAATAATATTACTAAATTAACTATTAATACAAATACCAAAACAAATTTTTATACTTTTCATTTATAATGAAAATTTTATTTGTTAAAACTTGAAATAACATCTCAAATACGTAAAAAAAATATAGTTGAAAATATTGTAACATTTAAATTGTAAACTTTTGTGAGTTTTGATAATGAAACTCAAACGCGCCAAAAAAAACAAAATGTTTGAAGCCAGAAAAGTCATTTTGTTGTACGTACTCAACAAAATAACAACATTCCTAGCGGAAAAAGTGATTACATTAAGAGTTACCAATGTTTAAAATATATTAATTTAATTTTTACAAATAATTTTATATTTCCTTGAGTTTTTGTTATTTCTTTCTGTCCCAAATATTCTTTTTACTTGAGTGAACAAGATTTAATATTTTTTTAAATTTGATATGTTGTCTTTTTAACGGCAAGTGTGTTTGTTGAACTTTTCATTTATTTATTTTGAAGTTTCACAAACATCCTTTTCGTGAATATTCGGTCAAATAAACTCTAAGTTAATTAAACACACGGGAAAGTTACGTTGTCCAATGTTTTCAATACACTTGCAGAAACCACATTTGTCCAAATGAATGAAACATTTTTACTAAATATTTTTGTAAAAACCCATTGCCTTATTATTTGCCTGATGGAATAACATAATCCTATACACTGTCAAAATATAAGTAATGCTATACCTAAATAGATCCCTGTAGAACACCGTATGTTAAACAAATTAGATTAGATTTAAAATTTTACATTTGAACTATTTATTTCCTGCAAGCTGTGTAAGACTGGAATATATATACATATATATATTCCAGTGGATATATATATATATATATATATATATATATATATATATATATATATATATATATATATATATATATATATATTCCACTGTGTATTTATAATATCTTTATAATAATATTGTATGTATATATTTCGACGCTATTAGATGTCAGGATCGGTGAAAATTTCATATAGTTAGTATCATGATGGCCGCTTATGTAGCTCAAGACTAATATGTTTTCAAAAAGTTTACTTACGTCTAGGTAGTTCACAACGTACAGCATCGCCGAAGAAAAGATTCTTTCAAATAATTGTCTCAACATCTCTTTGATTTTACACCAAGTTGAATATCAAATGTCCCTAATTTCTTAACCTTGGAAATATGCATATTTCATCTTTAATGAAAATTTATAAGAAATTCAAATTATAATTATTAAACTATAAATTCTATAAATTATAAAATATATAAGTTTATAAAACATATGACATATATACAAATACATACAAATGTATACAACATAAAACATACAAATACATAAAACATATATTTATGTTCATATGAGTATATAGGTCATATATTAATATATTACGATAAATTTAACAATTCCCAATGGAGTAATTATTAGTGCAGGAAGGAAGTTCCTGCAGGAGAGGCCATTCATTATCTCTGTGGGGTCCAATTTGTTATTTTCCAGTTTGGTAAAATGTTATTTTAACTGTTTAAATGTATGTTTTATGTTAAAAGTTGCATAAAATAGTTCACAATTCTTTAAAAATTTCCGCATTAGAGCAGCTAATACAGTAAAATCTAGACCCATGACTTGAAAATAAGTACTTGATTCGACTTATAACTTATAATTTTTGAGGGGGTTTTAAAAATTACATATTTACATTCTGTTACATTTTTCTGAATTCTGGTATTTCCATCACAATTGCCAAAAATAATATGGAAACTCCTTTTGCCACAAAATAAAAACTGACTAATAATCTTCAGAGGAATACCAAACAGAAGTAACACTAAAATTTAACCTCACGACTTTAGGCAAGTCCTATGGTTACAATTTCTCTCAGGGGTTCAAACACTGTGAGTACGGGTCTGGCAATACCGAGATGCCCTAGCTGGATCTAACCTTTCATCTATCCGCTCTTGGCTTAGATCCTTCATCTCAAACCAAAATAGAACAAAATACACCAAAAGGCTGCGTGCCTCGTATATGAGGACTCTGGACATCATAAGCCTTGCCTTTGCATACTGGGTTTCGAATGAGCTGACATTTTATTTGCTAAAACAAATCTTAAAAACCCACAAAATCCACAAAACCTTAAGAAACTGACAGAAACGGACCCCGGATTAGTAAAAGTATCATGAAGGGAAGGAACTGGGGTTGCATCTAACTCCACAGAACACACAAGCAGTAAAATCGCAGGATCGGGTCGCTAGGGAATCTACCCTACTTGCAACTGAAGAAGTGAAATACAAGGTTGGATATCAAAAAATAATAAAAACAGTGTCTTGAGAGCAAAACGGTAAACTGAGACGAGAGGCGACGGCAGCAGAAGGGCTTTGGATTAAATCAAGAAGCAAAATACTTCCTCGGGATCTTACACAACCTTCATAGGGCTGACAGTGGATGATACCTTACTGCAAGCCTGGAGAGCTGTCAGACAGGAACAATATACCACAGGGAAGCCGAGCGTAGGGTATGCGGGACAGATTGGGATATTTGGCTTCCAGGATCGTAAGGACCTTTAATAGAATGAACTATTCAGAGAAGTGTTCAAAACTCGTTGAGCATGCCAGCCTACTGGACTAGACTAGAATTCAAGAGGCCTAGAATTGTGTACAGCCTGTGATCTCCTTTTCAGAGGTCACCAAATCCTCTAATTACTAAAGACTCAATCAATCTATCAGTGGTTTGCGTTCCATCAAAATTTGATCAAAAACTTCTCTCCGATTTTTAAATATTTTTTAATTTGGAAGTAATATCGCAATGTGTTTAAGCCAGACATTTCAAATTTCAATAAAATATGAAGGTTAAGTTACCAGCAATCTACACAGATACAGATAACGTATATGTAAGAAAGCAAGGTAAATAATAAAGTATACTAATTGTCACATACAAATTTGTAATTTTTTTAAATTTTAGGTAAAGTATGAACAGTTTTATTTGCTATTATTAAATACGAACAATGTTTTATAACTGGATTTAAATTAGAAACTTTATTAGAACTATTTTATAAACTCTGTAAAACTGAATCGATGTCTCATCAATCATGAGTTTCATTTGTAAAATGTAAATATTTATGACAACACTTCATTTAAAAATATACACATGATGGATTGTCTACGAGATAGGCCTTAGTTTACTCGAGGGTTTATTTTTAACGAATCTAAGTTAGTAGGTCAGTTATGGTAAAAAGCTTTTAAAAACCCATTAATGAAATGTATTGTTTCTTTACTCGGTATAAAGCGATTTTACAGGCTGTAAGTTGTAATGGTTCGGTAAACGTCAATCTGGTAATTAAATCCAGAGAGAATTTTTTTATTTTGAAAGTCAAGTGTGCAAAATTAGAACACTTTTTTTTGTTATTGTAAGGCGAAAAGCACATTGAGGCTATTATCGCCTCCCTAAATGTAAGTGTGAGTGTTAAAGTCGTAAGCGTAGTGTTGTAAGTGTAAGAGTGTGTTAGACTCGGGTACCGAGATGGACGTCTAAATCCTCTCAATAGGTACAGCTAGTCTGCACCCCCCTGGGGGGCAAGATCGAAACATTACTGTTAACTTTAATGAAATAAAAACATACATCACGCTGAGTCTCGTACAGATTATTTAGAACAATACATAATAATAATAAATACATAAATGTAAATAGTAACAAATTGCAAAACACCTTCTTATATTATATTAACAATAATTTATTAGCATTACTGAGTTGTGCTCGGCAATGATAGCGCCTTCAAATAGTAAATTAGGCGAAATCATAGGGTTCACCTTCTATCACGCTAACAGGGGTAGTCTTTTATTGTAATAGTTAAAATGTTTATAATTCCATGTTTAAAGATTTATTTGAAATAAAAAAAAGGTTGAACTTTATATTTACTTAATTTTATCAATCAAGTCTGTTCGGATGTTAGTAAATTTCCAGAAACTTTACATTGCTATCGATTGACAATAATTAAATTAATTATTCCCAAAGGAGTTGCTGCTACCTAACCTATCCACCATGCCTCTTACCCTTACTTAAAATTTTAAATAATTTTGCCGAAAACGTAAAAAACGTTGACACAAAGTTGAATTATTATTTTTACAGTTATTAAAACACGCATTTCTGTATTGCATTTAAGAGTAATGTATCATATTTTGTAAAACAGCTGTAACTGTATTGTTACAAAAGGTTAGAATAGAACTCATTTGTTTTTTGTTAGTTTTGTTCTGTGCAGAAGGGAAATAATTACGGTAAACAAAGTCTTCAAGAAACCAATGACAATGTAATGTATATCATTACGTAAGCAAAACTGTTTGTTTAAAATTTACAAAAAAATTGTTTTTTATAACAGTTATACAGTGTTTCATAGCTTTTTACATACTTTAAAATTTTGTATCGAAAGCTTCCGCGTATGAGTTTTAACAGATACACATTTTATTTTTCACCATTAAATACTACGTTATAATAGATTTAGAGGGAATGCTTTGTTATCTTTGTTATTTTGAAATGAGGAGATTTAAAACTGAAACATCCATCAAAATCTCAACAATGATTTTGTTTAAGTAAAATGTAATAATTTAAAACAAACTAAGTACTTTTCTATTTTAATAGTTACTACTTAATTAAAATATGCATGTTATTATTATTGTTTAACAGAATATTTGCTATTATTTGTGTTTATAGAACAAAACACGATGTTTTGAAAGTATGAATTGACTCTTGTTCTCAAAGACGTAACACTAAAACGTAACGTAATACTAGGTCTGCCTTAAACACAGTAAGAACAACTTAAACACATAAAGCCACAACTGACAAATACTGTAGCAAACGGGAGATGTGTACACGTTAGAATACAAATATCAAATTATAGACTACAGTACACGTGTTATGTTTTAGATTTGACATTTGAAAACGAGATTTGATTCCCACACTCAACATGTATTTTTCCAGATATACAAATAAAGGGAAGTGTTAAAAAAATATGTTTTATAATAAAGGTACCTCCTACATTTATAATCTAACTTATATAAAATATTTCTTATTTCCTAATAATCAATAATTAAATTAACGATATTTAATAAATGTTTTCTAAGTTCATTTTCAGTTAGGTGTTGATTAGGTAAATAAATTTTGTATTCGTTGATTCCTCATATAATTGTTTTGCATTTAATAAAGAAAGACTTGTTATTATAACTGTCGTTAAGTTCTTGTTCAGTAATCAATAACACCATCAGATTATATTCAAGCAGATAATAATCGATTATAATTTATAAGGTCTGTTGTATTTTTGAAATCAGAGAAAAATCCATTTCCGAATTCATTTCCGGCCACTCGCATACTCTGTATCGCACACTCTGTATCGTACACTCTGTATCACACACTCTGTATCGTACACTCTGTATCACACACTCTGTATCACACACTCTGTATTAAACACTCTGTATCACACACTCTGTATCGCATACTCTGTATCGTACACTCTGTATCACACACTATGTATTGCACACTCTTTATCGCACACTCTGTATCGCACACTCTGTATCGCACACTCTGTATCGCACAATCTCTATCACACATTATGAATTGCATACTCTGTATCGCACACTCTGTATAACACACTCTGTATCACACACTATATATTGCATACTCTGTATCGCACACTCTGTTTCGCACACTCTGTTTCGCACACTCTGTATCGTACACTTTGTATTGTACACTATGTATTGCACACTTTGTATCACACACTATGTATCGCACACTCTGTATTGCACACTCTGTATCACACACTCTGTATCACACACTATGTATTGCACACTCTGTATCGCACACTCTTTATAGCACACTCTGTATCACACACTATGTATTGCACACTCTGTATCGCACACTCTGTATCACACACTATGTATTGCACACTCTGTATCGTACACTTTGTATTACACACTATGTAAGCACACTTTGTATCACACACTATGTATCGCACACTTTGTATCGCACACTATGTTTAGCACATTCTATATAGCACACTCTGTATCGCACGCTCTATCACACACTCTGTATCGCACACTCTGAGATTCAATTTAAATAAACTGTAGACCTTCAAATACATCTAGGCTGAATATTACTCCTACTCCATTAAGTCAGTCCGTGGATGTTCAGTCAGCTGCGAGAGTAAAGGGCATTTAGAAAATATTGAAGGACTCGGAGGTCGGTGTGGCTAAGACATCGGTCAGTCTCCTGCGTCTTTGATCTGCCCGACCAAAACTGAACGTTCGAAACGCAGTCGTTGCCGTAAGCTTTACCCTTTCCGTGCAATAATAACCCTACAAATTTATTTTTTCAATCATCAGGAACACCTTTCAAGAACATTACGAACAAAATTGTTTTTAGTTTTTAGTTGTCTTTTTACTTTATTCACTTTGGCTATTCTTTGGTCAGCTGTCTTTAACTCAGCAGTATCATGAAAAAACTTTTCTTCCTGAATTAAGATAACCTGGATGCATCACTCCTATTTCTGTATTACTTTATCAGCCAGCGGATTTTTAACAAACAACCACTTCCATTTTCAAATAGCCACATCTGCAAACTATAATTTGAATTGTCGTAGAGACTTTGCCAAATTGTCAAATGCAATGATATTTGACTTTTCGTTCAGATGTGAATCCCATTTTAACGTTTTATGTTAAAAAAGATTATTAAAGCCAAGATGTATATATATCTTATCTGTTTAAGATATTCTATTCAAACAGCTGTTCAACAATACATCATCTGTTTCTGATAAGTTTTACCCGCTGTTTTGTAATGAATAGAAAATACCACATTAAAATTTTGTTTTTTAATTTGTAACAGCCATTTTATTTATATAAAAAAACGAGTGAAACTAAAAGGAAATGCTTTCGTCGCACACAACGAACATATTGTAACTCTGCTAATAACTGTAATTAATGTAACAATAAAACAGGAAACACGACGGAAACGATGATGAAGAAGATAAAGTGAAGAATAAACTTTATTCATTATAAAATAAAGAACTTGGCCAACTTTCTTCCCTTTCTTGGTAAAGAAACTTTCGTCGAGAAAGAGACTGACTTTGTTGTGGTTTTCTTAATGCCAAAGGCTTTTATTAAAACCTTCCACAAAGTGTTATGCTTTTTCAATTCCAGAATTGACTCTTTTAAGCTCCCATCGTACAATATGTGAAATGCTAAATAACAATTTCCAACAGTAAACAACATAGTTTCAGTAGTATAACATTTCAAATTAAAATTTAATCGCTATATATATATATATATATATATATATATATATATATATATATATATATATATATATATATATTATCTATCGTTATCGTTGTAATTATATATATATATATATATATATATATATATATATATATATATATATATATATATTATCGTTATTATTATCGTCGTCGTCGTCATCGTCGTCGTCGTGGATTCATTCTTTTTCCGACAGTAAGTTACTTTTAGATCAAATTTTTTGTCAAAAAGTAAATGTTACGATGGTAAAAATAAAATAATAAATAGTGTAAAAACGTTTAGAAATATTTCTGATACAGAATGTATCTCAAGAAAACTCTTTTCGTCTTCAATATTTGTTACAAAAGTGCTTAATTTATTTGAAAGTGTTTGAATCTACGTTGATTGTTGGCTTGGCTGTGAATACTTCGTTAGCCACAATCATGCCATCTACAGGGTGCGCACAGGAATTATTTGCAACTTTAAAGAAGTAACAAGACGTGACACGAATCCTTAACAACAGTAGGTTGTCTGTAACTCCTAGCGTCCAAACATTACATCGGGAAAATACTGAACGTGACATTGCAGTCATAAATATAATAATAATAATGAACTTAAATTGGAAAATGAGCATTTGAAGTGCAAACGTGGTAAAACTCAGAATTAACTAAATGAGCATCGATAATTTTTATTATTTTATTATTAATATAAGGCCAAGACTTCAATTAATCCTGATTTTGTCACTCACCAATGTAGCTTGTTGTGCACCCTCATCCACAGGTTGAACCTTCCCAATCCAACTTCAGGTCTTTATAGAAGTGTGAAATATTTCGAGTGATTTTGCTTTGTTCTATCATCTGTCTCCCACTTCATACAGTGCCTAGGGATTCAAATCGTCCCTGTCCAAGGCTGGACAGTCAAAAAGTATGTGTTTAGCTGTTTCTTCAGCTGTACCTCATTTTATATGCAAAAGATTTACCACATTTCGTTCGAAACCTTTTAACACCAGTTTCCGACGGACCGCCAAAAGTAACATGCCTGTTCTGAGAGAGGCAACCGCGGCGATTTCTACTGGGTTTCTCCTTGTGTCCAGTAGGCCCCGTTAAGACACTGAATATGCCCACAGTACCATTTAGCTACGGCACAGACCGCACAACACCTTGGCCTACAGACCTACAACACCTTCCTCCAGCTCCGGGTGGCCTTGCTTACGGACCGGACCCTTGAAATGGGGGTTTGAACACGTTCTGAGGAGTTGTTAAATTTTAACATAATATACGTAATTAAAGACATCTATATTTGCAATTTTTGTCCATTTTGATCAAAACGTGGGCTAAAAATCAATTTCGGTAAAACCAGTTCATTTATTTCTAAATAATGATGTTGAAGCGAATTTTACAGTTAGTTGGAGGTAGGGGTGCCATCCTATGGGTCACATGGAGTGCTTCTCCTCCCAGACAAGTTAGTGGCGACTGAACCTTTAGAAAGAACACAACGTGACTAGATTCGTTACAAGTTCTACTCACAGATTCGTTACATTGGAACACCAAGAGGATAGGATAGTGGCAGTGATTTAATCATACTATTATCACGTATACAAGTTTTAGTGCATTCATTTATTAAATCTTTGTTACCGACTATAAAACAGTGTAAATAAATCATTTTTCAGATTCCAAATTTGCATAATAAGCGATAAACGTATTTTGCCGACCCTACATTGGACCTCCGGGCCGGATAGGTTGCATCAGTCCTTTTAATTCAGTTACATTGATTCTTTAAATCGCGATACAATAAGTGCGTAACAGTGCAGTGCGTGAGTGCGTGTGTTGGCGAAGCGAGGGTACAGAAGAAAGACGAACTGTCGGCAGCCGTCAAGGTCCTCGCCATAAACTGTAAGTGACCCGCCATAAATAACATAGTCCCTGTGTCCATTACCCAAAACAGTTGTAAACTTCAAAACCTTATTATGTCACGACCTTTTTACTTGAAGCTCACAGACACAAACTTTACCTTTACTGGAAACTTTCACTCTACCCTATTTCTATTGTTTACAATTTCAGTTTCACTCCCTCCTAACACTTGTATGACTTCAGTAACTTAAAGTATTATAGTGTTGCTACTTGGGTTAAAATGACAGAGGAAATAAACAATGTCGATCAAACTGGCAACAGTCTGTGACTGTTGACACAACGAAGAGGCCAAACAAAGCTTAAACTTAACAAGTTTCAGCAATTATATAAGTTCATTAACAGGAAGCAATGTTACATAGCTTAGAATCAGACTTATCAAATTGCAAGACCTATGGGCTGAATTCGAAAATATTCAGACGAAAATTGAAACGATTGACTATAGCGATGTCCAATTAGAAGAAAGGGGACATTTTGAAACGTTGTATTTCGAACTTGCAGCAGAAACCGAAGACTATATTCAGAATCACACATCACAAGCACGCATAGAAAACAGCAACAGTGCAAACGCACCTTCCTCGCATACAACAACAAAGTTCGACTGCCTGCAATAGAACTGCCATCTTTCAATGAATGAAGATTGGAACTCTTTCTCAGACACATTTAACGCTCTTGTCCACTCAAACAGTGATTTAAATGACGTACAAAAACTTCACTGTTTGAAGTCATCACTAAAAGGTGAAGCAACGCAGGTCATCCAATCTCTCGAACTCACATCCACCAACTATGCTGTTGCCTGGAGCTTGTTGGAAGAACGATTCAAAAATAAGGAACTGATTATACAAAAACACGTAAAGGCATTGTTTAATCTCCCTTCGGTGGAAAAGAATTCAATCTCCAGTCTGAGATACCTCTTGAAACACATTCTCGCTCTAAAGGCTCTCGATCAACCTACCGATAGCTGGGATACACTGTTGTTACATATAATAGTTACCAAGCTTACCTTTGGCATGCAACGCGAGTGGGAGGTAACAACCGAACCCGACAGCCTACCCACATTTCAACAACTAACAAACTTTTTACAACGGAGATGTCACATTTTGGAAAGCACAATGAAACCAATATTACAACTAAATGCTACTAATCCTAAAATTACTCATAAATCATATTTTTTTGTTCAAAACACTAATTGCCGCCTTTGTAATGGCAACCATGCAATATTTAAAAGTCAGATATTGCAAAAGTGCAGTACGAAAGGACGCTACGAAAAACTCAAGGACGCTACGAAAAACTCAAAGAAAAACTCAAGGACGCTACGAAAAACATGGCATATGTTTTAACTACCTGAAGCCATGGCACATGTTAAAAGAATGTCGTTCAAGAGGGTGCAGATTATGCACAGCCAAATGCAATACAGTTTTACATGAACATGATTCGAAGAGAGAAAAGGAAACTATACCCAAGGAAGCAAGAGATAAGTTCAAAGGCCAAGGAACAACAGAATCAAATAATGACATCTCTCCTATAACAGCACACACCTCAGCAACCAGAAGACAAACACAGGTGCTCCTGTCCACAACGCTCGTAGATGTCTTAGGTCACAATGGAAGAAGCATCAAATGCAGAGCACTTATAGACAACGGGTCTCAGTTCTGCTTCATAACTGAAGGCATGGTTCAGCAATTAGGCCCCAAAAGGAGTCAAAACACAAACCAAGTGACAAGCATAGTTGAAACTGCAATTACAAACATAAAGGGAACAACTCTAGCCACAATAAGGTCTTGTGTCACCAATTATAAGACAACTCTGCCCTTTGTGATTATACCAAGAATCACTGGCACACTGCCAGCTGAAGCTGTAAACATTAAACATTTTAAAATTTCCCGCACATGGCTTTAGCTGATCCAAACTTTGGAATTTCAGGGAGAATCTATTGTTTCGCCAGGAAATATTCTGGCAGCTATTATGCATAGGACAGTTCAAAACAGAAGGTTTTCCAATCCTCCTAAAAAAACAAGATTGGCGTGGGTAGTTGGAGGTAAGATGGAGCAACAACATGAAACCAATCATAAACTGACTTGCCACCTAATAACTACTGAACCGATTCACACATAACTTCAACATTTTTTGAACGTTGAAGAAGAAACTACAAAAGGGATTCTTACCTCAGAAGATAGGACTTGCGAAAAACAATTCAAGGAGCAAACAACAAGAGAGCCAGATGGACGTTATACAGTGAAGATGTGGTTTCGGTGTGAACCCAAAGAACTCGGCAAATCCCGTGACTTGGCTGTGCGAAGATTCATGCAAGTGGAGAAGATTAGAACGTGAGCCAAACATTTATGAAGAATACAAGAGTTTCATGCAGGAGTGTGCACAACTCAATCATATGGAGAAGATAAACGAAGATCCTTTGTAATAAGCCAGTATATCTTTTGCCACAGCCACCCGGTTATCAAAATGTCAAGTTCAACAACCAAATTATGAGTTGTTTTCGATGCATCAGCACCTTACCTTGCAACGAGAGTTTTAAAGCAGCTAGAAGAAGATGAACACCATTTTAACACCACCTACGTAGAATTATGGGAACAGCATCGTTAACCTATGAAGAATTCAACACCATTTTAACCCAAGTAGAGATAGTTTTAAACTTCAGACCTATCCTTCGTTACCCCAGCACACTTCCTCTCTGGCGGATCACTAGAGGCAATTCCAGAACAATCTCTGATGTTACTTCCAGAAGGACGTTTATCTAGATGGCAACGGGTTCAGGAACTAGCACAAAACTAGTCCAGATGGTCAACTGAATACCTGACTACCTTGCAGCAACGAGGCAAGTGGAGTCTACGGCCGTCTGTCAAAATTGGTACCCTCGTATTATTGAAGAATGAGAACTTGCCCCCTCTTTCCTGGCCTATGGGTAGATTGTCCGCCTACATTCCGGAAAGGACAGCCTAATTAGAGTCGTGACTGTCAAGAAAGCTACAGGAGAGACGAAGAGAAGCATCACTAAACTGTCCACTACTTCTGGATGAATAGTGGTCCACTGTCAGTGATTGTCATTGGACAGTAACAGTTCAATTAATATTGACAGTTCAGTCTATGATATGTATTACTTTAGTTTATTGTTTCTTTGTACCGCTGCCACTATACTTTTCTCCATGAAACTTAAATACTTTTTTTGAAAATTCACACTTTCAAGGTGGGTGGAATGTTGAAACGTATTTTACAGTTAGTTGGAGGTAGAGGTGCCATCCTATGGGTCACATGGAGGGTTTATCTCCCCCCAGACAAGTTAGTGGCAACTGAACCTTTAGAAAGAACACAACGTGACTAGATTCGTTACATTGGAACACCAAGAGGATAGGATAGTGGCAGTGATTGAATCATACTATTATCAGTATAAAAGTTTTAGTGCACTCATTTATTAAATCTTTGTTACCGACTATAAAACAGTGTAAATTAATCATTTTTCAGATTCCAAATTTCCATAATAAACGATAAACGTATTTCGCCGATCCTACAAATGACATTCAAAGTCCTTAAAAAATTTTTTACTTCACCCATATTTTATTACAAATATAAATTTCATTTTTACGTTAACAAAATAGGAAAATGACAACCGTTATTGTATTAATACGTTATTTTTAATTTTGCTTATACAGAATTTTTGTTTTTAATGTCATTTCACAATCATACTCAGTATAATCCAGGTTACATTCATTTTTGTTTCTTATCTTTCTTAGTGTAATTTTGTATTTTATACAAATCTATAGTTGCTTGGTAGTATTTTTCACACTTGATCCTAAAAACAAAAATAATGTCTAAATAAGATTTTGAAAACAACACATCTCTCTTTCTTGGTTTCTTCTAATTAAATTTACCCTTAAAGTTCAAATTATAGACATTCAAATTATAGACCCGAGCATGGTTCGTAGCCTTTTATTTCTCTATAAAATTTCTTTAGAAAAATGTTATGAATTACCGAATTTCCATTGCAAATTAATCTATTAGAGTGGCCATCCTGGTAGAACTCAAACCCGGGTCCTCAGCACCCAGGACCTGAGCACCGATCCTGATCTCGGGCAAGTTTGTTTTACCCAACACAATCCGCCGTTTAACAGTTTCTTTAAAAATGCATAACTTTTTTGTCTTAAAGTATTTCGGAAATCAAATTTAACCATTGTAATCAGCTTTACGAACTTCATAAATTGAAGGTTTGAATTTTTACAATTGAGAAGGTATGTGATAACAATTTTTTTGTAAATTCGCTCCCCTGTCGTGAGCGAGACAGCTGCGTGCAGCCATTACAGACATTACATTAATCTGTGTGAATGTCAGAGTGCAGAGTAGACCAGGCGACGCCTTGTGCGTTTAATGGCTTTTATTGCCTTGCTTGCAGTAATACTTTTAACTATACGACTGTCGTATATCACTCTATATTACGTAGAAATTAACTAGCTAGGAGTACAAAGTGTTACTGCGGGCAGTCAGAGAAAGATTTATCGGAGTGCGTTTTGTGGCGATACACTTGAAAATAAACACGGCACGTAGCTAACGTGATGGAAGTGTATTTTCAAAAGTAATTCTGATATTTATTTTTTAAATGCTTTTCAACTATCGTTAACAACACGGAAATAAGCTAAATATTAGAATTTTGTAATATAAATGAAAGAGGTCCGTGTGTTCTAGAAAAGTTAAGGCAATATTTTATAGCACAGACACTTTGGACAAAGTTCAAGCAGCAAGAGGCGTGGCTATGTTTACGTGGATATATGGTTTGCTGGGGAGGAACCGATGCTGCAGGGAGGATATTTACCGCATCAGACAGACAATGAAAACTAAAATAAAATGTGCTCTTATTAATATTGAATTAAGTATTATCGGTTTACTATCCTGGCTACGTACTTATGTTTGGTTCTGAAAATATCGGTATTTTGGTTAAAAATATTTCAACTACTACTACTTTACAGTGATTAGTTGCAATCGAAATTAAATATTTCATACGAACTATGAGTTAATTCGTTTACATATACATAATGTAATGTGCATCGTCATGAAATTCAGCTTCGACAGCGAGTTCGATATTGTCATTAATGTGATTAACAGTTTGTATTCTTTAGCCGAAGGCAATAAGTAACAATAAAGACTATTTCAGTAGGTTTTGACATAAGCGGTGTAAATGCGCATGCTCAGATTGTTCATAATCGTTATAAGCAGTCAGATACCACCAAGGGGGTTGCCGCCCCTCCCGAAACAAAAGAAATAAAATAAGAATTTAAAAGATCCTATTTTACTTTTATAAAATGGATACGTTTTGAGGCAGATGTTCTAGAAAAGGGTCAAGAAATCATCTGAAAGATTGTTACGTTTCTGTTAATACCGGCCCTCGTCATAATTAGTTAACTTGCATCAAGTTTTGTAAATCCTATAAGAAATTCTAATTCGAATGACAGCGATTAGGGTTAATTTTCGAATGTCATTTGAAAGTTTGAAATTCTATTATGTGCAGATTTTAATTTTCTATATAATAATGGATTACAATTTTCAAAGTAATTATATATAAAAATATATTTTGGGGGGAATCGTTTCTATTGCATCAGCGAAACAATTTACTTCAGGTTATAATTACAGACCAACATTTAGCGTAACACCTGACGAACGCAACGACCCCTAACTCTTAAGGCACCCTGTATTCGGCCAATTTCTCCAAATACGGAAATGTAGCAACATTTGACGCTTTCAAAATTTATATATCCCTTTTGCACACTTTAGAGACTGGTGAGAGGTAATTTGGAAAAGTTCGAATGAAATCACGTTTTTGGGAAACGGTCGCCGAGACCCTCGAGTTTTGTTCGATGTATCAGTGTTTCACTGAAGTACATTCTGTTTTATTAGAAAATGAGAGATTACAGCAACAATAAACGTACAGCACACGGTCGCGCGTTCTTGCAGTATACACACTGTTAGTAACACTTGAAGTAAATTTAAGTCTACCAGTGAGCTGATTTTTTGTGCATTCTTGGCTCAGTGCTGTAATTTTTAATTATAACTCGAAAGAAAGTGACTTCAAAATAATGTCAATCAATATTTAAATTATAATTATCGCCATTATACTACATACCGAACCGTCTGACACAAAATTGTTCAGACCATGTACTGTTAAATATATCATGCACATTGTATACAGATAAGTACATTAATAAGTATTTAATATTGTACGACGTACCCAGTAACAGTCACTACAGCATTGACAGTTCGATATGACACTAATGTATATTTGTTTATATTTGTATCTGACATAGATTTGCAGTTATGTATAAATTCAATTTAGTAATTAGGTTATTAATGTAATAGAACCAATACAAACCAACAATTAAACGTTGATTATAACATTTTCTTAAGTTTCTCCCCTCTGCTCCGAGTATCACCTTGTTTTTATTAGGATAGTATCAGGATTTTAAAAACTATAAGAAAATCTAAAAAAATTATGAACCAAGTTCTATTCAGTAGAGGGATTTGTAAGGTAGGTTAGGTTAGATTGTGTGTGAAACTAAAGTTCTTTACTTAAGTGCACTGATTCATCAGTAGAGGGATTTGTAAGGGAGGTTAGGCTAGATTGTGTGTGAAACTAAAGCTGCTTACTTTAGTGCACTGATTAATGAATTTATGCAATCGACTGTCCAGCACAACCGAACACACAGTTTCTCCATGGTATACAGCATAAGCTCTTGGTTTTTTTTTAAAAAGAAAAAAATTAAAAAGACTTATTAAATGGTCCCAAGTTGTAGCCATGTTTGATTTAAATCGGTCTATTCTTTGATTCTCCAGTTGAAATTGAAAATAAATAACGTTTTTATGTAAAAAGAAACATTTAATCAAGTAAACTGAAACGAAATTAATAAAAATAAGGCAGACTCTCGTGTGAAAGTCTTTCATTAGAGGCGACATTTAATTTGTTCACTTTCTTGGTTGATAGAATTGCCCTTGCTGCGCATTTTATTAAAACTCTGGTTTTTCATTAAAAACTTTACCAGTTCCTGTTTATAGAACCTGGCCAGCTGAGTCCTTGCTTCTAATTCTAATAAAACTTACAACTAACCGTATTTTTCACACACTAACATTTTTGAATTTCCAACAATTGAAAATAAAAAAAATGTGTCACGCACTGTCTCGCTGATTTGATGGAAATATTTTTTTTTAACTTACACTTTTTTGAAAATCAGATTTCTCCATCGGATTCAGTTATATTTTCAAATTTAACTCGTAAATATCATTTTTATATTTTCAAAAGAAAATTCTGATGTTAGTTACGTGAGTGGAATTTATAAACACGTTACACAGTTTCAGTAATAGAAACAAAATGGAAAAATAAAAAATGTTAAGAATTAACAATTAACAAATTAAAAATTAAAACTTCATAGCTGTTCATAATGTATCATGATCGTTCTTGTTAGTGTAGCAAATTTGAAATAACAGAAATATAACTCATACATGTACCATCATAGCTCGTTAGTGTAGCAAATTTGAAATAACAGAAATATAACTCATACATGTACCATCATAGCTCGTTAGTGTAGCAAATTTGAAATAAAAGAAATATAACTCATACATGTACCATCATAGCTCGTTAGTGTAGCAAATTTGAAATAAAAGAAATATAACTCATACATGTACCATCATAGCTCAAGTTAGTGTAGCAAATTTGAAATAACAGAAATATAACTCATACATGTACCATCATAGCTCGTTAGTGTAGCAAATTTGAAATAAAAGAAATATAACTCATACATGTACAATCATAGCTCAAGTTAGTGTAGCAAATTTGAAATAACAGAAATATAACTCATACATGTACCATCATAGCTCGTTAGTGTAGCAAATTTGAAATAAAAGAAATTTAAGTCATATGTGTACCATAATAGCTCAAGTTAGTGTAGCAAATTTGAAATAAAAGAAATTTAAGTCATATGTGTACCTTAATAGCTCAAGTTAGTGTAGCAAATTTGAAATAAAAGAAATTTAAGTCATATGTGTACCATAATAGCTCAAGTTAGTGTAGCAAATTTGAAATAAAAGAAATTTAAGTCATATGTGTACCTTAATAGCTCAAGTTAATGTAGCAAATTTGAAATAACAGAAATTTAAGTCATATGTGTACCATAATAGCTCAAGTTAGTGTAGCAAATTTGAAATAACAGAAATTTAAGTCATATGTGTACCATAATAGCTCAAGTTAATGTAGCAAATTTGAAATAACAGAAATTTAAGTCATATGTGTACCATAATAGCTCATGTTAGTGTAGCAAATTTGAAATAAAAGGAATTTAAGTCATACGTGTACCATCATAGCTCAAGTTAGTGTAGCAAATTTGAAATAAAAGAAATTTAAGGTTCAGAAATAAATTGGGAAAACAAAAATCTAAGTTTCACGATTTTACATAAATTTGAGCAAAATATAAAGGACTGATTTTAAGAAATTTTAAGGTGAAAAAGTTATATAATTTTTTCAAGAAACTGTTTCGATGAATTTTTTAATATTGTTTTTTGTTCAAATTAGGCATTACACTACGTTTTGACCCGAATTTCAACTAAATCCAATTAACTAATTTTTATTTTTCATGGTTTAACCAAACCAGAGTTTATAAACATATTGAAGTACCTCTATGCTCTTGAGTGTAAAACGTAATCACCGACATCTGCTTAAATTAAGATTTTTAATTTTCAAGTTCCTTTGAAATTACAAAAACGAATCTATCACACAGCACCCGTGACTACTTAATGTAACGGGGAAATGTTTTCTTTAAAGAATCGTGCGCCAGAATTACGAGTCGAAAATATAAAAAGGAAATTCACCCGACTCGACAACAAAGCGGCTTAAATACGCGGAGCTAGTTCAAGAGGCGGGGATGTTTTTAAAGGCAGAATATATTGTTATGGTAAACGGAAGTATTCTGATGTTGAAATATCTCGGTGCTTATTTTATGGGTTCAGCTTTGCAAGCAACTTTTTGTCAGTTGAATATTTATGTTATCAAGGCGTAGCTCAAAGTAATAGGGAAACATGACGTCACTGATAAAAGTAAACTGATAATTTAAACAATAACTATGTATTCTTCATTATTAAATAAGATAAAACAACTGAACTAATTCAAATAAATATATTTCTTCATACTGAAACTTTTTTAAAAAAAGCCGACAATTACGGCTCGCTGGTTTTGCTCTCATGAAACGTGCACATATCTTTGTCCTTACAACATGTTTTTAAAGTAGAATGTAGCCGAATTTATGCTTGTTAAAACTCGAGCTTTCGCAAAGTCGATCCAAGTTATTTCAAAACATGGCCAAGGATAGGTTTGTTACTAGTGAGTGTGCGTTTATCTAAAAATATAAGAAGGATTAGGGTAAATGTCCTTATTTTTAATTAAATGATTATTTTTCTAAAAAATTAATTTTAAAATCACTAATTTTATTAACCAAATTGAAATTCTATTTCGTAAACTGACAAATCACGAAATGTTAGGCAAAGCTTAGATCGGACAGAGGAAACAGAAACGGGGGCTTTAACTTCACTGATATCTGTCTTTGTAGCAGTGGCTGATGAGTTAATTAAAAAACGAAGTTCTAATCGATAGTGATAACGACAAATTTAGTATTGCAAAATTTAAACTTATAAAAGTACGAAGTGAGGTGATCTCGAAACCTTTGATCATGACATTTTATGACGTACTGCATCCAGTACCAGACAACATGAACCCCGGTGAGAAACAAACAACATAACGTATTTGGCATGTACATTTATTTTGACCATATTTTGTTGTTTTTTGTCAATTTGAAATAAAGGCTTTCAAGTACCTACTTCAAGAAGAGGGCTTTCAAGAAGAGGGTACTTCTTGCTCTTGTAACTTAGTAGCGATCATTGCAATGTATAGTTGAGTAGTTTACACAAAACGTGCAGTTAGCTTACTCGTATTCTTCATTATTAAATAAGATAAAACAACTGAACTAATTCAAATAAACGTATTATAACGTCACGTATTATAACGTTTATAACTACTTGCATATGAAATATAAACTATTAACAAGAATGGGCCAGTTGACTTCAGAGGCATCGACAATGCCAAGACGTGGATCAGTCGGAACACGTGGTACAGATTGTAAGACCGTATTACTCTTTTTGAAACTTATTTGATATCCAAACAAAAAATAACTTTCTGTTACAGCAGTGACTTTGCCCAAACTGCTTTTACTTTTCTTCATTTCTCACAGAAAACTAAGAAAATCTAATTTTTAACAACTAAACTTATTTACAAGTTGTAAGGTGAATTGTATTACATAGGCCAAGGGTAAATTGTATTAGTGAGTAAATGAAAAAAATTGGCTTATTCGCCTCAATGAAACAAAATCAACGCAAGTAAACTTTACCAATTTAAAGATCAAGCAACATCAGCCCGTGATAATCAATGCAGTCCTGATCCAGCGTGCAAATACAGCTAAGTACTTGGGAATGACTTTCGATATCGGACTCAAGTGAAAAGAGCATGTAAGAAAGTACTGGCTCTTAGGGAGAGATCCCCAGCTGTCGATTCATATACCGGCAAGTACTGAAACCGGTTTGGACTTGCGGGATTCAACTCTGGGGTTGTTCAAAGAAAACAAATATTAATATGATACAAGCACTTCATAATAAAGTGCTCCGTTGCACGGTAAATGCTCCATGGTATGTGAGAAACGATAACTTACACAGAGATCTTCAAGTGGAACTGGTCAATGAAGAAATAAAAAAGTAAGCAGCGAATCTCCCAGCACTCGCATCCTGAGATACGCAGTCTTCTGGACCTTATGGAACTTAGAGTTAAGCCACTGGATTATATCACTTAGTGTTTATCTTATATTTAAATTACTTTAGGAGTTAAGAAACTCAGTTGTAATATTATGTAAAAACATAATTTAATATACGCATGAAAATTAGGTTAAATGAACATCGTATATAATAATTAAAGAACAGGTGTATGATTGTTATTAGAACCGAAGGTATTTTTTTTTCGGTATTTACGTTGGCAAAATTTTTCTCTTGTTTAAAATATACCACTTTGTCCGCTACTTGCGCATATAATTATTGGATAGTATTCCAGTTGCATGTACCCACACTGCAGAAGATACAGCGGCGTAAAAAAACATTTTTAAAAGTTGTGATGAATTTTCAAAGCACGCTTTTTCTTGACCCAAAAATATAAAAACTGTGCGTTACATTAGTATCGAAAAGTTCTAACAATAACGAACAAAAAGTTTTTTGTTTTGGTCTAAATTATATTCAAGGTTTTTTTCAACTTAAAATTTTGAAATTCCCTGACTTAAGGGAAAAATTATAGTATAAGTACCTGACAACACACATGGGCATAAATACTTATCATATAAAAAGAAAATAATTAAAACGATCGGATATGCCTGCCTGACTGACATTAAGTCATTAGTGTCAGTTGCTTGAGCTTCGAGTACACTCGACTTTACTGCAGCAGCCAAGTCTGAATCCGAGTTCACCGCGACACATAGCTGACTTGCTGGAAGCGAATTTTCAAAAGTAATTTTTTATCTTAACCTTTTGTGAAATTCAAAGAAAGTCCATTTTGAAAATTTTGAACTAATTCGGCTGGATAACGAACTAATCAAAACTATCAAAATTAATTTTTGTATTATGTTTGAATCAAATAAATTGCAAACACACCAATTATATTTAATTATATATATATATATATATATATATATATATATATATATATATATATCTTAATCATATTACATTTCTGAAAGTTTGTGTGTTTGTTATTCAATCACGCTTTAAACTGGACCAATTGAGATGAAATTGTGTATGAAATTAGGTACCTGAGATAAACATAGGCCTATTCCCGTTTTAAAAAACGTCATTATATTACTTACCCAGCCCAAAATAATTATTTAGTTTTGTGGCATGTGTTAACTGTACTACAGTGGCGTTTTATACGTTTAATTATAGGTCTATATTGGTAGGTCTGAATAATGCAAATATTTTTAAATTATTTTAAACGCCATTTTACTACTTACCTAGTCCATGGTAATTATTTTGCATTTAGTTTTGTGACGTGTTAACTGTACAACAGTGACGTTTTATATGTTTATTATAAGCCTATATTGGTAGATGTGAACAATAAATATTTAAATTATTTTAAACTAGCTGTTACCCGTTGCGGCTTTGCCTGCAATTATAATGTAGGCTATAAAATTTATAGTCGATTTTCAAAATCAGAATAGATCATTTCATTTTAATATATTTCTATTTACAATATTATACGATTTATGGTTTTCGGCCAAGAAATATACATTTTTGCTACTCGATACTCTAAAACAGGGTCCTGTCATATTTTAATAAAATACAGTATTATTAGAAAATCACTATTATTCAATTAAACTGGAATAGTATTGTGTTTATCTCAGGTACCTAAACAGTGTTCATACAAAATTTAATCTCAATTGGTCCAGTAGATAAAGTGTGATTGAATAACAAACAAATAAACAAAAACAAACTTTCAGAAATATAATATGATTACCTGTTACCCGTCATGGCTTTTCCCGCAATCGTAATATACATTAAAGATTACGCATCACCGTGTTACGACCAACAACCGTGTCAGTTAGGTTATGGCGTATTTCTTTTTTAAAATAAATGTTTTTTTAACGCACCACCGTGTTAGATAAGTTATGGAGTACTCTTTAAAAAAAATTAAGGCTTTTTTCCTGCATCACCGTATTAGGCCCAACAACCGTGTCAGTTAGGTTCTGGAGTACTATTTTTTTAAAAATAAATAAAGGTGTTTTTTAATGCATCACCGCGTTAGGCTTAACAACCATGTTAGTTAACTTATGCAGTATTCTTTAAAAAAAATATAAAGATTTTTCACGCATCACCATGGCCTAACAAACGTGTCAGTTAAGGTTTGGAGTACTCTTTAAAAAAAATAACGTTTTTTTTCACGCATCACCATGTTACACTTAACAACCGTGTCAGTTAAGGTTGAAGTACTCTTTAAAAAAAATAACGGTTTTTTCACACATCGCCATAATAGGCCCAACAACCATGTCAGTTAGGATATGTGGTATTCTTTAAAAAATATAAAGGTTTTTTACGCACCACCGTGTCAGTTAGGATATGTAGCCTAGTATTCTTTAAAAAAATATAAAGGTTTTTTCACGCATCACCGTGTTAGGCCTAACAACCGTGTCAGTTAGGATATGTAGAATTCTTAAAAAATATATAAAGGTTTTTTCACACATCATCGTGTAGGCCCAACAACCGTGTCAGGATATGTCGTATTCTTTAAAAAAATATAAAGGTTTTTTCACGCATCACTGTGTTATACCTAACAACCGTGTTAGTTAAGTTACTCTTTAAAAAAAATATAACGGTTTTTTTCATGCATCACCTTATTAGGCCCAACAACCGTATCAGTTAGGTTATAAGTACTATTTAAAAAAAAATAATAAAGGTTTTTTTAATGGATCACCATGTTAGACATAACAACCATGTTAGTTAGCTTATGGAGTATTCTTTTAAAAAACTATATAAAGTATTTTTCACGCATTACCATGGTAGACCTAACAACCGTGTCAGTTAAGGTTTTCAGTACTATTTAAAAAAAATAAAGGTTTTTTTCACACATTACCGTGATAGGCCCAACAACCGTGTCAGTTATGTTATGTAGTATTCTTTAAAACATTATACAGGTTTTTTCACGCATCACCGTGTTAGGCCTAACAACCATGTCAGTTAGGATATGTAGTATTCTTTAAAAAAATATAAAGGTTTTTCACACATCACAGTGTTAGGCCTAACAACCGTGTCAATTAGGTTATGTAGTATTCTAAAAAAAATAAAGGTTTTTTTCACCATCACCATGATAGGCCCAACAACCGTGTCAGTTGGGATATGTAGTAGTCTTTAAAAAAACATAAAGGTTTTTTCATGCATCACCGTGTTAGGCCTGACAACAATGTCAGTTAGGATATGTAGTATTCTTAAAAAAAATGTAAAGGTTTTTCAAGTATCACCGTTTTAGGCCTAACAACCGTGTCAGTTTGGTTATGCAGAATTCTTTTAAAAAATTGGTTTTTTATCACCCAAAACCCGTGTTAGTCGTATTTTTATTGTTTTACCGATTTACAACACGTTACTGATTTTCGCCTGGTACCAATTTTGGGGTTATGTTGGTCACTTTTATTTTAGATTTTATCGTACTTTTCGTGCTTTCATATTTTGGATTCTTGCTCTTGGGCACATAATAAAGCATTTTAGTAACAAAAATATCGAAAAATATAGGTTATGCTACACTGCATATTTACCATTTTTTCATGTAATGTAATTACACAAATATATATACTACCTTACAATTGGCACTCTGTGTAGGGATTTTTTTACATTTAATATTGAAAATTTAACACAAAGTAACAAATTAAAGTCAGTTTTGAAAAAAATTTCAACTAAAATATGAAAATGTTACATTAAAACCAATAATTTTGCAATAAATAAAACACAGATTAAGATTATTAAAATAGGATTGAATCTATGTTCATCTCAGGTAACTAAATCACATGTCCAGTAAATAACTACAATTAACACATGACACAAAACTAAAAACTGATAATTATTTTGGGGTGGGTAAGTAGTATAATGACGTTTTGTAAAACGGGAATAGGCCTATATGTATCTCTGATACTTAAACCATATTCGTACCAAATTTCATCTCAATTGATCAAGTGGTTAAAGCGTGATTGAATAACAAACAAACAAACAAACAAACACACAAACTTTCAGAAATATAATATGAATTAGATGTCACTATACTACTTAATTTAAATGACATTATACTACTTACTCAGTTCAATTTAATTATTTAGTTTTGTGGCATGTATTATGTGTACAACAGTGAAGTTTTAATAATTTTATACTTCTTAATATAATATTATATATCTGATAATGGTACTCCCAGAAACACTATATGCCAGTGAAACTCTCTTCCAAATCAAAAACAATAACAAGACGGACCCGCTGCTTAAGACAGAGAGAAGGATCAATAAATCAGAACGTGTCTCAACAAAAGTTACCGGAAAGACGAGACCTGGAGAATAGCCACCAATGAAACAGTATACAAATATATCGACCCAGTTCTCAGTGTAATGAAAAAACGAAGAATTTCCCACTTCTTTCACATATTAAGAATGCCGGAGGACAGAATCCTGAGACAACTGGTAATAAGAAGCATCAACAGGAAAACACAGGGAATATACATCACACAAGTCCTCAGAGACCTCACTGAAATAGGACTGAAAATGGATGATGCAACAGACAAATGTAAAATAACACGCATTCTTAAGACTAATAAATTTAAAGTGGATAAACCGAAGAGACACAAGAAGGTAGTGATCACAGATGCCGTCAGGAAGCAACAATCTGATCGAATGAGGGATTATTGAAAAAAAATTACAGCCCAATGTTAGGAAGAACTGAAATTTAGACTAAAGTGGTCCTATGAGGCAAAAAAAAATTATATATCTGAAAGTTTGTTTGTTTGTTTGTGTGTGTGTGTGTGTGTGTGTGTGTGTGTGTGTGTGTGTGTGTGTGTGTGTTTGTTTGTTTGTTTGTTTGTTATTCGATCACATGTTAACTACGAGACCTGAGATTTAGATATCTTAGATAGACATATCTAATCCCATTTTAAAATCTTAATCCGTTTTATTATTTATTGCAAAATTATTGTTTATAATCTTACATTTTCAAATTGTTTGTTTGTTTGTTATTCAATTACGCTTTAACTACTGGACCAATTGGGATTAAATTTGGTATGAATATGGTTATGTATCTAAGATTAATAGAGGACTACAACTGTTTTAAAACCGCCATTATACTACTTACCCAGCCCAACATAATTTAGTATGTAGTACATACTGCAATACAATTATAATATATATAATTGGTATTGGTAGCTGTGAATAATAAATATTTAAATTATTTTAAACGCCATCATACTACTTGCCCAATCCAACTTAATTTTTTAGTATTTAGTTTTGTGACAAGTTTTAATTGTATAATA
This sequence comes from Callitettix versicolor, assembly GCA_022606455.1. Lineage (NCBI taxonomy): Eukaryota > Metazoa > Arthropoda > Insecta > Hemiptera > Cercopidae > Callitettix > Callitettix versicolor. The sequence continues at coordinate 45,021,368 of CM040184.1, forward strand.
GCAAAGTTTTAAACGTTTATTATATATTGGTTGGTGTGAATAATATTTTAAACGCCATCATACTACTTACCTAGCCCAACTTCATTATTTAGTATTGAAGTGTTAATAGTATAACAGTTACGTTTTATACGTTTATTATACATGCCTATTGGTAGGTGTGAATAATAAATGTTTAAGTTATTTTAAACGCCATATCCAGTCCAACTTAATTATTTAGTATTTAGCTTTGTGACAAGTGTTAATTGTATAATAGTGACGTTTAATAATACTGTATTTTATTAAAATATAACAGATCACTGTTCTAGAGTATCGAGTAGCAAAAATATATATGTTTTGGCCGAAAACCATAAATTGTGTGATATTTTATGTAAAAATATATTAAATTGAAATGAACCTATTCTGATTTTTAAAATTGACTATAAATTTTATTATCTTCATTATAATTGCAGGCAAAGCCGCAACAGCTAGTATATATATATAATTCTTTACGTCCACTCAAAACGTGATATACTTCAATTTTTCTAGGTGGATTTTGGATTCTCCAACATTTTTTAGCAATGGCAGTATGCTAATAAAAATATCACAACTTATCAAATTTGAAATAAAATAATGTTATGACTGTATAGGAGTGGTAAGACGAGGCCAAAGTTTGGATACATTTGTGAAGGATGAAAATATAACGACTACGATTGGCAACAAAATATAATCCATTTAAGTAGACAATCGAATTGTTAAAAGTTATTTAAATAAAGTGACTTTCAACTTTTACGGAATTAAATTGACCAGAACTCCATTCGATTCCGAATCCACCTTACCTTAGGAGCTGGGATTTAGAAGAGCGATGTATATAATTTATTTAGCTGAGCCCAAATATTTGCTGGAATTGGATGGGCTTAAATGTTTCGGGTATGCTGGTGAGGGAGGAGGAGGAGGAGGAGTGGATAAAGTTTGCTATTTACCTCCTTGCTTGTCGAGTAAGTTTATCTTAATTAAATAATTACTTGATTGATTAAGATATTTTGTTGAAAGAACCCCGTGAACGGAGTAAAGAATCTACAAATATGCAATGAATAAGAAAATAAATGTGGAGGCTTGTATTTGAAGAATTAGTCTTTCCGTTTAAAGAATAATATGAAGAAACTGATAAACGCAAAGGTCAATAGTTTAGTTACAGCTAAAAAATGTGCAATATTCAGAGCGATTATACTAAAAAAATAAAAAAATAAAGAAATGGAAAAAATATAAATATTGTTTTCACAGACCTCTAAATGAAACGTTCAATTTTTACGTACGACCAGAAATAATTTGTGGTTACCAAGCAAGCGTTAGTCTCGAGATAATAACATAATAAAAGGAAATTAAAGAAATAACATAATTACCAACGACGAGCAGACAAATGTGACGTTATCAGAAGAATAACTTACTAGTTATGTTTAATTAAAATATCGAATGAATCCGACTACGAGGTATAGAAACAACTGGTCTACGGTAGTTTACGTGATTATTACAGCCTAATAAATTGTGTTTTAATTAATAATGTTGATATTTGTATACGATTAAACATCATTATGAGTGAACGATTTGAATTTAATTGAAATACTTGTAGACAGAAAGTCTTGAAATGAGCACCAATCCTAACAATATATCTGTGTCTCTAACTCGTTTGCAATTTTGGTCCGCTTTGATTCAAACGGCGCGAAAAATTATTTTTGTAATAACATTAATGCAGTCTAACAACTGTTAAGTCGTTCAACAGTTTAAAAATGACGATGATTTCAAATCTTTGAAAAAAAATTAAACTTCTTTATATTAATCGTTTTTGAAAATCTGATATCGTCGTAATTAGCATTACAATTTACGTGAATTAGCACTTTATAAATTCTTAAACTCAGAATGTTAATATGTGCAGATATTAATGCTGATTATTGCAGTGAAATTAGAATGTCAAAAATGGGTGTAATTTGTTTTTAATTTTCTTCCATCACGTCCACAAGGTACGATTTCCTTTATAAAAAAATTATGATCTTGAAACGTTTTTTCTGTAAGATCTTTCGAAATGAAAATACAAACAATAATTTTAATTAACGGCTAAAGGTAGATGAATGAACACTGCCAAGGAACAAGAGACATCTCCATTGCAAACAATGCAGTCAAGTTGTTTCATTATACAATCAGAGAATTTAATAATGTATCTAATGAAAAATGAGCCGAGGGAAGGGTCACAGTATTGCGTTTCATTATGCCAATATTGATATGTTTAAACATTGCAATGAACTTTCTCATATTTAATTAAATTATTTAAATTTATAACATTCTTTTTTATATCGGTTCTAATGATCTATATCATTTCCCAAAGCCAGTTCGGTAAAACTCAAAGTATCGGCCTAAAATCATTCATGAAATTGTTCATCATAATTTACTAAAATGTTCCGCATAGAAACAATGAAATTTTTACAAGAATTAAATTAACGTTTCAAGGCATATGTCTACTTGCCAGTTTTTTTGTAAATAAATTTCCTAAAGAATAGTCTGAAAGATAGAAACGAATATATTAATTAGGGAATAAATTGAATCAAAACATCTTCAATAGATTTTCCAGCAAACCAGATTTTTTTTTATTTTAAGTTGTTTTACAAAAGAAATTGTTCTTGTTTTTAATTTTTTATTTAAAAAAATTATTCCGAGGTATGTCAGGCCAAGTTTTTTTCACGACACCAGACAATCAAGTGTAGCGTCAGACAACCTGAAGATCTATAGTAATAAATAATTAATAATTACTTTTTAAAAATATCAATCTCGAGGTTGTAGGTTCGAGACTGTAGTTATTGTTGTAATCTTTATCCTTTCCGTTAACTCTAATCCCTCGTCTCATTAGTTTCGTGTATTTATTTCTAATGTTTAACAGTTAATTATACCACAAGTGTTAACCTTATTTTTCAAATGTTTATATATGCCTGTAGGTGTGTGTGTGTGTGTGTGTGTTTGTTTGTTTTTTTGATTTAGTTCTATATTTAAAATTTTTATTTGATTTCAATTGAATTTGGCATAAAATCGATTTTGGTATTAGCTGAGGCAAATTTGTTTAACTGTGGGGGGTTAAACCAAATCCTAAAAATTACGAGTTTTCCAATGTAACATAATAGTGTTTGTATTTCTATATTACTTGAAAATTTAAATTGCTATTTTTTGTAGATTTCAACGCTGATTATGACTGTTAGAAACTCGCTTCCAAAGCGCTAGCGAGATAGCTGTGTGCGTGTCAGTTATTAGTATGTAAGGCTTGATCTCAGCTTCTTTGGTTTTGCCGACTTTTGTTGTAAACTCTTCACGTGTAAGCCAGCACATGACAAGGATTTCCCAGGAGTGAGGCACGTTTCACCGCGTGTCAAAACAGTTTACGCTATTCTTATTCATAAGATGTCCTGCGTTTTCACTTTCCTCCAGAAACATAAGACATTATACACATACACACTTAGTTTAAAATGTCACATTCATCCTTTACTTTTAAATATTAAAATTATTTATAAAATACTGACAGCTATAAAGGTTTGAATGTAAAGTATTGTCGAAGTTCTTTTGTATAGGAAAACTGTAAAGAATATCAGTTTATGAGTAAGGAAACACATAAAATAAATAGTACTGTATATTATTCAAATAATAAAACTAAACACAAGTATTACCAATTCAACAATACAGGAATACAAAATAGTTTATATTCATTGTAACATGACAAATATATAAATATACTGTTATTATTAGATTATTATAATAAATATAAACTATTTGTACCTACAGTTTAAATGCTCAGATCACACCTAAAACAGAAAATTAACAATGTGTCATATTTGTGAGAAATACTATAAAAAAACTATAATGTACTAAGTTTCATTAAATTGGGACAAATTTGGAAAAGAAATCCTGCCTATGAAGTTTTTTGTTTAAGGGTTGAAAATTAAGAAATATAACTTTTAGAAATTTTTTAGTGACCTTCACTATCTCGAGGGACTTTTGGTTGAGGCTGTGCACGTCAGTAAGTAAGGGTATTCTGGTCAGAACAGTTGCGACATTTTTCTGCAGCTTCTGAACCGAATTCGAGAGGATTGTTGGTTGTGCAAAGTTAGTGCAATATTTTTAAAGCTGAGATTAACTTTAAACAATGTTACAGTTATATGAGGAATATATTGTAAGACCAATATGGTTAATTTTAATATTTAACGATCGCAGACCAAATGTTTTATAAAGCCACGGTGCATAGTGGGGAACGTATAAAATATTCATCTAATGTTGTACTCGAGAATATGAATAATTAAAATGGATTCGAAATAAAACAACAAGGTACACACATTTATTAAAATTACGTAAATCGTACATTTCGATATAAAATAACATCGAATTTGACATACAAATTAATTTTGGTTTTAGTTTAGACGAAACTATTATCCAGGAAAATCCTTTCATCCATTTCATGGTTTTAATTTAAATGTTTTAAAATTCAGAAATTTTTCGTCATTTTTTTAACCAGATAACGTCATAATAATCATCTTTATGGTACGTGTACATTGAGATAATGTATGAGATACATGAACCCTGCCTACACAGAGTATACAAATCATTCCATGTATTTTTAAGTGCAAGTATTCTAAATGTGTACAACGAAACCATGTCTAGTAATGGGAAGTGTTTATATTTAGCAACACTGTTGTAAATAAAATCTAGAAAAACTAGTAGCTGGTGGCAACGAGAATTTTTAAGAAAAATAAAAAACTCATGGTGCATCGGTCATGTTGGTTAATGAACTCACTTTAGAAGACGGCTAAGGATTTAAAATCTGTTCAAAAAACCAACTGTACAGAACACACTATTAAATAAAACTGAATTTTTAAAGAAATCAAAACCTATCAGCTCAGTAAACCGCTAATTACACGTAATAAATAACAAAACCTGCCATAACCTAAAAACACAAGAGAATAAAGTGATACAAATCAAAGCATATGCAATTTTTGCTCATACAAAAGGTGTGAAGACATCTTAGAGCTCATACAAATTGTGTGAGCATTCGTATGAAATGATTATCATGATTTATCAAGTTGACTTATGTCTCATACAAACCCTCATATATCCCGATGTAAAATTGCCATAAGTTATCGTTATAAATTGTTTTATTTTTCACTTCTTTGCTTGTAGGGGGGTAATGCCTCTCGCGTCCGTGACATTCCTAAGTCACACGTGCCCCCTGGGTGGTGCTAAATGAGAGCGCAGCGATCGCCACAAAGAGTTCGTCGAATGGCTGAGCAGCCGAGGACAGGCGTAGGCTAAAGTAAAGTAAAGTAAATTAAGTACTTCTTTGCTTGTTGATTATGATTATGATTTTTTTAATTTTTCTAAAAACCGCTATTTTAAAATGAATTAACTTATTTTGATGGGAAAAGTGAAGTATAAAATATTCTAGAGCTCAGAATCGAAGCTGACTTCAAGGCTTGGCTGTCGTTATGTACAGTGTACATTAGCTAAAATGTATTATAGTACTTGAAATAACAATAGCCATAGGATTGTACGACGTAAGGTCACGTATGGAAGGGGCATGGGCTTAAATAACCACACAACCCTTAACAAACTCCTGCCTGATCCTGCGGGAGTCTGCAATCAGCGGCGGCCTTCAACAACTTCAAAACTACCCTTACATATTGTTATAAGTTTTGTAACGCAGCTGCTCCAATAAATACGTAATCGAGCACACAACTGCTGCGTTCACAAGATTTAACAGGTTTTCCAACAATATTCTGATTTCACCGCCAAATCAGTGTTTAATTAACTTTGTAAATTTGTCAATTCGCCCCGCCCGCCGACACATTCGTTTATTGTTTTCAATGGCATTTTAAAAAATGCTAATTTATGCAGGTTCAACGCTGATCACGATAGTGACACAGAACATAGTTTTATAAAAAAAACTAGATATTTTAGATTTAGACTCGCCGACGTTTTGAAAAGTGGACGGATTTAACAGAGTAATGAACGTGTCCAAGCGCGAGCGTGTGTGCGCGCGCACACACACACACACACACACACACACACACACACACACAATCGTTCACGATAAATTTCCGAAAAAATTTTATTGTATAATTTTCAAAACATGTTATGGTATTTTTCGCATAACAAGACCTACATTATTGCTGTACAAAGAATAAGGCATACCCGAACTTTTCTTAATATTTATTTCATTTCATCTCTTGGCATCCATCTTGTCAACGAGCAGAGCTGACGTTATAATTTAAAGGATTTTTATGATTAATAGAACTTACCCGGAAACACCTGAGACAAGCAATTCTATTTAGGCAGCTTTCAAAAATATAACGTCATCATAATTCATGCGCTGTCAGTTTATAATCAGTCAAACTTTGTTCAGGTACAAGTTTCATCTCGGTTAGGTTAGGTTTAACACGGTACTATAACGCGTGTACAAAGAAACAATGTTTAAGTAACGTTAACTTTAATTATTCAAAATGTAACTAGTAATGGTGGTTTTGCCCTCCAAATCGATTTATCATTCATCACATATACATAGATAAACCGAAAAAATGAAATATACTCAGACTGGCGTAAAAGTTGTTTTGTATTTATTGTATTTAGCAGTACCCGTGAAATAAACATCTTTTTGGATGAAATAATTAGTTAAAATATTCTCTTTTCGTTTATAAATTTAAATAATTAAAAAAATCGGTTATTTGACGTCAGGTGTAATTTTCAGATAAATATTTAATTTATTAAAAAACAGAAATTTTAAAATCCGGATTTTTGATGTTGTCCGGCCTTCAATTACTCACATACGTTAAAAATTTCAGATCTCTGAGTGCCGTATATTAAGCGGTACAGACACACGCACACACACACACACACACACACACACACACACACACACACACACACACACACACACACACACACACACACAGATATTTCCTTTTATTACAATAGATTAATAAAACAGTAAATTAAATTTGTATAAGAATTTATTATATTAACTTGCAATATTATGACTATAAATTGAAAGTCTTGTATGTGAAAATATAGTCTGTTTTATTTTACATTCTGTATACAGGGTGACAATCTAACTACAGATATAGTGAATCCCATGTTCAATGTTTTATTCCCTATACGTACTGTAATTTACAAAATTGAAAGTCTTGGATAAAAAAAACCTAAAATTAATGACCAAACTTCTCTTACCGTAATTTAAGTCTCTGATTAAAATGAAGTATCTAAATAAATAACATACCTACTCTATTGTTTGCTTAGATACTTAAATTGTGGTTATTTTGTCTTAGGATTTGAACCCAAGATCTGTTTGAAAACTAACTGTTTATAAATTCAATTTAAGAAATTTTTCAAGAATTTAGGTAGTAGCAATATTCCAAATTTCAGGTTTGTGGCCCTAAAATTCGTTTAGAAAGTGAAAAACTAATATGGGATTCTCTATGTCTAATAGTTAGGTTGTCTCTTGTACAAAATGAAATGTAAAAAGCAGACTATATTTTCGCATACAAAATGAGACATCTAACACAATTTTATCTTTACTATTATGGGAATAGACTTAATATGGGTGACAAGGCCCACTAACTCTACAATGTGTGGTGGTATTTTATCAAATCAAACAGCATTGCTTCGACATTTTTCAGCAGCTTTCAAATAATGCATACAATAACCTCTAAATACCTATAAATACCTCTAATAACCTCTAAATATCTATAAATACCTCTAAGTACCTCTAAATACCTCTAGACATTATACAAAGAAATAAAAACTATTAACTTGATTTCACTATGGAGTACATTGGGTCTAATTGCCTTATACTCCTCACTCTCTGTTTAACCGTTTTAATTCGAACATAATGGCGGCACGCGACTGTCCCGCTCACATATTTCCAACAAGTAACAATACAACAATACTTCCAGAGTGTACCTAAGTAAACGTCTGACGAAATATGACAACTTTGAAAGTCAATAGGGCAATCAACCTTTGACAACATGTTCGTAATAATTGGCTTTAAATTATTACATACACATTTTCGCCACTACATTAACCTTAAATTCATCAAAATTAAAAAGAAACTACTTATTAATTAATTTCAAGTAACTCAACATTAATTTCATTATTTTGTACAATAAGCATATATTTATTGTACCTTCCACCTTGCGTCACGTGTAACTGCCACATATGAGTTGTTTTAAATATTAATAAGCCACTCGGTTTGAAATACAGAAACTTGTTTTGTTAGAAAAATTATCCCTGCTCTTTATTTCTGATCACAAACAGAGAAACATTTGAATACCAAATTCAGGGTTTCGTTATAACTTATGCATGAGACATGAGGCATCAGGCACAATATTATTGACCCCACCTGCAGTTTAAACTAAACACACAAAAATCTCTCACAACTCTCGTTTGAAAGGAATCAACATTTTTATGATAAGAAAGTTTTTAAAATTATACATTCTTCGATAACTTTAGTGTATAATTTAAATAAATAAATATTTTAAGAATATTGTACAAACTTTCTCCTTATTACACATGCTGATAATTGAAACATAATTAATTACAATATTCTTTTATTTGTTTGTATACCTTGCAGCCTAAACTGTTGCAATAAATGTAACTTCGATTGAAATAGAATTTTTGAAGAAACAGATTTGGAGCTTTCCCCCCCTCCTTCACCGTACCTTAATAGGCAATATGTTTTCGTTGTAAATTACAACTTGTGTTTGATGACCGAGTACAGTGAGATCTTTGATTCAAATCAACCGTTTGTGTTTGTGTGTTTATATAGCGCCTAAGAATATATTGCGAAGTCTACTATTTTTTCAAATACTGTTTAGTAAGTAAATGCAGCGGTACTGCAAACACTTTAGTTTTATAGATTTACGGCTACAGTAGATTCAGGGGATATTATTCCCGGTGGAAAATGTAAGGAATTGCTTTTCGTGTGTATTTAGCATCGTCGCGTTTATTTTCTTTTTGTTTTCAAATTTTAAGATAGTAATAACCACGGCAAGCAACGGTCGATTTATTTTAAAAGTACTTTCGATTCATCGAAACCTCATGATCAATTTTTTCACGGTCTCGTTAAAGTGAGGAAGTCAAAACTGATATGTCATATCCGAGCTACTTCCAGGTTCGAAAAAAAAACAATATTTTTACAGTAAAACATCAAAAAGTTGTTTCATAGCTTTTCTTGTGATATATAAAGTATTAGTGCGGGTACATTCTTTTGGTGTATGATGAACTGTTATTTGAAACACCCTGTATATCACGACACGAGTACTGGTAAAGTAGGTTATATCGCAGTTGTTTCATAGCTTTTCTTGTGATATATAAACTATTGTTTATTGTTTATATAAATTATTGTTTATATAAACTATTGTGCGGGTACATTCTTTTGGTGTATGATGAACTGTTATTTGAAACACCCTGTATATCACGACACGAGTACTGGTAAAGTAGGTTATATCGCAGTTGTTTCATAGCTTTTCTTGTGATATATAAACTATTACTTCGGGTACACTGTTTTAGTGTATGATGAACTGTTATCTGAAACACCCTGTATACCACGACACGAGTACTGGTAAAGTAGGTTATATCGCAGTTGTTTTTGAGAAATAAAAACTACCGCAAAATTTGTTCAACTACTCTACACTATTTGGCAAGGTTTTATAGGCGTGGTTTTATGTACAACGATGTATGGAAACGGAAGTGATGTGCTCAAAGTAATGGTCGTATTAAAGCCGCCATTTTGGAACCAACATTTCCTGTTGAGTTTTTCATAGAATATGGAAACGTGGTATATTTTACGAGAGATCATTGCAATAGTCTGCTTGTCGTCAAATATAACAAAAATTGTTTTTACTTTTATAGCTTATAATGTTCTTTTTTTTTACTTGTAAAAACTTGCATTTAAATAGTTGATAATAGATATTCTTTTAGTAGTCAGGAACGAGATATTATTTTGTTTGCTTGCGAACAACAGATTTACATGTTTAAAAGTCGGAAGAATACATACGATTTTGAGAGCGTAGCAGGCTGACCGGTGCCCTAACCACTTGAAAGATTTATTACAAAAGTACCTCACCAATTTAACTTACTTTTGCTTTTGATTTAAACGATCACTTTCTCTTTGAAAACAAAAAAGTCAACCGTTAACGTTAAGTAGGCATATTTGTTTGGTATCGACGCATTCACTAGACATTTGTTTTTACTTTCAGGAAGAAAACATATTTCGGAAAAGGAAACGTCCCCGTCCTTCAAATAGAGTTCAGGAAATTAAACGTCCAGTCCGTCGGATTGAGTCATGCCGTTAGTTGGCGCGAGAGACGAAAATCAATGGCGGAAGTAATTAGTCCGCGAGGTCTCAATCAGCCGAGACAGGCTGGCAACATTTATTACAAAGATTAAATTATTTCACAACAAGAGTTTGGGGAAACAACAATTATCTTTAAATAATATAAAATAATTGCAGCCGATGTTTTTTTTTGTCGATAATGTCCGAACCGGATTTTTTAATAATACTTTATAACTTTTTAGTTTTTGTTTTCCTTACGCCAGACAGTTGCGTGCAACGATACATTACTAACATATCCCTTTATCAGCGTTTAAAATCTTTTAATTTACCCCACATTGACTCTTCGGAGTGGAGTTTTGGAAAACACTTTTTGAATTTCAACCTTTCAGTTTTTAGAAACTATCTCTTAGTTAGCACTTCGGACTATCAGCTTCCAACTTGCCACAGTTTACAGGATACAATTTGCCTCGTGTAAACCTCTTGGGGTGGAACTTTTTAAAGCCCTTTTATTGTTCACCTCTAAAATCTCAGATAAATCTTTGTACAGAATTTCAGCTCTCCGCGCCTTTTGTACCTGGAGATACAGAGATAAAATATAAAATTCGTCTCTACTCATTTTAACCCTTTAGGGGTGAATTTTTTAAAAAGGTTTCTTGGCGAGCAGTATTTAAATTTAAAAAATACTGAAAAGAAATACATTGGAGACAGCACCGTGACCTTCGACTTTTGTTGGACATTGTGTCGTATTGTATGGCACAGTCTGTGTATATCCGGGCTTTTTCTATTTAATCAAGAAAATTTATTTATTTCTTGTCATCAGTTCTCGTTTCACAACTTTTGTACCGACTACTGTAATATGTTCAGTTCGTTAACATGGGAAAGTATTCGTTTTTTGTTCTGTTCAGTTAGGAGACTTTAGCAGTGGTTGCGGAAATAATGGTTAGAAACGGTTTTTTGAAAAGTGATAGCGGATTTTTTTGAAAAACGAAACTTATTCAAGCTATTACCAAAATCAATTTCTGTTCCAAGTTTGTAACGAATAGGAGCAAAATAACTTTAGAATCCCTAATTTGTGCTTATTTTAATGTCAATTACGATGATGCGGTCAACTTTTCACTAACTAAACTTGTCCAACTTATTTTGGACAATAGGTTTTTGTGAACTCTACCTCTTAAAAGGTAAGGATCAGTGCTCAATAATTCAGCAATCAAGAAATAAAGATTACTGATACCAGGACATCAGGACACGGGGGTGTGAGTCCTCACTTTGTTGTTCTGGTTTTGTTGACACAAAGTCTGCAACAACATTCTTAACCTTAAAAAGACAAACATTTTTTATTTGTAAATATTAAAATTTGTCTTTCTTTTTCAAAGTAATTTCTATTGGTTAGCGATGTATAGCCCACAATCGGTTAACAAACATCATCACGAACGAATAAAATCGTCTTGAACGCAATTGTTTCGCTGCTGACGTGATGGGAGCTTTACATAATTACTTTTGTTTACCTTTAACATTTCTGAATATGCTATTTTGCAATAAAAATTGAAAGTATTGAAACCTATAAAAATTGGTAATTTAAAATTCCCAAAATTAAAAGTTCGTTTCATTAAGCTAACTGACAACAACTTTCATAAGTTCAATGCCAAGTTTCAATTCATTCAGTTTAAGGTTTTTTTTAAAACATAAACTCTTTAAAGAAAACATTTCTGATAGAAAACTACGTTTTCCGGAAAATATATTTTCTTTTCTATAATTTTTCTTTATTTTGATCTGCACAACAATTTTTGAACTTTGGCAAAATCCTTATGGAACACTTTAATAGTGAATACACCAATACAGGTGTAAACCAATAAGTATTACTTTACACTTTGTCCTTACGTGAAACTGTATTTACTGTTAGTATACAACGACCGCTACCTAACCTAACAAGTTCATTGTGAGTCTTTAATACCAGTAGCTCCAAAACTAAAATAAAATAACCTCTAATTTTTATACTCCTTCAACCTTTTTTACAAAATAAATATAACGAAAACGTTTGTATTTATTAAAATGATTGTATTGTAATAATTAAAAATTAATTAAATAACTCTGTACTGTTTTCATTAAGTCCTGTAACCACTGCCACACGGATGTAATTATAAAAACC
>CM040184.1:45036346-45046346 GCA_022606455.1 Callitettix versicolor
TGTTATTTTTTGACATATTTTAATGAATGAAATACTTTTTTTAAATAACTAACCTATAGCTATTAAATTTAACGCTTGCTTACATTTTATTCACTGTAAATATTTAATTAAAAAAGTGCTTTTATAAAGCATGCGATGGAAATGACAAGGAATTTCAATTAAAACTTTCAACAACTATGTTAAAGTGAATACATTTGGTTTTAGTGCTGCGAAGTATGGAACAACTTAGTTTGTAATTTCTCAGTTGAAATAATTTAAGAAAAAGAATTTTACTTTCTCGTTACACAAAGTACACTAGTACACTTAGTACACTAGTACACTATTACACTAGTAAGTTTCATAACATTTGTAACCTTATTTATTTGTTGTAGTTTTCGTTTTCGATTTATTTTTTAATCCAATTTGAAGGTTAGGTTTTCTAATGTTTCATTAGTTTTCAGCTACAAGCGTAGCAAGCGAGGTCTAACCTCGAAACAGACAGTGAATCCTTGTTTATTGTAATTTCAAAGGTTATTTAACTACACTTTGTTTAAATGTTCGTAATAAATATTAACATATAATTTTTAAAAGTAACTGTCGCGTGTGTTCCATACTTCCTAAGTCTACAATAATCACATAATTATTAGTTCTTGATTGTAGAGGTTTTGCTGCTTGCAGTGTATTCAACAATTTGGATATTTAAATACAAAACAATAATTATTAATAGATCAGATCAGAATTGCGGACGTCGGATGTCTTAGTTTCCGGTGTTGGTGAAGGAAACAAGGTACTTCTTGTTGTGAACTGTTTTTGCAGCTATGTTTCAAGAGTGGTCAGTTTTTCTCCAGGATCTTCACCTTACGTTTTGCCTATGGAATTCTTGCCTGCCGAAACTCGGTCCGATATCCCTTAATGAAAATGCTTTGAACAATAACTGTTACTGTTAAACTTAATCCTAATATTTTTGTCAGTTAACCTAAGTTATTTTCTACAAATATACCACCAGAGTATAGTTAGGTTACTGACACTAGCGAAATCCTTCACTAACATAGTATTCGTGGAAATATAGTACCTTTCCCATTTTTTCTGTTTTCCCTGGCCTAAAATCATGTCAACTTGTTGTTAGCAGAAAGATTTACTTCTGTATGCCAAGTTATAGTAGGACCTTTGCATATACAACAACGTGTTCATTAGTTATGACAATTATGGTTATATTTTTTACCCTGAAGGAAAGTTTAATACGAGTATGTTTTTATTATTATTATGCCAAGTAAGACGTAAGTAAATAGGCAGGGGTTTCGATGATCATTACACAGCTTGAGGTTAAAAATGTTTTCAATTTTCATTCAAATACACAAACTAAAACTTATGTTTTTTTAACATAGGCTTATGTTCTGGTTTTTTATGTTTTACGTCATGTATAATTCCAAATAAAACAATTATGTATACATTCCTTAAAAATTCAAAACTTTGTTCAAATACTTCTAGGATAAATACATTATAACTTTATAGCACAAATAAGTAGCACATTAACAATTCTAAATTTTTGTTGTGAAATAGTTATTCTAGCACAACCAAGGAAAACATAGACCTTACAACTTTAGCAGTATACGCTTTTTCCGTTTAATACAGTGCAAATGTAAGTGCTGTGATCTTCCCACAAATGTATTTCCGTTTAACATAACAATATATATATATATATATATATATATATATATATATATATATATATATATGTGAAAAATATGTCTACTTGTTCGATGTGAACTTTCTTTTGTATTCATCTTAAACATAGCCTATATTTAATTTATTAGCAAATTTTTATTGAAAAATGGTTATAAGAGCAATCTGGAGGAACGAGACCTTAAATTGTGTGTTTTTGAGATGCAAGAAAGGAGAAAAAATCTTTTACAGACTACCTGGGGTAATGTACTGTCACTCCCCAGAGTGTGGGACTCAAGGTCAAGATATTGCTACCCACTAAAAAAGCACCAAAAGCATTCCTCTTCTGGAAACCACCCCACGGAACCGCCGCCAGACATTACTTCGCCGTCCGCCTATCCGTCTACAACGCTGGCTCTTTTTTCTGGCTACAACGTTTCTTGATTTTCAGTCCTCAGCCTCTTCATGACCACTGCCGCGAATCCTCCAGTTGGCCTCTGAAGTCATCATTGTCGCAACCAGATTTTCCAGTGTAATGCAGATATGTTTGCAGTTTAATCCTGTCCTCGTCGAATCTCTGACCCCAGAAAAACACACGCTCCGTATCTTCCTCCACTGCTGGAAAACAGAGGGGACAAGCCGAATCTGTCTCCGTACCCAGTTAGAACCTGCGTAAGCTGCAAGTCTATTTCTCCATGCTCCCTGTTGCACCAATTTTGGATGTTGCTTATGAGTTGGTGCGTCCATCATTCATTTGCTGATTCGTCCCATCGTCGCTGCAGGACCCCATAGTCCGTTTTCGCTCCTCTTTAATTGCCACTTCAAAGCTTTGGATCGGCCTTGAGTTCAACTGGAGGTTCGTCAGCATCTACGCATGTAGCCTCGTAGGAAACTGTTCGATAACCACTGGCGACACGCAGCCATGTACAGGTACACCACATCCACTGACCTTGCGGGCATAGCTCGCGACCGTCATAGCCTGGCTCCAAATCGACTCTCTACAAACAAGCACGAATTATGTGTGCGTGCGTGCGTGCGTGCGTGCGTGCGTGCGTGCGTGTGTGTGTGTGTGTGTGTGTGTGTGTGTGTGTGTGTGTGTTAGCCATTTCAAAATGTCTGTCATTTAAAAGTTCACAACTTCTGTGCACTCTTTGGAAATCTCACTTCCTCATTGTAAACAGCGTTAAATTCTACATAGATTATCATTTTCAGTTTTCTAAATCAGTTGAAATAAAGAGTGGCTGTCACAATTTATTTATTTTATTTTCAATTTAATATAAATTACGTTGTTACACTTTCAGGAATATGCTTTCATCACGTCGGCGAGACAGCTGCGTGCCGCGATTACTAAATGATAAGAAATGTTACATTTGCTGACCTATATAGAATTATTACGGAGCTTTATACAGTATCAATAAATTGTCAAGTACTGCATACGCGTCCGACAAGATGAATAAGGCAAGGAAATGAAAGCTTGCCATTACTTTCTGAGATATAGTGTTGGCTACTCTTGGCTTATACATTTACTGTATGTAGGCCTAATTTCCAAACATTGCTTGTACTTATTTAAAGATCGGAATTGTTCGTGTTTACTTGAAATAATTTCGGCAGCTGTCTCGCTAATGTTACATCTTACGGTAAAAAAACAAAACGAACCACGGTCGCCGTAAAACGTACGCTTTTATCTTGCACTTATTCGAGGCAAAAACCGGCATAAAATTATTATTTCGAATTATCGAAAAAGCATACAAATCTTTTTAAAAAAGTTCTAAATATGGTTTTGGTCTGTCATATTTATTATTATTTCACAATTAATATCACCAAAAATATTCGTTCCAATAGACAATTTCATTACTAGTTTTACTGGGAACATATTTTTCATTCGACAAGATGTTACCAATAAAAACTGTAAAGTTAAATTATTGCGAACAACGCCAATTACAGAATTTATTATTTCAGTTTTTTGCCATTAAATTTATTGTCTTTCAAAATACAAAGAATTTCAAAATCCGTTCAAATGAAGATATTCAATTTGACAAGGGTCAGCGTTCATTTTAAAATTTTTAATGTAATACAACCGATTGAAATGCTAATATATACAGATTATGAAGGTTAATAATAAAAATTAATTTGTTTATAAGAGAAAAAAGTACTTTGCAAATTCGCTTCTATAAAATCAGAGAGTTATTAATAACACTAAAGGCCAATTGAGTGAAAACATTTTAAGAAATATGTTTTACGTAAACTTTTTTCTTGGTTTTGGAGTAAAGAAAAAATTCCTAAAGTGACTTTTTTGAAAGGTTTTTTGCAATGTTTTAATTGCAGTATAACCAGGTGTTATACTGGTTGGAAAATTATAATCCAGTTTAATATTGGTTATTTTTGTTAAAATTAACACAAATTTTAAATCTATGCTTACATTATTGTGTACTCTGATTTTTTTTATAAAAAACGTTTCCGTAGTTTTAATTTCGAACAAATAGAAATGAAAAGTTAGTGAAACTGTGTTTTAGCCAACACAAAGGCTAGTCGCTGTTAAATAAAGTTCAAAGTTTATAAAACTCTTTATTAATTAATGTAATTTCACTTTTTTCTATTGGTCCCAAGTACCGTCGCAATAATACAAATAAATTATGCATAAAATGTGCACCTTCAGTTACGTTGCTTTTATTCGTTACAGTTCGATTTTTACTCACATTTACTGAACTCGAAACGGTTTAAGATTTATTTTTTGAAATTTATGATTACAATTTAAGCGTAAAATAATTTTGAGGAATGAAGCCTATTTTGCAATTTCTGTAATAACAAAATAATAACACGCTTTTAGGATTCTACAACTTCTTTGTTTCTGTCTTGCCAACCAAGGTTTCACTTAGGCAACTTAACTTACTAAAGTTAAATCCGCCAGTAGGCTACAGCATTAAATTTTTGTTATGAGAACACCCACTGTGCAAACTTAAGAACTAGAAGGAAGGGATGACCTAGACATTTAAGGAAGGGTCTTAAAAGGGGTCTAATTGTTCATTTATAAATAAATTATTTATTTATAAATTATTATTTAAATTCTTTGATTTTTAAGTACATGTAACGTTGTAAATCCGTATTTTTATTAAAATCAGAAACACTATGAACTCTCAAGTAGTCTGCTCTGCTTGGCGCAACTTCTGCTGTGTTTTTTATTGTAATTTTTAATTTTAAATTACAACATACCATCTGTTTGGCATGTTCACTTGTACACACTACTTTTACACAAATTAGGTGTTTTCTCTTTACGATTATTTAAAATTTTACCTAAATTATTGTAACAATAGAAAGCTGGATTAAAATAATGTTTTTTTTCAATTTTGTCCATAATTTGTTACTTATTTAATCAAAATAACGTCATTTTTATTACAACGTGTTTTACAAACATGTAATTATTTCGTTAATATAATGGATTTCTTCCAAGTACCAAAGGTGTTAATTATAAATATTTTTTTAATAGCTTCACAACTCAATTTTTTTGAAGTTATAGGTTTCGTTTGGTTTGTTTTTTTTTTATTGACAAACTACGTTTAAAGGAATTCTTTGTGACAAATTACGTGTAAAGGAATTCTTTGTACAGATTGTTAAAACTAATAAGAAAAGGATTTAAAAAACTTGTTTGACAAAAATAAATAGACTGGTTCCTTCAATGAGTTGGAGTAGTCCACTGATTACCTCATTCAGCAGATCATCGGGGTCCTGCTGACAAGAGCATCGCATTGAGAGCACTGTCATCGCAGCCCTCTACGATTTGTGTTTCTCACACCGAAGGTTTTATCCTGGAGAAGTCTTTTGCTGCCGCTTCCTCTTTCCTCAGTACGCCTACAAACATCCGATTGATTCAAGATGTCCGAGCTCCCTCTCTCAACTTCTTTCCACAATAAAGCCCAAGTGTCCTCAATGTTACAGTTTGTTTCCGGCCATCAAAATTCTACAAGTGCCTCGCTGCAGAGTCCGCATTCATAACCAGCTTAGGATGAAGGAATCTAACCCAAGAGCAGATATACGAAAAAAGGTTAGATTCAGGTAGGGCATATCAGGATTGCCAAACCCGTACTCACAGTGTATGAGCCCCTGAGGGGTTTTGGTATTTGGACTACCTTCAGTCAATTTGTTAAAAAAAAATAAACAGATTTCAAGAAATATTTACAAATCTTTGTAAAGATTCTCTGGCTAAAAAAGAATATTTTCAAATAAATAGTAACACAAAGATATTACAAAAAAACCAAAATGTCAATGCCGTAAAAACCAATAAATTTATTCAGATAGACTCGTCTTATAGCCTACAAAACGTCGTGCTTGCGGTCGTTCTATTTATAACTGTATTTGTTTGTTAGTGAGTTTCTGTTGGACGTTTTTATAAACAAATTTATTTTCATATTAACCTTTAAATATTAATTACGATTTCAATGAAAATCTGTGGAACTTCAAAATTTTGGAAATCATACCGATAATTTCAAAATAGCGACAAGTTAAAAAATCTTTACAAAAATAATTACTCTATAATCTGATTTCATTTTTGCCTACAGTGTTAAAACCTGCATAAATTATCATTTTAAGTTCTGAAAATCGACTGAAATTAGGCCCAACAAAATAAACATGATGAATTGCATATATGAATTGTGAATATGATGAATGAATTGAATATGATGAATGATAAATTTTGATGATTGACTCAAATCTCCTTGACGGTACATTTTCAATACAATTTTGAAATTTAAAATGCGATTTTATGCTGATAAAATTTAATGTTAAAACAGTGTAGGCCTAATGTAAAAGTCAGTAACTACTTTGTGTTATGTTTTTTAAATCTGATTTCATCATCGTACCCAGCTTAAAAACTGCATAAATAAGCAATCTGAATTTTCAAAATCCGTCAGAATTAAGATATTTGAATCCAACTACGTTCAGGGTTCATTTTCGTATTTTTAATATAATTTTGAAAGTTCAAAAATGTTAACATTTTCAGATTTAAAAGCTAATTATAGTGGTAAAATAGGAATTTCAAAAAAGGGGTAAGATAACAAAATTACTTCGGGAAATTTTCTGTGATCACGTCACTCACCGTAGCTGTGTGAGTGATACGGTTTTCGGAAAATGTTACCTTAAAAAATACCATTAGCGTTCCGGCCTGGGTGCTACAGTTGCGCATTAAATTAATGCCATTCATTATACAATAGGATACAATTTAATACAATAGGACTCACGTAGTTTTTACTTTCGTATTTCAAACTATAACCTATAAAATTAAAGACTGAATTCTGACATTGTACCTTACTGAAATATTTTTAAACAAACCGGATTTTACAATAAAATAAAGCCTTCATAAATTAAGCTACATCAGTTACTGTTTAATAAAAGCAGAATCTTTTATTTAATAACATATACATATTAAAACTGGCCTAGATTGTCTACCGATTCTACTTTCGAAACTGATCCGGTAAATAATTATTTCAGTCTTGGATACGGTAGTAATTTAAATATTACTTTCAAATATGATTTTTATAAGTAAACTGTTTTTGTAGTCATATAATTATTTTTTTCTGTCACCTAAGCCTGCATTGTGCTGCAATCTCACGGGGACACTTTATACAATCGGAATGCTTGTGTAATCGGAATATTGGAAAGATGGTGTGAACCAGAAAAAAAGAAAAAAATTCTGTTGTATGTTTTATACTAATATGTGTGTGTGTGTGTGCGCGCGCGCGCGCGCGTGTGTGTGAATGTAGTCTGTCCAGTTACCAAACTAGTCACGTACAATGATGTCTTTGATGACTAAAAAGTTTTCAACAGTTGGCAGCCCTGCCTTTGTAGTGTTAGCGAATAGATTGAATTGTGCTCGTTGCTTTGTAGTTTAGTGATTAATTGTCTTCAAACATTAATTACAATATACGTGTGACAGCTTCGGCTCAACGGTGTTTGTCAGAGTTCAGGAATCTCTCGGGTTAGATCAAAGTGTATGGCTTTTGCTGTTGACTTAGTTGACCGCACAACATTAATGATATGCACACACATTTTTTTTAATCAAAAGTGCCATAAAACCTCAAAAGTTTTTCCACATGGGCTACTTGATACGGTGAAAAAGTGAACAGAAGACAACTAAGAATAGGTAAACTGCAACAACCACTTGGACAATACCCATAGGTTTTGAGAAAATTTGACATATTAATAGCTTATATAAGTGCTTTTAAATTCTTATTTGATGAAAATAGCCTTAAAAAATAACACAAACTGCATTGCCGCAAATCCGAATCAATCGATTTCGATTAAATTTTGCTCAGATTTAGTTCTCAAATATTCAAAAGAATGTTTTTTTTTCATCAGGTTTTGGTCACAATATATATATATAGTTGATGCAGATAGTTGGTTAGGTTAGGTTTACTATTTAATTATAAATCCAGTTTCCTCGAATTTACACTGACTTGAGAAATTTGAGCAAAATATGATTATCCGACTTTGAGATATTAAATTTCCTCGTGCGAGGAGACTTTCAAACAGACTGTACTGCAATGTAGTTAAGTTTATTTCTATGTAAGCTTCCACGGGACATGTGAGGACAGCACATCGGGCACAGTGTATATGATTCTGTAAAATAACTTTCAAATCAAGTCTACCTTTAACGTGGTAAGACTCTGCTCTGTATTTTACGCCAGTTACATTAAAGTAACTTAAATTTATAAAAGTTAGATGACTATGTTAAACGCGAAAAATAATAAAATAACTTTTATTGAAATAAAAAATATTCAATGATATTTAAAAAGATATACAATTGAAGTGACCAAGGATATACTACGTAGCGGGTCACGTGTTGCAAATACAATTACCAAATGCAAGGCGTGGAAAAATAAATTATTCTTCATGTTAAAGTTATGTAATCCATCATCCACTGTTACCTAATTCTCGTGAACGGGTTATTTTCATAAATATGTAAATTTTGGAGAAAACTTCACTTCGCCGATTTTTGATGGATGAGGAAATGTAATTCAATACGTTTAGCTTTTACAACTCAATTTATCTTCTAATATATTTATGTCTACTATTTACATAAGTTCGGTGTTTATTAAAAAAACAGCTTCTGGAGCAAAAGCGAGCCTCAGCCTTCTCATGTGAAACACGTTAAGCCTGTCTTAATTATTTAGCTAGGAATATGTATGCTTACACTCTATAGGTCAGATTTTGTTCCGGTTTGTCAAATTTGACACAAAATAGCACTGTAAATAGAATATACGGTATGGGCCACGGTGGGTAGGCGCTGTAGACTACCGCACGCTTGACGTCACTGGATCAAACTCTTCACTGCTACTACATATAGTTTCCCACTAAACAATGCGATGTTCTGTAAATGTAGTTGGAGATTCGGTGTGTTTATTTAATCTGTAGGTGTTGTGTTTTAAATAAAAGGTGTCAACGACAATACTGCACGATAATTTTGTTTTGTGTTTGAGGTTTAATAAATATAAGAAAAGATTTAAGTATGTCTTGAATCCTAAAAAATACATAATGTATTTTGTTTAGTATTGTATAATTGTGCATGCATAACAATGGGCTATTGCCAATTGCTATAATAATGATAAGAATTTTAAAGGGAAAGAATTACATTTCATAGAATTCCTAAAGATGAAGGCCTGAGAAAAGTGTGGTTTCATGCGTGTAAACGATCAGATCTTTTTAATTTTGATAATGTTAAAGTCTGTTCACTTCATTTTAATGACGA
Source organism: Callitettix versicolor (assembly GCA_022606455.1). Taxonomy (NCBI): domain Eukaryota; kingdom Metazoa; phylum Arthropoda; class Insecta; order Hemiptera; family Cercopidae; genus Callitettix; species Callitettix versicolor. The sequence continues at coordinate 45,045,726 of CM040184.1, forward strand.
TTTTAAAATCCTGTTCGAAAGGGATTTTAAATCCTAACTATTAAATACAACATCTGTGAAATCCGATGCCATTCCACGTTTTAACATTTCCACCGTTGAAAATAAATGTGTTGATTCTGAACGAGCGACAAGGATTAAAAAACGTGAATACCAAGAAACATTAAAAAAACTTATTGACTAGTCCGATGGAGATCTACCAGGAAAATCACCTGTGAACTGAAATGACGTTGGTGCAATTGTAACGTGTAATTCTGTAAATGAAACCCACTTTCCGTGGTTAGTAATTTTAATACAAATATCGTTGTAAATAATACCTCTGTAGAAGAAATGAAATGTTTAAGAAATGAAAATTTACTATTGAAGGAACAAATTCAACTTGAATTACAAGAACTTGCCTCGGTTAAAAATAAAAATGTGGTTTTACAAAGCAATGTTACTAAGTTTAAGAATATTTTTTTCTGATAATCCGACGAAGAGGGGGAGCCTTAAATGACTTGCAAGCTAGTGAAGTGTGATCTACAGGAGAACTCTGATCTACTGAAGATGATGGCTGACTATATAGCGTATAGAGTCAAGAAAAAAAAAATCGTCTCAACTTTTGTATACGGTCATCCAACAAAC
>CM040184.1:45051346-45066346 GCA_022606455.1 Callitettix versicolor
GTGAGCAGGTGGTTGCTTCTTGTCGGGATATTGTTCAGTACACTGCGTGAGCAGGTGATTAGTTCTTGTTGAGATATTGTTCAGTACATTGCGTGAGCAGGTGGTTGGTTCTTGTCGGGATATTGTTCAGTACACTGCGTGAGCAGGTGTTTGGTTCTTGTCGGGATATTGTTCAGTACACTGCGTGAGCAGGTGATTGGTTCTTGTTGGGATACTGTTCAGTACATTGCGTGAGCAGGTGGTTGGTTCTTGTCGGGATATTGTTCAGTACACTGCGTGAGCAGGTGGTTGGTTCTTGTCGGGATATTGTTCAGTACACTGCGTGAGCAGGTGATTGGTTCTTATCGAGATATTGTTCAGTACACGGCGTGAGCAGGTGGTTGGTTCTTGTTGGGATATTGGTTCAGCACACTGCGTGAGCAGGTGATTGGTTCTTGTCGAGATATTGTTCAGTACACTGCGTGAGCAGGTGATTGGTTCTTGTCGGGATAATGCTCAGTACAATGCGTGAGCAGGTGGTTGGTTCTTGTCGGGATATTGTTCAGTACACTGCGTGAGCAGGTAATTGGTTCTTGTCGAGATATTGTTCAGTACACTGCGTGAGCAGGTGATTGGTTCTTGTCGAGATATTGTTCAGTACACTGCGTGAGCAGGTGATTGGTTCTTGTCGGGATATTGTTCAGTAAATTGCGTGAGCAGGTGGTTGGTTCTTGTCGGGATACTGTTCAGTACATTGCGTGAGCAGGTGGTTGGTTCTTGTCGGGATATTGTTCAGTACACTGCGTGAGCAGGTGGTTGGTTCTTGTCGGGATTCTGTTCAGTACATTGCGTGAGCAGGTGGTTGGTTCTTGTCGAGATATTGTTCAGTACACTGCGTGAGCAGGTGGTTGGTTCTTGTCGGGATATTGTTCAGTATACTGCGTGAGCAGGTGGTTGGTTCTTGTCGGGATATTGTTCAGTACACTGCGTGAGCAGGTGATTGGTTCTTGTCGAGATATTGTTCAGTACACTGCGTGAGCAGGTGGTTGGTTCTTGTCGGGATATTGTTCAGTACACTGCGTGAGCAGGTGGTTGGTTCTTGTCGAGATATTGTTCAGTACATTGCGTGAGCAGGTGGTTGGTTCTTGTCGGGATATTGTTCAGTACATTGCGATAGCAGGTGGTTGGTTCTTGTCGGGATATTGTTCAGTACACTGCGTGAGCAGTTGGTTGGTTCTTGTCGGGATATTGTTCAGTACACTACGTGTGCAGGTGGTTGGTTCTTGTCGGGATATTGTTCAGTACACTGCGTGAGCAGGTGATTGGTTCTTGTTGGGATACTGTTCAGTACATTGCGTGAGCAGGTGGTTGGTTCTTGTCGGGATATTGTTCAGTACACTGCGTGAGCAGGTGGTTGGTTCTTGTTGGGATATTGTTCAGCACACTGCGTGAGCAGGTGATTGGTTCTTGTCGAGATATTGTTCAGTACATTGCGTGAGCAGGTGATTGGTTCTTGTCGGGATAATGCTCAGTACAATGCGTGAGCAGGTGGTTGGTTCTTGTCGGGATATTGTTCAGTACACTGCGTGAGCAGGTAATTGGTTCTTGTCGAGATATTGTTCAGTACACTGCGTTAGCAGGTGATTGGTTCTTGTCGAGATATTGTTCAGTACACTGCGTGAGCAGGTGATTGGTTCTTGTCGGGATATTGTTCAGTACATTGCGTGAGCAGGTGGTTGGTTCTTGTCGGGATATTGTTCAGTACATTGCGAGAGCAGGTGGTTGGTTCTTGTCGGGATATTGTTCAGTACACTGCGTGAGCAGGTGGTTAGTTCTTGTCGGGATACTGTTCAGTACATTGCGTGAGCAGGTGGTTGGTTCTTGTCGAGATATTGTTCAGTACACTGCGTGAGCAGGTGGTTGGTTCTTGTCGGGATATTGTTCAGTTTACTGCGTGAGCAGGTGGTTGGTTCTTGTCGGGATATTGTTCAGTACACTGCGTGAGCAGGTGATTGGTTCTTGTCGAGTTATTGTTCAGTACACTGCGTGAGCAGGTGGTTGGTTCTTGTCGGGATATTGTTCAGTACACTGCGTGAGCAGGTGGTTGGTTCTTGTCGGGATATTGTTCAGTACATTGCGTGAGCAGGTGGTTGGTTCTTGTCGGAATATTGTTCAATACACTGCGTGAGCAGTTGGTTGGTTCTTGTCGGGATATTGTTCAGTACACTGCGTGAGCAGGTGGTTGGTTCTTGTCGCGATACTGTTCAGTACATTGCGTGAGCAGGTGGTTGGTTCTTGTCGGGATACTGTTCAGTACATTGCGTGAGCAGGTGGTTGGTTCTTGTCGGGATATTGTTCAGTACACTGCGTGAGCAGGTGGTTGGTTCTTGTCGGGATATTGTTCAGTACATTGCGTGAGCAGGTGGTTGGTTCTTGTCGGGATATTGTTCAGTACATTGCGTGAGCAGGTGGTTCCTTCTTGTCGGGATATTGTTCAGTACATTGCGTGAGCAGGTGGTTGGTTCTTGTCGGGATATTGTTCAGTACACTGCGTGAGCAGATAATTGGTTCTTGTCGAGATTTTGTTCAGTACACTGCGTGAGCAGGTGGTTGGTTCTTGTCGGGATACTGTTCAGTACATTGCGTGAGCAGGTGGTTGGTTCTTGTCGGGATATTGTTCAGTACACTGCATGAGCAGGTGATTGGTTCTTTTCGAGATATTGTTCAGTACACTGCGTGAGAAGGTGGTTGGTTCTTGTCGGGATATTGTTCAGTACACTGCGTGAGCAGGTGGTTGGTTCTTGTCGGAATATTGTTCAGTACACTGCATGAGCAGGTGATTGGTTCTTGTTGAGATATTGTTCAGTACACTGCGTGAGCAGGTGGTTGGTTCTTGTCGGGATACTGTTCAGTACATTGCGTGAGAAGGTGGTTGGTTCTTGTCGAGATATTGTTCAGTACACTGCGTGAGCAGGTGGTTGGTTCTTGTCGGGATATTGTTCAGTACACTGCGTGAGCAGGTAATTGGTTCTTGTCGAGATATTGTTCAGTACACTGCGTGAGCAGGTGATTGGTTCTTGTCAAGATATTGTTCAGTACACTGCGTGAGCAGGTGGTTGGTTCTTGTCGGGATATTGTTCAGTACATTGCGTGAGCTGGTGGTTGGTTCTTGTCGGGATATTGTTCAGTACATTGCGTGAGCATGTGGTTGGTTCTTGTCGGGATATTGTTCTGTACATTGCGTGAGCAGGTGGTTGGTTCTTGTCGGGATATTGTTCAGTACACTGCGTGAGCAGGTAATTGGTTCTTGTCGAGATATTGTTCAGTATACTACGTGAGCAGGTGGTTGGTTCTTGTCGGGATATTGTTCAGTACATTGCGTGAGCAGGTGGTTGGTTCTTGTCGGGATAATGTTCAGTACATTGCGTGAGCAGGTGATTGGTTCTTGTCGAGATATTGTTCAGTACATTGCGTGAGCAGGTGGTTGGTTCTTGTCGGGATATTGTTCAGTACATTGCGTGAGCAGGTGGTTGCTTCTTGTCGGGATATTGTTCAGTACACTGCGTGAGCAGGTGATTAGTTCTTGTTGAGATATAGTTCAGTACATTGCGTGAGCAGGTGGTTGGTTCTTGTCGGGATATTGTTCAGTACACTGCGTGAGCAGGTGATTGGTTCTTATCGAGATATTGTTCAGTACACGGCGTGAGCAGGTGGTTGGTTCTTGTTGGGATATTGGTTCAGCACACTGCGTGAGCAGGTGATTGGTTCTTGTCGAGATATTGTTCAGTACACTGCGTGAGCAGGTGATTGGTTCTTGTCGGGATAATGCTCAGTACAATGCGTGAGCAGGTGGTTGGTTCTTGTCGGGATATTGTTCAGTACACTGCGTGAGCAGGTAATTGGTTCTTGTCGAGATATTGTTCAGTACACTGCGTGAGCAGTTGATTGGTTCTTGTCGAGATATTGTTCAGTACACTGCGTGAGCAGGTGATTGGTTCTTGTCGGGATATTGTTCAGTAAATTGCGTGAGCAGGTGGTTGGTTCTTGTCGAGATATTGTTCAGTACACTGCGTGAGCAGGTGGTTGGTTCTTGTCGGGATATTGTTCAGTATACTGCGTGAGCAGGTGGTTGGTTCTTGTCGGGATATTGTTCAGTACACTGCGTGAGCAGGCGATTGGTTCTTGTCGAGATATTGTTCAGTACACTGCGTGAGCAGGTGGTTGGTTCTTGTCGGGATATTGTTCAGTACACTGCGTGAGCAGGTGCTTGGTTCTTGTCGAGATATTGTTCAGTACATTGCGTGAGCAGGTGGTTGGTTCTTGTCGGGATATTGTTCAGTATATTGCGATAGCAGTTGGTTGGTTCTTGTCGGGATATTGTTCAGTACACTGCGTGAGCAGTTGGTTGTTTCTTGTCGGGATATTGTTCAGTACACTGCGTGTGCAGGTGGTTGGTTCTTGTCGGGATACTGTTCAGTACATTGCGTGAGCAGGTGGTTGCTTCTTGTCGGGATATTGTTCAGTACACTGCGTGAGCAGGTGATTGGTTCTTATCGAGATATTGTTCAGTACACTGCGTGAACAAGTGATTGGTTCTTGTCGGGATATTGCTCAGTACACTGCGTGAGCAGTTGGTTGGTTCTTGTCGGGATATTGTTCAGTACACTGCGTGAGCAGGTGATAGGTTCTTGTTGAGATATTGTTCAGTACATTGCGTGAGCAGGTGGTTGGTTCTTGTCGAGATATTGTTCAGTACACTGCGTGAGCAGGTGGTTGGTTCTTGTCGGGATATTGTTCAGTACACTGCGTGAGCAGGTGGTTGGTTCTTGTCGGGATACTGTTCAGTATATTGCGTGAGCAGGTGGTTGGTTCTTGTCGGGATATTGTTCAGTACACTGCGTGAGCAGGTGATTGGTTCTTATCGAGATATTGTTCAGTACACTGCGTGTGCATGTAATTGGTTCTTGTCGGGATATTGCGCAGTACACTGCGTGAGCAGGTGGTTGGTTCTTGTCGGGTTATTGTTCAGTACATTGAGTGAGCAGGTGGTTGGTTCTTGTCGGGATAATGTTCAGTACATTGCGTGAGCAGGTGGTTGGTTCTTGTCGGGATATTGTTCAGTACACTGCGTGAGCAAGTAATTGGTACTTGTCGAGATATTGTTCAGTACATTGCGTGAGCAGGTGGTTGGTTCTTGTCGGGATATTGTTCAATATACTGCGTGAGCAGGTGGTTGGTTCTTGTCGGGTTATTGTTCAGTACACTGCGTGAGCAGGTGGTTGGTTCTTGTCGGAATATTGTTCAGTACACTGCGTGAGTAGGTGATTGGTTCTTTTTGAGATATTGTTCAGTACATTGCGTGAGCAGGAAGTTGGTTCTTGTCGGGATATTGTTCAGTACATTGCGTTAGCAGGTGGTTGGTTCTTGTCGGGATATTGTTCAGTACACTGCGTGAGCAGTTGGTTGGTTCTTGTCGGGATTTTGTTCAGTACACTGCGTGAGCAGGTGGTTGGTTCTTTTCGGGATACTGTTCAGTACATTGCGTGAGCAGGTGGTTGGTTCTTGTCGGGATATTGTTCAGTACACTGCGTGAGCAGGTGATTGGTTCTTATCGAGATATTATTCAGTACACTGCGTGAACAAGTGATTGGTTCTTGTCGGGATATTGCTCAGTACACTGCGTGAGCAGGTGGTTGGTTCTTGTCGGGATATTGTTCAGTACATTGCGTGAGCAGGTGGTTGGTTCTTGTCGGGATATTGTTCAGTACATTGCGTGAGCAGTTGGTTGGATTCTTATCGGGATAATGTTCAGTACATTGCGTGAGAAGGTGGTTGGTTCTTGTCGGGATATTGTTCAGTACACTGCGTGAGTAGGTGATTGGTTCTTGTCGAGATATTGTTCAGTACATTGCGTGAGCAGGTGGTTGGTTCTTGTCGGGATATTGTTCAGTACATTGCGTGAACAGGTGGTTGCTTCTTGTCGGGATATTGTTCAGTACACTGCGTGAGCAGGTGATTGGTTCTTGTTGAGATATTGTTCAGTACATTGCGTGAGCAGGTGGTTGGTTCTTGTCGGGAGATTGTTCAGTACACTGCGTGAGCAGGTGGTTGGTTCTTGTCGGGATATTGTTCAGTACATTGCGTGAGCAGTTGGTTGGATTCTTATCGGGATAATGTTCAGTACATTGCGTGAGCAGGTGGTTGGTTCTTGTCGGGATATTGTTCAGTACACTGCGTGAGTAGGTGATTTGTTCTTGTCGAGATATTGTTCAGTACATTGCGTGAGCAGGTGGTTGGTTCTTGTCGGGATATTGTTCAGTACATTGCGTGAACAGGTGGTTGCTTCTTGTCGGGATATTGTTCAGTACACTGCGTGAGCAGGTGATTGGTTCTTGTTGAGATATTGTTCAGTACATTGCGTGATCAGGTGGTTGGTTCTTGTCGGGAGATTGTTCAGTACACTGCGTGAGCAGGTGGTTGGTTCTTCTCGGGATATTGTTCAGTACACTGCGTGAGCAGGTGATTGGTTCTTGTTGGGATACTGTTCAGTACATTGCGTGAGCAGGTGGTTGGTTCTTGTCGGGATATTGTTCAGTACACTGCGTGAGCAGGTGGTTGGTTCTTGTCGGGATATTATTCAGTACACTGCGTGAGCAGGTGATTGGTTCTTATCGAGATATTGTTCAGTACACGGCGTGAGCAAGTGGTTGGTTCTTGTTGGGATATTGTTCAGCACACTGCGTGAGCAGGTGATTGGTTCTTGTCGAGATATTGTTCAGTACACTGCGTGAGCAGGTGATTGGTTCTTGTCGGGATAATGCTCAGTACAATGCGTGAGCAGGTGGTTGGTTCTTGTCGGGATATTGTTCAGTACACTGCGTGAGCAGGTAATTGGTTCTTGTCGAGATATTGTTCAGTACACTGCGTGAGCAGGTGATTGGTTCTTGTCGAGATATTGTTCAGTACACTGCGTGAGCAGGTGATTGGTTCTTGTCGGGATATTGTTCAGTACATTGCGTGAGCAGGTGGTTGGTTATTGTCGGGATATTGTTCAGTACATTGCGAGAGCAGGTGGTTGGTTCTTGTCGGGATATTGTTCAGTACACTGCGTGAGCAGGTGGTTAGTTCTTGTCGGGATACTGTTCAGTACATTGCGTGAGCAGGTGGTTGGTTCTTGTCGAGATATTGTTCAGTACACTGCGTGAGCAGGTGGTTGGTTCTTGTCGGGATATTGTTCAGTTTACTGCGTGAGCAGGTGGTTGGTTCTTGTCGGGATATTGTTCAGTACACTGCGTGAGCAGGTGATTGGTTCTTGTCGAGTTATTGTTCAGTACACTGCGTGAGCAGGTGGTTGGTTCTTGTCGGGATATTGTTCAGTACACTGCGTGAGCAGGTGGTTGGTTCTTGTCGGGATATTGTTCAGTTCATTGCGATAGCAGGTGGTTGGTTCTTGTCGGAATATTGTTCAGTACACTGCGTGAGCAGTTGGTTGGTTCTTGTCGGGATATTGTTCAGTACATTGCGTGAGCAGGTGGTTGGTTCTTGTCGCGATACTGTTCAGTACATTGCGTGAGCAGGTGGTTGGTTCTTGTCGGGATACTGTTCAGTACATTGCGTGAGCAGGTGGTTGGTTCTTGTCGGGATATTGTTCAGTACACTGCGTGAGCAGGTGGTTGGTTCTTGTCGGGATATTGTTCAGTACATTGCGTGAGCAGGTGGTTGGTTCTTGTCGGGATATTGTTCAGTACATTGCGTGAGCAGGTGGTTCGTTCTTGTCGGGATATTGTTCAGTATATTGCGTGAGCAGGTGGTTGGTTCTTGTCGGGATATTGTTCAGTACACTGCGAGAGCAGATAATTGGTTCTTGTCGAGATTTTGTTCAGTACACTGCGTGAGCAGGTGGTTGGTTCTTGTCGGGATACTGTTCAGTACATTGCGTGAGCAGGTGGTTGGTTCTTGTCGGGATATTGTTCAGTACACTGCGTGAGCAGGTTATTGGTTCTTTTCGAGATATTGTTCAGTACACTGCGTGAGAAGGTGGTTGGTTCTTGTCGGGATATTGTTCAGTACACTGCGTGAGCAGGTGGTTGGTTCTTGTCGGAATATTGTTCAGTACACTGCATGAGCAGGTGTTTGGTTCTTGTTGAGATATTGTTCAGTACACTGCGTGAGCAGGTGGTTGGTTCTTGTCGGGATACTGTTCAGTACATTGCGGGAGAAGGTGGTTGGTTCTTGTCGAGATATTGTTCAGTACACTGCGTGAGCAGGTGGTTGGTTCTTGTCGGGATATTGTTCAGTACACTGCGTGAGCAGGTAATTGGTTCTTGTCGAGATATTGTTCAGTACACTGCGTGAGCAGGTGATTGGTTCTTGTCAAGATATTGTTCAGTACACTGCGTGAGCAGGTGGTTGGTTCTTGTCGGGATATTGTTCAGTACATTGCGTGAGCTGGTGGTTGGTTCTTGTCGGGATATTGTTCAGTACATTGCGTGAGCATGTGGTTGGTTCTTGTCGGGATATTGTTCTGTACATTGCGTGAGCAGGTGGTTGGTTCTTGTCGGGATATTGTTCAGTACACTGCGTGAGCAGGTAATTGGTTCTTGTCGAGATATTGTTTAGTACACTGCGTGAGCAGGTGGTTGGTTCTTGTCGGGATACTGTTCAGTACATTACGTGAGCAGGTGGTTGGTTCTTGTCGGGATATTGTTCAGTACACTGCGTGAGCAGATGGTTGGTTCTTGTCGGGATATTGTTCAGTACATTGCGTGAGCAGGTGGTTGGTTTTTGTCGGGATATTGTTCAGTACACTGCGTGAGCAGATAATTGGTTCTTGTCGAGATTTTGTTCAGTACACTGCGTGAGCAGGTGGTTGGTTCTTGTCGGGATACTGTTCAGTACATTGCGTGAGCAGGTGGTTGGTTCTTGTCGGGATATTGTTCAGTACACTGCGTGAGCAGGTGATTGGTTCTTGTCGAGATATTGTTCAGTACACTGCGTGAGCAGGTGATTGGTTCTTGTCGAGATATTGTTCAGTACACTGCGTGAGCAGGTGGTTGGTTTTTGTCAGAACACAAATTTTTTAACTTTTTTAGATTTGTCAAAGAACGTTTTACCGCTTATTTGTTTTTGATTTATCAAAATACAATACAAGGTATATATAAAATACAATAAAGTATATAAAATATAATACTTAGATTGTACAATACAATAACAGGTACATACAATGCAATATTAAGGTAAATACTTTGTCTAGTGAGGAATTAAAACCAAAGTAAACATATTTTCCTAGATGTCTTGCATTAATCCATGAAACTTTCTTTCAACTGAATAATATTAAAAATATGTTTAAAACACATTTTTCAGTAATGTTTTGTTTCAGAAATGTCGGCTTTGCTCCAACTATTGGTATTTTCCTACTTTATCAACTTTACGACTTCGAGCCTTCTGGGAAATTCTCAAAGTTCAGAACTTAAATTTTCAGCATTAAATAAACACGTAATAGAAATGGCCGATATGTACTTTCGCCAAGAACATATTCTGCACATATATTTACCTGAATATCAGCATGACCTGCAAGATACTGAAGACATCCCAAAAGTGCTCAAGTCGTTAAACCAAAGAACTCAAATCATGGTGTCAGACTACGACACGAAGCCCGTTCTTACAGTTCCAAGCATCAGTCCCAAGTTTTATTTACTTTACATGAACAGGGAAGAAATCTTCCGACAGATCGACAGCAGATGGAAATTGTTACAGAAATACGTTGGATCCTGGAACCCGCGCGGAAATTTTATTTTTGTAATAAACAAACCACCAAATATCACGGACACTGAAGATGACGCATTAATTTTGGAAACGTTCAACAGTTTGTTAAAAGTAAATATATTCAATTCGGTTTTGTTGTATCAACATCTTAACAAAAGTAAAGAAATCAATATTATAACCGCATATCCCTTTGAAAATAATAAATGCAAAATTTTAAATACAGTAAACAATCTTGTATATCTAAAGTCCATAAAAAATTGCAATTTATTTAATTTTAGCTCTCCCGACAATTTTGAAGGTTGCGAGATGCTAGCCTATACTGTTGTATTTCCCCCTTACACCGTCGCAGACAATGAAAACATTTCCCTCGCTAAACACATAACAGGAACTGAATACGAGTTAATGTCAGAGTTCGCTAAGAAACACAATATCACTCTAAGACTGGAGTTACCAGACGTGCAATACGATGTTTGGTACGATAACAGAACAAAGATACCGTCAGGTATGATACCCAACTTGGCGTTGTACAAGGCAGACTTCGCCTTTGCAGGAAACTTGCCTTCCTATACGACTTTCAATTACATCGATTATTCACGTTGGCATTCTTTTGACGCCTTCGCTATTTACGTCCCCGATCCTGGACTCGTCCCACAGTGGAGAACCATGTTTATGGTCTTCAGTTTTAAATTATGGGTAACTATGATCGTTACGTTTATAGTGTTTTACTTCGTGTATTGTTCCTTCAGTACGTTTATTGACGAGAATTGTAAATTTATAGAAATCATGGCGGCGGATTTTATAATGTTACTCGGCTTAAGCTTTGGCTTTTCCGTAACGGCTGTTCCAAAAGCGAATTATTTAAGGATATTGTTTATCGTGTGGTCGGTGTATAGCGTGCACTTCACTGCTGTTTATCAACAAAGACTGTACAACATTATGATGAATCCGGAAGTGGAAGATGCTATCGTCGATATGACCAATTTGAGAAGTTCTGGTCTGAAAATTTGTATGAGTAGGTTGTATTATAATACATTTAGGGATATGAAAAGCATAAACGACAAACTCGGTTTATTTACAATTTGCGATAATAATAAAGAAGTGTTACAATTTGTAAGCACTTATAAAAACTGTACAGTTCTGTGTAAAATCAAACCTACCGATATGACGCAAGAGTTGTACAAACTCAAGTTTCACAGATTGAACAATAATTTCTTTACGTATTCAGTGAGTATACTGACCAGTAAGAATCAAGTAGCATTTGGCAAACTGAATACGTTTATCGCACGGTCTGTGGAGGCCGGGTTCATAAAGAAATGGGAAACCGACGTTCTGCTTTTCCTTAGCAAATATCTCAGTGCTAACCAAAACACAGATGAAACAAAATCTGTTGAAGTAGCTTTAAATTTGTACGATTTGCAATTCGCCTTTTATTTGTTGGGATTTGGTTTTACTTTTAGTTTTGTTTTGTTCGTTGTTGAAATTATTTCTGTTACAGATAGAATAAAAGATCTACTATTCAACTAGTTCAGTAGACCGGTGTCATCCACTGACTACCTCATTCTGCTAAAGTTCCCTTTGCGTCCTGCTGGCAAGAGCTTTCCAATCAAAGCACTATGTCCCTGACTGTCTTCACAGTACTGTAAACATTATGTTTCTCACATCCAAAACTTATCTCTGGGAGGTCTTCTACTTCCAAGTTGCTACAGTCTCCTCTCATTCAGTTTGTATTTCTTCAAACTTCTGTCTGAGATAGGCCTTACTGATTAGAAATGACCCGGTGTCCCGTAGTCTGCTGCGACTCGGTGCCCGTGGGTTCCTAATCCTTCCATCGCCAGATCCACTTTTGCCAGTTTCAGAGCCCGCATGCTTAGCAGGTAAGGCTAGGTCAAACCTGGAAGTAGTCTGTACCCAGAGTTTGCATACTTAAACTAAGTATCCTTTATCCATGCAACCCTCGGCTGTAAGCCAGGAGCAGATAGACCCCCACTAGGGCACCACGGGATTGCCAGACCCGTGAGCCTCTGAAGGAATACTAGGCATAAATTGAGGAAAAACAATACCAGTCAGGATGGATTCCTCTCCATTTTTAATTTCGAATTTTTTCAATAGATTTTCTTTGTACTTTAAAATTATTTCTAAAAATTTTACAACCAAAAATATCCTTTAACAGTCTTATACGGTCTGAGTTAAGTTATGAACCTTTCTAAATAATGAAAATTATCAAAATTGATAAATCGATTTTGAAAAATCATACCGATTTTCCATAGTTTTTTTAGAAATTTTCCAAATCGATTTTTTTTTTAGAAATAATTGAATGTGAGAAAGTTTATATTTTTATTCAGTATTTCTAATTTGTAACAAGCAGTTTTCCTAACACTTTGTATACAACAGATTACAAAATAGCTTACACACACAGAACATAACAAATAAAGGTTGATAAAATTATATTAGTCACCTTATATATCCATGTTGCCTGTTATCTATAAAGTGTTTGTCCGAAATAGAAAGCTAAACTACTGCGTGGATTGTAATACAGTTTTTCACACAAACACTGTAGTTACTGGGTCAGTAGAAAAATCGAGGTAATAATTGCATAATTATCTCATTAAATATTGTAATGCAGCTGAGCTGTATATGAGCATAAGCTTACAGTGCCCTTTACGTTCTGCTTGAATTACTATGCTATCGACCGTAATATCATACTGACGGGTTATCGATTATACATTCTTTTTAACATAACCTCAAAATTTTTAATTGACATAACAATAAGCGTTAAACGTGATTTCTATATTTTCAAGGCGTAGCACGGGTATTCAGATAGTTTTTTAAAATGCATTTACTGAATTTATTCTAAAAACTTCTTTATTTACAAAACATTTGTTTTCAATTAGAATTCGCCATCGACTGTAACAAATATGAGCCTAAATAATGAGTGTAATTAACAATGCAGGGGATGAAGCTATGAGGGGATGTTTGCGCGTTTTTAGTGAAATATATCGGTTTGTTTAATTAATGAATGTATCATCAGCTAAAAACAACAATGTATTAATTTGTTTAGCTGTGGGGGAGGATTTGGATAGGGGGTTTTCGAATAAGGGTAGAGTCTAAACTAAAATGATTGTTAATTCGGAGGGCTTCATAAATAAATTCCATCTACAACAACTATCGGGTGACGCTCGACAGGCCTGTGTACTTATGGTCGGTAAGGCAAGCATACTGTGTACAGTGCTTGAAGAGAAGAATACACTATTATATAATTTATTTATTTAATTAAGGAGTATTATTTGTTATATGTGATAAAAGGCAAATACTTGTTCTAAAGCCCAAGCTGCAGAACTCAACTAGCTGCCGCACGCTTACGAACCAGCTGGTAGATAACACGTTGTAGGTAGAGGAGGGTTTTCCAGTGCAAGCAACCCATACTAGTTAACGAAACGCGGGAAACGCAAAATATGTTCTATGTCAAAAGAAGCAAAATTCAAGCAAATGCTCCTACAGTGCTAAACCCAACAACAGCAAGATGACACAAGCTAATTCCGTCGGACACGTAGAACCCACGCATTATTCGTAACTTACAGCTGAGTGCCCATTCAGACAACGTTATCAAACACCAATAAAATGTTCGTAAAATATTAAATCTAAGCTTGACAAATTGTATAATTAATTTAATCTAATTTTGTATAATCAGTAAAATCTGAAATGTGTAATCAGTAAACCTAATTTTGTTAAAATCTTATAACATAACTTTATGATGTAAACATAAAAATATAAGATATAGCCTACTGTTTTGCCACAGAGCTACATTTGAAAATTGTCGTTTTTACATTAACAATTTGAAGCTTATTTTGAATTATATTTATCAAGAATTATGTTAATTGGAATTATATTTTCCAATTAAAATTTATGTCATTGGCTTTGGTTAAGCATGCTATTGTTTGGCTTTCCGTCCCCTAAGCACACTTATTAAATATTTTTAATCATTCATTTTAATTCAGCCTTTTCTTCTCTTTGATAAAACATAATAATATAAGAAAATTACAAAAAAGAGAAAGGAAAACTGACTATCCCTGGTCGGCCGATCCGCAGCGCAGGTACAACAAATTGCATTTTGTGAAATATTTGTAACTAAAAAGACATATATTTTGTGTAACACCTAAAAATATTCTGTATAGGCCCTAACCAAATGTCTAATAAGTTTCATCACACATTGGCTATATTTTTGTAAATTTATATTTTAGAATATTTAGTTTGTACAAGATTTTGTTTAGCAACTTGCAACCCAAAAGTTATATTAAATTTTTAAATTAAATTTTATGTTAAATTCATTTATTATGTAAATAAATTTTCGAAAATAATAAATACTAATTACTGTTCAAAATAATAATATGTGTATTTAGGTGAACCGACTGTTTTCCCTCAGCAGTATTTAAATAAATTGTTAAGAACTAGGTTGTTTGGTTGATACGACCTGTCGAACCTGTAAGGGTCCACAGTGAGGCAAAGTCAAAAGAGACGCAATTTGTCAACTTAGCTAAATAAATAGAAATGTGTATTATAGTACACGAATACTTATGTTTATATGAAAAAACATATACATTATACAGGAAGTACTGTACATCATGTACAGGAACTAGTACATTATTATGTAGTGTAGAGGACGTATACTCCATTGTGGATTATAGGAAACGAATACTAGTTATGTATTAAAGAGCACGTATATATACTCCATTTTAGATTATAGGGGACGAATACTAGTTATGTATTAAAGAGCACGTATATTCCATTGTGGATTATAGGGGACGAATACTAGTTATGTATTAAAGAGCACGTATATATACTCCATTTTAGATTATAGGGGACGAATACTAGTTATGTATTAAAGAACACGTATACTCCATTTTGGATTAAAGGAGACAAATACTAGTTATGTATTAAAGAGCACGTATATTCCATTGTGGATTATAGGGGACGAATACTAGTTATGTATTAAAGAGCACGTATATTCCATTGTGGATTATAGGGGACGAATACTAGTTATGTATTAAAGAGCACGTATATTCCATTGTGGATTATAGGGGACGAATACTAGTTATGTATTAAAGAGCACGTATATATACTCCATTTTAGATTATAGGGGACGAATACTAGTTACGTATTAAAGAACACGTATACTCCATTTTGGATTAAAGGAGACAAATACTAGTTATGTATTAAAGAGCACGTATATATACTCCATTTTAGATTATAGGGGACGAA
>CM040184.1:45071346-45353846 GCA_022606455.1 Callitettix versicolor
ATGTACTAATCACAAATCACTCGATTCAGTTGACGCACTACTCACTGCTTTAATACTCGAATGACGTGTCGACATACTGGGAAATATGGTAGAAGAGTAGGAAGTGTGCACTTGTTTCGCTGCTATAGAGAGATTCCTGAAACTCTGTTGACCTCAATGGAGAAAGTTATAATACATATTTTTACTATATGAATCAGAAGGGACCAACATATTTTGCCATTATAGAGAGATTTCCGTTATAAAGAGAGATTTTACTGTATATATTAGACTAGCATTACCCGTTGCGGCTTTGCACACAAAACTTAAACTGTTACAGTAATGTAATAATTTATAAACATAAAAAATATATTAATTTGACTAACACAATACTTTTAGTATTGTATTGAAATTAGCCAATGAGCCACATTGGTCGCTGATAATAAATTGAACCATGTTTATAATTTGGACATATTTATTGAATGCAACATATTGTGTGATCATCTAATGCACCAAACTCGTGATTATTTTACAGTGATTATGAAAACAATATAATGTCCGGAATATGATATGTTTTGTTCAAACATGTCGCATTCGAATCAGAATGTCCAAATACTCATAATATGTAATAAAAAAATACGATAATTATTCTTTCTATTGCAAACTTTTATAACTTCATTTTATCCCTTTAAGGGTGTATTCGGAAAAGCTGTAGTATATGTTCCATTCTTGGTGTTTTAGAGGATTTATGTTTAACTTCCAAAAATCCGAATTATTTTTTTCTTCAAATGCAAAAATATTATACCCCTTTTTTACCCTTTTAGGGGATGAATCATAGAAAATGCAGAAATACGTGTTACTTGTGTTTTAGAATATTTTTGTTAAAATAAAAAAAAATATTTTTTTCTGTAATGCAAACATTTATTCCTCTGTTTATAATTCTATTATTTTAGAGGATGAATCCAGAAAAATGCTGAAATTATTTGTGTTTCACAGTAATCATAAATGTACGATTCACATCATAAAATGTACGATGCAAAATTGTATATCCTCTTTTAATCTCTTTAGGGGATGGATTTTGGATGTATTTAATTATTTATATTTTAGTGTAATTATGTAAAGTTTTAAGATAATACGGCCAAAAGATATTTTTCCAATAAAAACAGGGAATTTTGTATTCCTTTAGGGGTAGAATATGGGGAATCGTTCCTTAGTGCACCCCTTCACGGTGCTCTAGCTATTAACGAATGGGATTAATGTCAGTCAGGACATTGCATTTTTGCTAAGAGATTGGTTAGTTTTCGGTGGATAAAATAAGGGGGAGGGATGTTTTGCATCTACATTAGACTTTTAGCCCTACTTTATCTTCAACCACCTCTATAGTGTGTCAGTGTACTCCCTCAGAACTACTTAGAAAAGTTCGTTATTTCCACAGCCATATCTATAGTGTGTTAGTGTACTCCCTCAGAACTACTTAGACAAGTTCGTTATTTCCACAGCCATCTCTATAGTGTGTCAGTGTACGCTCTTAGGACTATTAGAGAAGTTTGTTAATTCCACAGCCATCTCTATAGTGTGTCAGTGTACGCTTTCATGACTATAGAAGAGTTCGTTATTTTACTCAGCAAACTCTAATAATAATAATAAAATAATGGTAATTTATTTTTTGGTTTATCGTAACTTTTTACACACGTTTTTGAAAATATTTCACCATCGTTAATTATCAATAAAATATGTACAAATCAAAAAAAATCAACCCGAGAGAAATAAATGTTTGCTTTTGTTAAAATACGAAATGGAATACTGTATTGTAAAATTTCATTAGTTCTTAATATTCGCTTCTATTACCTACCTCGACTCTATAGCTGTGTGCAGTGAGTTGGCTGCGCTAAGTATTTGACTTTTGTATTCACCATAGTCTCTCGGAGGTGCTTTCGTTAATAATGTATGCGATATGGCTTCCTGTTGATGTTTTGTTATATCTTAAATGTAGAAAATAATATCATAACGGCAAAGTTTACACAGTAATTATTATTTGAGTTGGTGGCTGCAGCACTGGGACTTGTAAGTTATTGTTCACAACCCGCTCAGGATTCACTAACTTCATTGTAACAAAGTTTTCCACGGTAAAGAATTGTCTGGGGAGGAGATGTTAATTAACTCATGTATATAATGGTAGTCATATTCTTAGAAATATATGTTTTCAATTCCCGTACTTTGTGATAAGAATATACAGCATTTATGCAAAGAGATCAAGTATAACTTAATGCCTTCTGATCACTACCATTTAATATACTGTACATTATATGCAGTTAGCTTTTTTTGTGTTTAACGTCCGACTATTGTGCACACTTGGGCTAATGCAGACGATGGGATGATTTATAGCGTATGAAAATGCCAAGCCCTGGCCGGGAATCGAACCCGGGTCCTCGGGGGGTGAAAGCCCAGTACGCTATCAACTAGGCCATCATGATAAGACCCACACCAGGGACTTGAAATTAGCTCCATCCTGATCTCTAGATCACTATTTGAAGAACTGTTAAAAATTGTAGCCATATGTGTGCATGCATGCGTGTGTGTGTGTGTGTGTGTTTGTGTGTTATCACGCTCATGTTCGCAATTTTATTTCGATTTGATTAGATTCAAACTTGTTACACAATTAGATTTTGCAATAGCTTGGGTAAGTTCGTTCTCCAGCAATTTGCGTTCGACATTTTCAAAATGGCGGTCATTTCAAATTTTTAAATGGCCATAACGTTTTTGTTTTAAATGTTTTGGAAAATCTTAATTCATTATAGTAATCAGCGTTATAGTTAATTCTGATTGGCCTTCTTTAGACACCTAACTCGATTACCGGAGAGTAGACTTACGAGGAGATTATTGGACTACCAACTGAAGTGTAAAGTTAAGAACAACTGGTTAAAGGAGGTGGAACAGGACTTGGAGGAACTAGGAATAACCAAGGAGCAATTGGCAGGAAGGAGGGAAAACGCGATCTTAAAAAGTCAGGAAACCCAATTACAGTTTAGGGAAAAGCGTCCACGAAACATAGTATATTCGGAAGAACTCAGACTTCAGAGATCAATAAGATTGAAAAAATACTGGGAAGAACGCAGAAAAACAAAAAGACAATTAAATTGACTGTGTGTGCTCCAATGTGGGCTTAAATTTACAACAACAAAAAATCAGCATTAAAAACTACATACATTAGCATTTTGAATTTTGAAAATTCTTTGAAATTTAAAAAAATTAACTTTACGGAATTATGGGTTTATTTTTTTTAATTTTCAGTTTAAAGTGCTAATATAAGCAGAATTTAATGCGTGTTGTGATTTTGGAATGAGATGATGTTCAGTAAGGTAAGATAAGTAGGGTAACGATACAGCTGAGTGCCACGGATATTTTATATTTGCTGCGATTATTTTATGTTTTATGTAATAACGTACAATCGATTATTTTATGTTTTCTCTTTTTTATGTAATAATGTAAAATCGATTATTTTATGTTTATCACTGCAAAGAACGATAAGTTTTACCTGTAGGCCTGTGTTTAGAAAATACAAACACACACACACACACACACACACACACACACACACACACACACACACACACACACACACACACACACACACACACACACACACACACACACACACACACACACACACACACACACACACACACACACACACACACACACACACACACACACACACACACACACACACACACACACACACACACACACACACACACACACACACACACACACACACACACACACACACACACACACACACACACACACACACACATATATACACCCGAATTTTTCGAAATTGAATTTAAAGACTGTGCACACAAACAAAATTTAGGACGTCATATGTTTAAAATGCTAAACACACTTGTTATGGTACCCAAATTAGCTATAAGAATCCTGCAAAATCGTTTAATTAGGTTTTGCGCCAGTTAAATGTATTTAAAGAAATCAGGAAGTGAAAGTTCGACAATAAATTGAAAGAAATAAAACAAACCCGGCAATGGTCAGGAATTATTGTTTGGTTTTGCGTTTACCGCCGAACCATAGGTATTGCGTTCACCATAAACGGTATTTTATTTTATTAATCAGGTTTTCCGGTGACAATACAAATATGACTACGATGCATTTTATTGTAACACAATTTCTTCTTATTTTTTAAAATTAAATACAAAATATTCCGATGCTCGAACAATTTGTTGAATGCTGAAAAATATTACGTTTTCAATTAGTTCTATTATTTTAGTTGAAAAAATCTTAAACAGAGCTCAGCACATTGTGGACGTCTATATTCTGTATTATTTTAATTCTTTGTGAATTGAGTTTCACCAATTTATGCCTGTCTTACTGTCTAGAAGTACTTGATAAAATATATATTTATTTCTGGCAGATTTTTACAGTAAACTGTTACTCCTTGGAAGGAATTAAACATTGAAATTAACATATATCGGTCTGGTATCTGGTGGACATTTTTAAAATTAAAATTACAAAACAGCAAAAATTCTAAGTCAGAAGTAGTATAAGTTTTATTGTGATATGATATAAACTACTGTGTGCTGCTACCTGGTAGAGTTTTATTGAACTAATTTCTGCAAATAATGCTGTAATATGTTTTGCAAATACTGTACTATTAATAAAACTATTGGAAATGGTAAAAAATCAATCAGAATTGATTTGAGTAAGTTTAGTAACGACTGTGAATTTTAAAAAAATAAATATGTAGACTATTAAACAGTTTAATGAGCTACTAAATCAAATCCAGTTTACAAGCAGCATAGACCAGTTGATTATTTGCTCTATCCAGCATGTTAAGTAACAATTATATGTAATATTCCCCCTACAACTGTTATTACCTTTACACACAATAAGACTCAAATTTTTCATTGAAAATTTAATTATTATTCAATAGAGAATAATAAATGTAGCATGAAATATGTAGAATATTGTGTTAATATTACATTTTGTTTTTGTCACTTTTCAGTTAAATTTATCCAAATTGTTGGAACCAGTAGAGGAAATACAAAGTTTGACATTTTGTTTTTTTAGGTAAAGTGGATGCTCTACAAACTTCCTCACATTTAATTTTTTGCAAACTCCAATTACAGTCAGTGGTGGTTTTGAAAGTTTTTCTCCACACATTTTTATAAAATTTAAAATTCGGTACTTTATGGATCTCTTCATACACGGCCAAAATTTGAACTAAGTTTTAAAATCCGATTCTTAGAAATAAGGCAATTTTCTGGATACATAAACCATTTTAATACGGTGTTTGGGTACTTAAGGACTTTTGAATGAAATCTTTGGAACCACATTTGAAATAGATTGCTAAAAGTTTTAAACCAGCAAAAAGGCTTAAAAAGCAATACAAAAATTATTCAAATTATAAAACAATAATTGTTATGCCTGAACTAGGCATGTAGTAAATATGTATTAATGACATTATTTCTAAACAATGTGAAAGATATATGAAACTGTTAACACTCATAAGCCACTTTGTGCTAGATGGGTTTTAGGTATAATGGTGTTAATTATAATTTAATTGCATTATTCAACTTATATACTGTATTTACATGGTCAACCGGCTTAATTACAGGAGGCTCCAGTATTGAATGAATGAACAGAAACCAAGTAAGCCTTATGATCTGGCAAGTTTCAAAGCTCAAAACAAAAAAAAATCCAGAGAGCAGAGAGACAATAAATGATTATTTAAACAAATAAAATGAATATAAAAAAGTTAAGGTCAGTAGCGGGTTTTCAACTCACGCCCATTAATTTTAAAAGCAGAAATCTTAGCATTGAACTACAATGCACTAAAAATTTTCAGCTCACTGGTAGACTTATTCACTTTCAAAATATAATCTGTACACAGCTTTTTTATATATTACTTGAGCTATCATCACAAGTTCTTCTTTTTTTCTCATACAAAAACGTGCTGTTCACTTCAAGAACTGACATCCTCATTGGATTAACAAATCACTTGTAAGACAACTGCATCTTCTTTTACACTCGCATTCTCACAATTGCTGAATGATTTTTGGAACATGTCCAATCCCAACATGAACAACTACCAGAACAATCTATCGTTGGGATCTTTGGCACAAATAAACTTGACACTATGAAACTCATTCACTTAACCACAAATTTCATCTGTGATTACATAAATATTTCACTACCCAGAAGACAAAATGCTCCCGAGTATCATAGTTACAATCACTGTTATAGTACTGGCCACATATGACTATCCTATAAATACGTAGATCTAATATACAAATATAAAACAAAAAGTTTACGTACTTACAATTAAAATAATTCCCTTTCCATACTTTTGTATCACAAGCCTACTACTGTACCTCCATCAAGAAACAAACAGTCCAGGGTTTTTAAATGTGATGATTGTTGAAATTACCCTAATTGCAAAATCTTTGGTATTTATTTAGAACAGTATAATACAGTGGAAGTTAACTCTTTTAAGGCCAAGCAAAGAAATAATATTTTATTCTAAAAAGGATAGTGACCTTGTAGCAATTGTATGCCAAAAAGGGCCAAACTATGCTTTGCCTTGATGTTGATTAAAAAGTGTAACAACTAAAAATGCTAGTAGAAAAACATTGTTGACATTTTTTTCTTAAGAATATTTAGTATACTTATAAAGAAAAAGAACTTAAAAAATGTTTTACAATTGCTTTGGGTCATAGTATGTATATATACTTAATTTAATTTGAATTTATTGATTTTGAACTATAAGTATATTTGAAAAAAACATGTTGAAGTTAATTTATTTATTTTCTATAATAATGTAATAATGTATTTTGCACAAACTCTGAAAATTTCAAGAAGATTGGCTGATAAATATATTGTCTACACTTAAACAAAAGTTATATTTAGGCGTAATTTGTCCCCAAAGTTGTACAAGTTTACAAATTATTCTACAACTCACAGCTGTCAAACCAAGCTAAAAACAAATACTGAAACTAATAAAAAATATACTAACAAAAATTAACACATTATAAAATACAATAACATTACTACACACGCTTATTCAAAGACGTAAACAATACACGCCTGACTGTAAAATGATTCAACTCGCAGCTGTCAAACCAAGCATTACTTGACTTCATCGAAGTTGCAATTTTACTTACATATAAAAAACTTTTATATCGGCTCGGCCATTTTTAGTTATTTTCATAAGCCAATATATCGGCTCATGGCCATCTAAGGGTTAAGGATAGAAATGAAATACATACATTTTCAATAAGCCTAAATTTATTTACCATTAGCTAACCTATAATGAAAAATATTTAACACTTTAAATTGTATTTAATAGCATCAGTGAAAACAACATTATTTTACAACTTAGCAATAAAAAAAAAACAGAATTAATTACAAAACAAAACAAAACAAAATTAAATATGAGTGTTGGAAATAGCTCATACTGTATAATTTAAATTTCTATAAATACCTAATGGTATATTTAGTTGTCACACTGTTAAGGTGGGTACATGTCATTAAATTATGTACAACATCAAAGTCTTTGTGCACAATGTTTTAGTGTCTTTTTCACTAATAATAATGAAAATCCGAGGTGCCAGTGTGAAACGAACATCAAACTGGCGTTGCTCGCCTTCACCTGGAAAGCGAATGGCTACGTTCATGGCTGCTACCTAACCTTTGGTGAGGTGCAATTTTGCTGAAGAAAGCGTGCCTCATGGCTTCAGCTAAAGTGATTCTTTCAGCAGGCTCATATTCCAACATACGAGCAATCAAGTCAAACAACTGGTGATGATCGTCGTCATCCACAGTTTGATATCTCTGAAAACAAATTGTGGATATTATATTAATCCGTATTCTAAAACTATAAAAATACCATAAGTATCACTACATTATAATTTGAATAAAACTATTTTTTTATTATTTTTAAGTATATCAAGTAAAATAGTTATCAATTGGCAATGTCATACATGAAATAGTATTTGAATGCCTTTCAGACTAATATTCTGTATTAGTTTAAAGATTAAACAATCAACGATATAAAGTTATTGATAATAAGAAATTTACAGTTTACTTACATGAAGAGGTTTGCAATTCTCTCTTACATATCGTCCAGCAGAACTCTTTTCGTCCCAGTCTAGTTTTCCATGGTAAAAATATTTAGTTTTACTTTTACGAGCCATTCTGAAAATTATCAAAAATCTGTATAAATTTTATTTAACATCTATGAATCAATAAAACTAAAATTTCTCTCAACTTCCTCCTTAAGTCCATTGTTTTCATTAGCCAATAGATTTGGCTAATTAATAATTTACAACAAATTGAGCGAAACAATGATATCGAAGCTAATACAGACTTACAAGTCCTTAGGTTTGAACATTTCGCGCTGTATAATTTCACTGAACATGTACATTGGCAAAAGCATCAATACTTTTGTTGAGAATATTTATTTATTTATTTTTAGAAGTATGTAGTACAACAATTCAATGACTGAATTAGCAAAATGTTCCCCCGTTCTAAACCAACACTTATTAGAAATGAATTGATTAAAAATTGTTATTAAAAATATGAAAATGTAACGAGATTTGCAGGATAACTAGTTACAATAAACATTTTGAAAATATTTTGTCAGTTACATCATAAAATAACTTAGGCATTAGAGCGTCTGCTGAAAATGTAAATGTTAGAAAACATTATTTTTTTAATGACCTTAATATGCACCTTATAAACTTATAAAAGTTAAGCTTATAATGAACGTAATGTAAGCCAGCTACGCAACTGATAAAAAAAAAAAAAATGATAGCATTAGCAATATTTTCAGATTATTAGTACTTCATAGAAAAATAATGAAGTTTTATTTATAAAATCTTCAGCATTCTGTACTGTTTACATAATATAAACATAAACTAACAGAGATAAAGATAACAGAGTATTGTCCACACATAAAAGTGGTTTCTGTAAAAACAGCATTGAAATGTACCTTACATGAACAACACAAGTTTTTTTGGAATTCTAAAACACATCATATATTCAGTGCATTTCAGTTAAATACAAAAATTAATGTTTTTATTACCTGTAAGGGATTGTTCCCAGGATTCGTTCCATCATCGCAAGATGTTCCCTGTTATCATGTGTTTGGAACAAAGTAATACCAAGGTACAGTTCAAATATTATACATCCAATAGACCAAACATCACAAGGCTGGGCCCATCCTAGTTCTGTAACATAAATTTGTAGCTTACACAAGTATTTCACAACCTAATTGGCAAGAACAGCTTATATTTTTCATTTCTAACAAACAGATAAATATAAACAGAAATGTGTAACAAACAGAAAAATATGTAAATTACTAATGACAAACACCAAGTACATCAATTTAGTCTATTTCCAGTTCATATTGTTGAAGCATAACAGTTCTAAGTACTTTTATGTTTTAATATTCTATAAAAAAAAGACATTAATATTTCATATTTCTTTGGGAACATAAATTTATTAGGAAAATCAAAGGAGTAATTTGTAAAAAGGTGTATGTTTTCCCTAAGATTCATTAAAAAAAAAAGAAGTACTTTGCCTGCCTACAAATCCTGTTAGTTAATGTGGAACAATTTGTTTAGTTACAAAAGATTTTAAAATTTCTATAAAATCATTTGAAGTGGAATATTATAAAATAGGATAATAAATATCCACAACAAATTTTTTTTTTAATTAAGTTACTGTTAGAGCTTATTTTTGTCTTCCTTGAAAAATTTCATATTTCTTGAGACAATACACACAAATTACTAAACCAATATCAAAATTTAATTTTATATAACTCACAAATTAAATGGAGCAAAAAGATTACACAACTTGTCTAAATCATCGGTTCAAAACATACTGACAAAAATATAAAAAAAAATATCCAATTTCCTAAAATGAGCATACCTACTTGGCTTAAAATTTGGTCATGCATGAAAATCCATAACTTGTCATTCTTTAAATTTTTTTTATTATTATTTATTTAGTCCAGAACCAAAAAGTATTTCAGGATTAATTTCAAATTAGAGTTCTGAATCTTATACAAAAAAAAAAAAACGATACAGTAATTCTGAGAAATTATGCAGATTGTTCAGTTTTAGCTCCAGTATCTTAGTGTTTTTGAGCAAAGTTTTATCAAAATCATTAAAGCCAATTTTGATAATCATTTTTTTAAACTTTTATTCAACCAAATATTTTCTTTTTTAATTAAAAAGTAATGTGAAGTGGACAACACTCACCCAATATGACTTCAGGTGCTCTATAATGTCTCGTGGACACTATGGTACTATGGTGCTCATGATCAAAGGTGGCACTTCCAAAGTCAATAAGTCTTACGTCAGTGTTCTTTACTCTACGCACATCTCGTTTCTGGAAAATAAAAACAAATTACTGATCACATTTTTAACATTGACCAGCTTTACTAACAAATCAAGGACATTTCTTGTAAATATCTACAACAAACAGTTAATGAAAATACATGTTTACTAACTTAGGCTAGCAAGGCTTAATCTCTAAATATGAGTGAGTGAGTGAGTGAGTGAGTGAGTGAGTGAGGGGAGGGAGGGGGAGAGGGATGGAGGGAGGAAGAGAGGGGGAGGGAGGGGAGAATGGGAGGGGAGAGTAAAACAGGCTGACCATTCACTGAATTTTGCAGTTTGTCAAAAAAAATTCAAATTTAACTGCAGTCATTACATCTAAGCACATATTTGACCGGTAAATAAACCAGTAAATTTACCAGAAAATTGGTAAATTTATAACCATTCAGATAAATTTTTGAACTACTTGAAAATATCAGACAAATAGTTAGTAGAACTAGGTTTAAAATTCAAAATCTAGCACCATTTTCTACAGAATATACATAACACGGCAGTAAAATTTCCTGGTACATTCTGGAAACAGTTATAGTTAGACGAATCAAATGTGATGCATAAACAGGAACCCCCGAAGTTTTTTCCCTTTTTTCTATTAATGTTTACCATATCTTGTAAACGGTTTATTACAACTAAAAACTTACAGAGAATAAAGATACAATTTTAGATAACTGATATAGCCTCAGCAGGAAAGGCTTAGTTTATGAAAATATTTACTTGCATAGTGTCTACAACTGAGCTGATGCAATTTTGCAATAATGTAGCCCAATTCCTTAGACTAGGGTAATATAATTACGACATTTACATCTGTTAATGAGCCCTCAAAAAATGAACTAGACATCAGGATCAGTGCTCATTTCCAAGTTTCCAGATCTGGGTTTTACCATGATGGTTGCAATGGGTAAAAAATAACCGTTACTAAAATACATGGCTAGTCCTACATAGCCTGAGATCAGGCAGTAAGTTGTACAAAGGTCAGTTTGCAAGGGCTCTCATTAGTTGCATTAGGAAGAACCGTTCGCTCAGGGATCTGACTGACTAAGAACGGGTTTCTGCGCATATGCTGTGCTCAACACCATAAAAGCAGGCCGCTGTGGCTGCAAAGGGGTTTATGCCAACCACTTTCAAGAACTTTGTGGAGTCAGTTGATCGCCGAACACGCTCAAAAATATTAATCAGTCGATCGTTGACCAAGCTCGATACATTGGATCAGTCTCTCGTTGACCATACTAGATAACTTGGGTTAGTCTCTACCAATAATAACTTAGTAGTTATAAACCTTTGCTTATTTGGCTCGCCTTTTCACTTACTGATCACTACACCATACCATTACACCCATTTATTAATTTAATATAATAGAATCTCAATTAACCGTCATTCTTGGGACTGTTGGAATGATGGATTACAGAATAGATGGACAATAGAAATACAGACCACCCACACTTTCGGCAATCAATAAAAATAACATACTATAACTTGTTTATAACAGAGAATATTTTATTATTATCGTTATTTTGGAGACTGCAATAATGCTTTTAAATTTTCTATATAACTCCAATTATGTATTATACAAATTTTATATACATAAATCTTTAACACATTAAATTATCAATACTTTACTTTTTGACCAGTATATGCGAGAGCACAGCACGCATCACTTAGAATATTCACATGATCAATTTGAACGCTGAATGGTAACATCGTACATAGTGCGAGTTCATCTTTCATTAGAAACATTCATGCACTTTTTCCAAATTTGTTGGCATTACTTGAAGTGTTTCTGTATCACTTACTTAGGGTAGTAATAGTATATGCTATAAATAAGTAGTGTCCAGTTATAATACTCTCTCGTCTATAAGCCAACTTTTACCATTTATTACTAATTACTTACTACGGAAGACTGGTCTAAGTCAGATAACAGAATTAAATGGATGCAGTTAATCGAGACATTTATACATAACATTTTTATTAAGCAACTCTGGCCTATTATTTATTATTACCTTCTTGTTGTTGTAAGTCATATCATAATCTGAATCAACAAAAAGAATATTTTCAGGTTTGAGATCTGTATGCGTCAATTTGCTATCATGAAGAAACTTAACGGAATAACATAGCTGATAAGAGATGTGTCGAACTTGTTCCAACGTGTAAGGCTGATAGTTGTTGTCCTTCTGTAACAAATTTTTATTCAAATGTAAGTTGTAAATTTTTATTGCTTTTCCAACCATTAGATTTTTAAAATCTAAGCTTTTGAATCAATGTTCAAGTTGTGTTTAAGAGTTTCTCTTTTTTTAGTATAAACTAAAAGAATACACATTCCATTTATATATATAAGCCGCCTCAGTGACCTAGTGGATAGCGTACTAGGCTTTCACCCCGAGGACCCGGGTTCGATTCCCGGCGAGGGCTTGGCATTTTCATACGCTATAAATCATCCCATCGTCTGCATTAGCCCAAGTGTGCACAATAGCCAAACATTAAACACAAAAAAAAATTATATATATATATATATATATATATATATATATATATATATACACATACACACATACATAGTTTAAAGTCAATAAACTTTTGTGTGTGTGTGTGTGTGTGTGTGTCAAAGCAAGTTTTTAAATAAGGAACTAAAAGAAATGTAAAAAATAAGTCCATATGAGATATTTGTTTTTTTCTAGTGATAACTCTAGCAAGTCCCTCTTCTAAAAACACAAGAAACGACTATTCCAAAAAATATATAAATTTCAGTCAAAAAGGTTTTTTATTGATAAATCAACTTACCAAGAAGTCAAATACACTGAGGCCCAACATTTCAAACGCAATGCACATATGTCCATGGTAGTCAAACCAATCCAGCATTTTCACACACAAACTGTTGACACACAGAACACACAAGTGAATTTAACTATTTTTTATTCATAGCAGCTAGGATACAGTTAGCACCTAATAACGATTAAACAAGACCCAATTCAAAACCTTTGAATTTATAAATGTTTCTTAAAAAAATGATGTACCCAAATTATCAAAAACTTGTATAGCTTTATTCTGTGTATTAATGATTTACTATTACACAGTACAGAAAGTGTATAAAATTTCTTCAAATTATTTTTAACATTTCTAAATTTCTATATACACATTTTTAGATATCAAATTAACAAAATATGCAATACTTGCCAAAAAGTTGTATTTCATAAAAAAACTGCCCAAATAATCAAAACAATACACTTACATCCAGATATTACAAGTTACAAGTATTAAATTTCATCCACATTTAATGGACTTCTTCATATCTTTGAAACTCGGACATTTTTTGTTCAGAAATCCAAAAATCTTAAGTTATTCAAAAATTATAAATAACTTTTAAAAATCATTTTTTAATAATTTTTCTTATGAATTACATACATTTCTTTGAATACTAATCACAACATACTACTTAGAAATCCATTTTTTTCACCCTTTGAAAATCAATAAACGGTGAGTAAACTATGTACAAACTCTTTTACGATCAATTAACAAAATGTAGTTGTTCTTTAAACTACAAAAAAACTCAAATGGTTTTTTGGATATTCTAAATTTAAGCTATTCCCTGAACTTCTTTTAAATCAAATTTGTTATCTTAACAGGAATTATAAGTCTTGTGGACACTGTTAGCCATTTTGAACCTAGATTCCCTTATAACAATAGAGATCACTTTGTTAAATTTTATCCAGGCCACACACCACTTTCCATTACAGCTCAACTCACTTCCCTGTATGAGACTACTATTTCTATTTTCTTATTAATTCTAGACAGAGCTAATATACTTGGACATTCTAATACCTAACTGAAACAGTGACTGACTTAGTCATATTATGTAATTCACGGTTCAGAATAAATCGAAAAAATTAAAATCAACCCGACTGCAGTCTGATTGTTTTTTTTAGTTTAACCATGAATCATAGTAAATTCTTTTATTTCAAATATGTTATACTGACTTAAGTTATGAATCTTTGTATATGTCCAAAATTTGAGTAAAATCTGACAAGTTGATGAAAAATTAGATTGATTTCGAATTCAACTATATACTCATCCACTATATACTCGAATGTATCTCTATTGACCTTAAAACGTTAAAGTAGCCCTAATGTTTCAGATTGGCCAAACAAGCTAAGAAAAACAAATAGGTCAGATAAGTAAAGTAGGTGCCAAATAAAGTTGCCAACTTACTGCTGTCCTTCAGGGTCTTTCTCTGCAATCTTATTCAGTGCATTGATTTCCAACTTCGCAGCTTCTCTGTACTTTTCTACGTTTTTGATTATTTTTAATGCCATCACATTATCGCTATTCAAACAAAACATAAACTTTAACTTAAACCTGTCTGAAAACAAAATTTTAACTGTACACATTTCATATCGTGCACACACAATTTTACATTCTTAAGATTTCTAGTAAATAATTAAATAACACTGTAATTTTAATTACGTTACAACAAAGTAAAACAGTACTTAAAAATTAACAGCAATTACATTTTTAGAGGTAATTATCATGTTTCTCACCATAATAATAATGTGCTTTTTATTTATTTATATTTAATATTAGTTATATATATATTTTTTACCTTTTATAATTTAGCCTTATGTAACAACAAATTTTCAAGAAAAAGCAGATGCTCATTAAAACAATATGAAATTATTTACGCATTACGTGAATACATTTTCCAGTACTGTATTTAAATGTTCTCATACATAAGGGCATAAAGTCAATACTTTGGCTCTGCTCAATACTTCCTGCCTCACATCTACCATTCAACATGAAAGGTGGAATCCTCTTTCAGATATAAAAACAAACAAAATATTTCCTACTGTCAAATGAGTATCATTGGTTTAGGCTTCATCCTTTTATCAGAGTAAACAAATCAGTTGCATTTTCAGTCATACAGAACTCAAGTTTGCTGACTGCATTACAACTTATGTTTTCAACCTCAACTTTAATATTTAAATACAAATTCGGTTTAACTTTAATACAATGAATAATATAAAGTTTACAATGTGTCGTATTGCAGCATCGTGTCTGGGCAGCAACCATTTCATCTCAAATTAGTTATGTAACCAATGTCGTCAAACAGTTACGCTGTATGCGAAATAAGTTTTTTTGTTATTTGAAGGTGAAAAGCACTTTGAGGCTATTATAACCTCCCTAAATGTAAGTGTAAGTGTGTGTTAGGCTCGGGTACCGCGAGGGACATCTAAACCCTCTCAATCTAGTCTGCCCCCCCCTGCGGGGATGAGAAATAACATCAGTGACATCGTATTCAAATGTAAAATGTTTGTGTGTGTGTGCGCGCGCGTGTTGGCCTATGTGGTTTTTTTTATTTACACCAAGACTAATGAAGAGGAGGATACTGACGTAATACATCGAAAAGCATGTTTTAATACTCCATTTAAATTTGATCAGTTTTTGTGCAAAATTTGATTTTAATATTTCAAAATGTTCCTTTATGTGATATTATTAAACATATTCTGAACAGGATGAATGGCTATAAATGTCATCTACTAACGGTTGGATTGGGTATCACAAGACCAACGAGCCAAATTTTTACATTATCTTTTCAAAAATCTTTGGTTGACAGGAAGCTTCAAAAGCAACACCGAACTTCATACAGGCTTAAAATCCTCATACAAAATTTTAGGACAGACCCAATGGTTTAAAACATGGACAAAGATTATAATTCCAAAACATGAGTTATATGTTTTGGTTATGCTTCGCTCTGGTGAGCTTCAATATGAGCGATATTTTATTGTTAATGTTTGGATATTTACTTCTTACAAGTTACATGCCACAATTATTTTATTTTATTAAGCTCACATAACATCAGGTCCTTTACTTTAAAATATTTGTGACAAGGACAAGGGGCTCATGCTTAGTTTCAGACATAATTAATTAAACTGACTGACTACACTTACGTTTGTAAATCCTTCACTTTTACCACTTTTCCAAAAGTGCCTTCCCCTAGGGTGGCCATAACTTTATCTGAAAAGAAAAATTTACAAAAATTAAATTATCAGCGATCAACAAAGTTGAAGCTGGAAGCCATCTTTCTGTTATTTATTTAAAATCATGCTTAAACAAAACTACTCTTCTCTTTGTCCTATAAAGAAGAAATATATTTTAACCTACAAAATAAATACAGTATCTGTATTTAAAGAGGAACTAATAGTAAAAATAAATGACAAATACCACATAAATTAAGAAATTATTTCTTATAATAAATGTCTGGCTGTGTAATATTCTCAATTTTGTGTATATACAGTTATTGAATCATTTTAGTTTTTTTTACCCCAAATTATAATCTTTTAAACAGTTTCTATAACTTAGAAACTTAATTTACTAAAGTAAATTTTGGCCCTAAATTGATGGCTTCCAGTAATTTAATTGGTGCATAATTAGGGGCCTGTAAAGTAGCTCAATTTCATTTCAACCCAAATTACTACTGAGGAATGATATTTTTTTTAAAAAAAGAAACCCTATGTACTGTATGAATAGAGCTGGTCTAGAGCGTAGGCTTTTGGGGAGGTAACAAGTACATTACTACAGATATGTTTCACGAACATCTGTCTTGGAGAACATCCCCATGATGGTATATGAGGTGGCCGTCTTCGTCGTCTTCTATGGATGGTGCTCGTGAGCTCTGCACGTCACATCGATGGATACCAGCACACCATACGTCACGATGCCATGCCAAGAGAGCAAAATTCACCACAACCCAGCGAGTATGAGAGTATAGGCGAGTAGGATGTCCACCAGCGGGAGATGGAATGAATTGCCGCAGCCATTACAACCGACCCAGGTGAGGTCCAATATTCATAGACATAAAGGAAAGGGCAAAATGGATTGCCGTGTTAACAAATTGTTAACGACACATTCATTGTTCGTTCTAAGGTCATAAAACACAATGCCAACATTATAAAATATAGAAGTTTAAAAAAAAAAATCAGCGTTCTTGCGGGGAACAACACAAACACTGTTAAACTTAAAATAATTTTATTACCAAGTACCACCACAGCAAATGTCAAATTAATATATATTTTGTTTTATATTCTTTTAAAATATGTTTACTTAATATTGGGTTAGTATACTGTAGACTGCACTTTTACCAAGGAAGCAAAACAAAGCATTGTAAGCGCATACAAACCACAAACTTTCTACAATCCTTACAGGATTTCCACAAGTTTTTATACTATACAAGGCAAAATAAAAACCATATCAATTAAACACATTACCATTGTTATGATTACATAATTCTTTTGACACACACAAATGCAAATCAGTAGAATTATAAAACTTGGAGTAAACTATCAATGAGGCTGGAAATTGTAGTTGATGATTAAAATTCAACCTTTTTTCTTGAATATATTAAGTAAAACGTTTAAATCAGAATTAAAAATTAAAACTTTATTAATAATAAAACTTAATTATTTTTTTACCACTGTGCAATGAGATAGTAAATATGTATTACAATTTTCTTGGTGTGTGTGTGTGTGTGTGTGTGTGTGTGTGTGTGTGTGTGTGTGTGTGTGTGTGTGTGTGTGTGTGTGTGTGTGTGTGTGTGTGTGTGTGTGTGTGTGTGTGTACCACTAAAACAAAAACTATTACTGTACTCTGAAGTGGTTTAAGCTTTACAACCAGACGTTTTTGGAATTAGATCTTTAAACAAAAAAAATTAAGTTTCTCAAAAATAACAATTAATTTTGTAACTTTACTAAAATGTAATGAAATGGACACTATCTCACTAAGAACATTTTAGGTTCAGAAACTGAAAACAATGATGATAACCTACTAAACTTGATTCTACTGATTCTACTCAAATTTTGATTGCGCTCAAGCTGGTGTTCAAAGTTTTGCTGCAATATTCATATTACCTGCACTAACAAGTTTACATTTTCATTGTTGCCAATATTGTCAAACAAAAAACTTTAGCGACGAAGTGGTTACTGACTTGCAAGAAAGTTTGTGGTGTTTGCCCTACCATTTATTAGTGTTGAAAATGTAATAGTAATATTGCAGATGTAAGCATTATCAATTAGACTAGTTTTAAATGTATAAACATATGCCAATACATTATGTTTTGAATTTTGTAAAAATCCTTTTTTTCAAAACAAAACAGATATCTTCTAAAAAAAACTTTGTATTACTTCTTTTAAAATTACTTACTTATGTATTTAGCCTATTTGTTAATACCATTTTTAATACTTTAGATAAAAACAAAAATTATCAATTAAGAAATTTCTTTTTGAAATAAATTTTCATTTTCAAATATCATATACTGTACATGATCTGACTCACCCATGTTACACATAATTACACTCTTACTATAATCCATGCATAATAAGCTGTGATCTAAGCAAAACCAAGCACGTTTAAAAAAAAACCTTACTAAACTCACTATTAAAAGTAACAATTATTTTGACTTATTTTTTTTAACAACTTTCAACTTCAGGCTCAGCTCGTGGCGGCCATTTTTAGACTTGCATATCACTTTCTGAATAGCCATTAAAGTGTGTGTGTGTGTGTGTGTGTGTGAGCGCGTGCATTACATCAGTAAGACAGCTGAGTTTCAGTTGTGTACTGTATCTGTCAAGTTGTGTTGGAATAAATAAATAAACATGTTTATAAAATATGGCAGTTTTTTGTAGAAGCAATAATAATAGTAATGATAAATAATCTATGCAATGGCCAAAGGTTACACAGACCAGTTGCTAGCCAGATGAGAAGAAAAGAAATTTAACTCTAGGATTATTAAATTTGAAATCTCTCTTAAAAAACTAAGCAGAAATTGTTAACTAGCCTCCTTTTATTTTTATAATAGTGGCACATACTTGAACGAAGATAACTACTACAACTAACAACAATGAATAAAAATAGCACAAACACTTTGATGCAAGAAAATTTAGTTTTAAAAAAATGGCTGGCTAATGCAAATTTTAAAAAAAAGTAACTTTCCATCTTACACATTATCAGTGTTATGGTCTGCAATAGTATTTTAACATTTAATTTAACTGAAAACAAAAAATGTTAATTTAAGCAGATTTCAACACTAAAATTCAAAAAAAAGTGATATTTTTTTCATGGCCACTATTATAAAATCAACAATTTCAAAGCCAAACGAAACATTTATAAATTTTCCTAGGTAGCAAATTTGTCCAAAGTATTATTAAAATCAATTCAAGGACCGAGTTTCATTCAGATTGGACGAAATTTGCTAGAGGCTAATATTTATATAAAATCTGTAACAGGATCTGTACCCATTTCGTGATCTCAGTTCTTGCCAGGATTCCAATAGTTCATTTTATTATATCAAACTTCACTTAAAAAATCTCTTACAGTATTCAATTTCTCAATCCAAGCCTTTCTAGATTTTTTTTGTCGTTAAATGAAATATATTTCACTATAGATTAAAAAAAATTAATATTAAATTAATTGCTGAAATGAAATGTATAACAAAGTAAAAAAGATTTTCAAATAAAATATATTCTTAGTCCTGTGATTCATTAAAAATATAAAAATATTTATATGACTAGGTAAGGGTATCTAAATTCAGGAAGTAATATTTTTTTATATATGCACGCACACACACACACACACACACACACACACACACACACACACACACACACACACACACAAGCTGTTCAATTATTAATAAAACGTCCAAATATTTACTATATATTAAATTTACCGCATGGTTAAATATCATGCAAATAAATGTTAAGAGATTAATGATGAGGCTACTGTACACAGTAGGTTACACATAAGCTGTGATGGTCAATCATTACAATATTTCAAAAAATTTTTAAATATATTCATTTTAACTATACTTCATTTTAACTGTATGTATTTCAACATACTAAAAATTATGTTGGTTTTAAATATGTTTTTGAAAATAAAAAGCTTATTTTAAACATTAAATGTAAAACCTGAATTATTTTCATGTGTGTGTGCATTAAATCAAGAAAAGAGTAAAATAATCTAGAATGGTTTTTATTACAGTAGTAAACATTTATTTACAAACTAAATGTAAACAAAAAATACAATTTATTACTATATAAGAATTTTAAAGTATTATTTTATATCGGCAACGTACATGTAAGAATGTACTGACTTACAGTAGAAGTAGCGGTGATGGGTACTGCCGCGGCATTAGACACCGTAGCGGAGGAGAGAATGTTGCAATATTTTTGTTGACATCGTGCCACTGCGCTCAAAACTTCGTCATTATCTTTATCGTCCAAACACGTGTACTTATCAATAAGGCTTTGTATTTCTTTTCGTTTAGCTTCACGCTCGTTAACAGGAGACGGTTCCGCGACAGCTAATGGCGCGAACTCTACAGTCGAAGGAACCGTTTCAACAGAAAGGTCAGCGTTGTCTATAGGAACTAAAGTAAGTTTAGCATCTGTGAGATCGCTCTTACAACCCGCGCGTAGAGGTCGCGCTTTGTGATGTTCGTGTCTGTGTGACTTATATTTTTCCCCGCTACGGTAAGGAGTTTTTTCTCGAGAAGAGTTGACCGCCACGTAAGGATAAGCTTTCTCCGCTAACACCACCGTACTAGTAGTCGCACTCTTTGCCAATGCCGTCGCTGAGGAAGGTGGCGAGTATGCTCTGCGTTGCCTCTCTTTGCGACGTATGTATTTATCGAACGAAGTGTTTTTATCGTCTAATCCGAACCTAGAAGTGCGGACGTTGTTGTCCGTCAGAACAGGCCTATCGCGTTCTCTGTCTACGGCTTCATCGCGGCCTTGCCTTCGATAATCGTAATTTTCGATATCGTGATCGAATCTATGTCTGCCGCTGACACCTTCCTGCCGACTAGTCTTGTGACGGACGGCCGCCGTAGGAGCGCGATCGGATTCGACGGCGGCGGACGGACCCCTAACGCGATTGGTTATCCTGTGCAACAGGCTGGAACAAGAATCGGATAACAGCTGCGTCACACTGATCGTGGAAGACCTCGCGTACCTAGCTCGGCGGCCCGCACTCGCGGAACCAGTAGCGTTAGAACGCGTGCCCATCGCCTCTCTGCGACTGACCAACATCAAGCGAATTGTGGGAACGAAGTCAAAATTGTCAACGTTGTCAAATCGCGAGTTAAAGTTAGTAAGGCGAACGGTAACGGCGGCCTCCCACACAGGGTAGGAGAAGTGACAACACTGCAGCCGGGACCGCAACTATAAACATACCGGGCTACTAGGCTTCGGTGCCAAAATACACGACTATTAATACCTCCGAGAGTGAGCTCCAAGAACGTACAATACAACAATGTCACTGACGGCAGTCAGACTCCCGACTGCTCGCAGTTATCACAACATGCATGACCTACGAGGTGAAGCTGATTAGCGAAGTTACACTTACACTTACACTATCTACTTTAACGTGGTAAAATAATTATTCCTAACGTCGCCATAAAGAATTATAAAATCATTTATATTTTGTACACGTTTATATTAGTCGGTAATTCCAAGACCTTGTACTTTTTGAACTGATATTTCCTAATATTTCGATGTACTGGTATGAATGGGTGCCTGAGATGTTTTCATGTTCAATAACCGGGTATGAACTTATATTTCAATTTTTTAACAAAACTACAATACAGTATTTACTTTCAGTTTTCAGTCACGATAATACATGATGAGTATCAATTTTATTCTAATCAGTAAGCATGCCGATAACTATGTTGCAAGAAATAACAGTTCTCGATTCCAAATTAAAACTGAGAAGCAGCAACAAAATATTAAGAAATACTCAAAAATTCGCTCAGAAAATGTATAGCCTGGGAACAGTTTATATTGAGGGTAAGAAATGATACACCAATGTTGTTATTGTTTCAATATTTATGTCAAATAGAAGGTAACTTTCCCACTCATATAATTAAGCGTGTGAGTATGCATATAAAAATAAAAATGTCAATTTTTCTTAAAATATTATTCTATATTGATCTGGTAAAATATTTAACTAAACGCGCGCGCGCGCGCGCGCGCGTGTGTGTGTGTGTGTGTGTGAGTGTGTATTGCATGTTGAATAAACCGTATTGAATGGAATTTAAATTTTATAATGCCAGCAGAGGAAATGTAAAACAAAAAACACATATAAAATGCCTAGAGAAAGCGCGCACTTTAACTCTCACTTCATATATTCACACTGCGTAAGTACAAAACTTATAATAACTTCACTTCACCACTAACACTAAGTATACATACAGGTAGAGGCGGTAGAGGGGGCTCCACGACTGGCCACCACGACGACTCCACCATCGCCACTTGCTGATGACCCGGGCCTCCTGACAATGACAATTCGTACACTTGTCTCTGAGTCGACTCCAAATCGCCCCATGTAGGCGTTTGTTGGACAGGCCTACGACGTAACTTCGGCGTTGGAGTTCCATCCTGGAGAGATCGCCGTCCGAACAAAGGTTCCGCTGCAGGCACAGAACAAAGATTCGACGGTCTACGTCTTCTAGGAATGCACTTCACCGTCGGATCTTCTATCTGCGACGGTCGTCTTCTCGGAGCCGGAACGGGTTCAACGGGGAAACGAACGATCCTTTCCGAAGGCTGATACACGATCGGGACCGATTCGTAGAAGACGGGCGGTCCTTGTATCGGAATGTACTCAGGCTCTTGCTGTTCGCACGTGTGTTGACAAAAGAACATAATCTCTTCCATGAGGGTTCGGACTGGTCATTTCATCACTACTGTAGAACTGTAGGCTGTATCCGACTCTGTGACGACGACGAACTAAAATAGTACAGCACAACGGAAATAGCTCTCCAGTGGTTTAACATAAACAACGAGCGCTAGCTATTATAGGCTTGCGCGATGCTGCGCACACGCACGCGCACACATACACACACGCACGCACATGTACTCACACACGCAAAACCAATACAACAGCAGTTATGATTGAATCAGTAGGCTACCCTAGTACATTTATTAATATTGTATTGCTGTGGCGCGGCAGTGGTACTTGGTGTTGATGTAGCCTAAACCTAACACTCACCTGACTGGATGAATACGACCGACGACTGTGCTCCGTGTCTCGGCGCCTGTGAGACGAGGTGTGATGACGGTGAGAAGTGTGCTTGTTGTGATGACGCCGGTGGTGGCTGGATGTAGGAGACCGTCGATGGCTACGCTTGTACCGCTTCTCGGCGCTTGTACCCCGTTCGTGCATCCGGGATCGCTGGGCTCGTTCATTGCTGAGAACAATATTTCGATTTGATTCGCTATATTTCGAAAGCAAATAACCCAAATTATAACACTTTTTTTTAAAATCTGGTATCACCATCATAAATTTTTTAAAAATGGTCTAGAGGTATGGACAAACAACCTTATATGCCAACATTCAAAAAAATAATTAGTTTCCAGCGATATACAGAAAAATACACCACACGCACGCACGCACGCGCGCACACACACACACACACACACACACACACACACACACACACACACACACACACACACACACACACACACACACACACACACACACACACACACACACAAAGAACCTTTTGAAATCAGGGAACCTTAAAACGCAAAGTTATCAAAATCAATTTTGACATTATCGCTTTAACAGCTGACTAGAATACCTGTCTTTAGATATTGTGATACTTGTCAAGTCACTATCCGGCTCGAGAGAGTTTAATTTGCATCTGCAAAAACACATCACAACACACACAACTCAACTTGGCTACACAAAGGAAATTCAAATCCCAAGAGGAAGTCAGCTTCCTTTTAATGATAAAACATTTCCGCGTGACAAGTGATAGGGCCTCAATAATAAAAATACATCTTTTTACATAGTAAATTATATGGAACGTAAATGTTACATGCTACTTAATGTTAGACACTCAAGGCCTGATTTGAGATAACCATCTATTTTTCTATTACAAAATAGCGGCTACTTGAATGTTTTAAGCGTCGAATCTTTCACGAAGCGTTTTTACAAAATATTTACAGGAGACAAAATGTGTTTATTAACCATACTCGTCTTCGAAGACAAACTAGATGGTGAAAATTGTCTACAATTGCTTGCTTGTTGAAATAATACTATCTGATTTGAAGTTATATAAAGTATATAATAACCGTTTTTTGTCAATAACTCGGTTAATCGTTAAGCTAAAAATAACCAAAAAAAAATTTTTTTTTAGTCTTCGAGACTTTGACGTTAAAATGTTTAAATAGCCGCTCCATTTTCAAATTGCAACACGAGTGGGCCTAAGCTGCCATATACTGTACTAGCATTATCAGTTGCGGCTTCGTCCACGAAACTTAAACTGTTTCAGTAATGTAATAATTTAGAAACATAAAAAATATATTAATAAAAGCGTGATCATCTAAACTAATGATTATTTTACAGTGAATATGAAAAAATTATAACCTGAATATGTTGTTTGAATATCTTCAAACGTGTTCCATTCGAATTTAAGAAAATCTGATAAAAAATATTTTTCTCCAATACAAACACATATACCTCTTTTATATTTTTGTCCTTTTTGGGCATGAATTCGGGAGAAAAAATGCTGAATTACTTGTATCATATTTTGTTTTGGAATATTTTGTTAACTTTAAAGAAAATCCAATAAAAAATATTTTTCTAAAATGAAAACACTTTTTTCTCTAATTATATCTCTATTTTACATTTTATTTTTTTAGGGAATGAATTCGGAAAAATGTTGAAATATGTTTTATTATTTGTGTTTCATAGCATATTTCTAGAATATTAGATCCAAAAGAAAAATGTTTTCAATGCAAAATTGTATACTCCTTTTTTACATTTTCTATACCCCCTTTTAATCTCTTTAGGGGATGATTTTTGGGAAAAAGTCAAAAATATATTTCATGACTTATATTTAAGAGTGACTAAGTTACGTTTTAAGGTCAGATGAAAAAAATATTTTTTTCAGTAAAAATTGCTATACCTCATTTTTACCTCTTTAGGGGTTGAATACTGGAAAATCGTTTTTCATTGCACCCCTGCATGTGGTAGTAACCCTAATATTTTCAAATCTTTAGCTATTATATAATCTCGGCTTTACGCTGCTTGTTAAGTTGGACTGGGTAAGTAGTTTAATGGTGTTAAAATCAAATTTTTGCAAAATTCTTTCTTAGTGCACCTCGACATTGTTGTAAGAAGATACCCTGAAAATTTCAAGTCTCTAGCTATAATAGTCACGGCTGTACGTTGACTAATACAATTGGACTGGGTAAGTACTTTAATGACTTTATCCTTTCTCAGTGCACCTCAATATTGTTGTAAGAAGGTACCCTGAAAATTTCAAATCTCTAGCTATAATAGTCTCGGCTGTACGTTATTAAATTTGGACTGGGTAAGTAGTTCAATGGCGTTAAAATCAAACGTTTGCAAAGGTTTTCTTAGTGTACTCAACATTGTTGTAAGAAGGTATCCTGAAAATTTCAAGTCTCTAACTATAATAGTTTCGGTTGTACGTTGATATATATATATATATATATATATATATATATATATATATATATATATATATATATATATATATATATATACAAATTGCACATAAAATTTCGTTTTTGCCCATTTCAGCCTCTTAAAATCAAAATTTTGCAAAAATTCTTTCTTAGTACAACCCTACATAATGTTCCGAAGGGCCTGTCCAAATTTCCAAGTTTCTATCATTAATTTCGGCTCTACGTTGATTCTCAGTCAGTCAGTCAGTCAGTCAGGACAACGCCGCTTATATACACAGAGATTTTGTCGGCCGCTAGACCTACACTGTACTGTACTGTATTATCGACCATGACAATTTCATAGATATATTCGTCTATCTCGGAAACGAACGAAGCGGCCCGTCACAACTCCGTATACAAAACTAATACAATGATTTCGAAGAAATTTAGTAAAATAAATACATTTAAGGTTCAGCAGTGAACCTAGAGTGAAAATAAACCCTGACCA
This sequence comes from Callitettix versicolor, assembly GCA_022606455.1. NCBI lineage: Eukaryota > Metazoa > Arthropoda > Insecta > Hemiptera > Cercopidae > Callitettix > Callitettix versicolor. The sequence continues at coordinate 45,097,707 of CM040184.1, forward strand.
GCTCAGTTTTGGTTCGATTTACAGCAGAGGCCTATTTTCAAATCAAATCTTCAAACACAAATTCAAATTATGGAAGGATCTACGGTATTTGAAATTTAATGACCCGAGTCGAGTTGCGAAATCTTCACGAATTACCATAATTTGAAGTTAAACCTTACCGGATGCTGATAAATGTATCAGATTTATTTATACTTAAAGGAGAAGGGGGAAATTACTGAAAGTTTGTTGATTTAACATCGAATGTAACCAAAATTTCATCAAAAACTGATGTACACCGTTGTATAGTATGTTATTCAGTAAAGAAATTCATTCAGTAGAAAATTTACTTCGCAAGCATTTACAGTAGGGTTAACTGAAGTTCTTAAAATGTTTACACACTACAAAAATAGACAGCGTCAGCGGCTCACGCTCACGCTCTAAAAGCAACATATGGTGAAACGTTGCAATGCCTTGTTTGTTTACAAAGCACCTAAGTTTAATTATTAACTACAAATGCATAATTTGGCATAACATCTATCTTCTAAAGGCAGACTCGCGCGACCTTAGACTGGTCTCTTAGCCTTGTCCAAATGCCCTATATGTACGCTTTCTCGAGACAACCTTCCTTTTATGGTGTAAATACATCGTCAATATCTTCGTAATATATGCACGTGATATATACATTAAGCCTACTTCGTTCGGTATGTAATACTGTCCGCAGGACCTCGCAATATACAAGCCTGAATTGAATGTTTGTAATGTATTCACAATGTTTTTGGACTATACTTCAGTCACATATGTTTGTATATCAGCCACCGCAACCTTTCCGGGTAACTTCAAGCTCTTCTTCAGTAAAGCGGTCGAAACAGTTCAGCCGAAGAACTGCAAGACCGCGCCATCTTGAACGCAAGTGATGTACTGAACTGTTTAACAAAACACGCAAACCAAAGGCCGAATGGCGATCTTTTTGTACTGATTACAGTACACAGTGTCAAGTTCCCTGCATCAAATCTGAAATGTAAGTCCACGCAGACCCTGACCGCCTCGTCATGTGTTGAAATTTTTCTGAGTCATTTACTTCGACCTTAAACAATTTCCGCACAATGTTGACACCGCGATCTATAAACAAACATGAATGGGCCGAGCTACTAACCCGTGTTGCCAAATCTAAGGGGCAGTTCTTTATCTTGTGACGTCACAGGTAACCTGATACCGCTAAAAGAGAGAATACAAGTACAGTATACAGTACGACCTTCTATGGCAGTAAAGTGACTCTACGGCTGCGCCCTTGAGTCTTGCTAATGTCAGTAGGCCAATGTCTCTAACAACGCACTTCGATTACAATTAAATTATTAAGGCTTTTTTGTATTAAACTTTCTATATGAAGTAACACTTTTTGAACTAAGCACATGCCGCGAGCAGCGGTCAGCAGTCATCAGAATTAGGTACAGTATTGACATTTATATATTAACACGATGAGGACAAGTTCAGTATAGTCAACGAATACAGAATCTATAAGAAGGTCACTTCTTGCCTGAAAAAGTCAGCACGTTTTATTAGGCCGAGAACGATATTTGGAGTATCCGCCGATAGGCAGCCGCTGCATGTTTTTTTTCTTAATTTGTAGCTCTGAGAGAGCAGATATAGGGGTGCGTGTGCACGCTCGCTCTCACGCTCTCTCTCTCTCTCTCTCTCTCTCTCTCTCTCTCTCTCTCTCTCGCTCACTCGCTCTGCCAACAGCTGATAGGTTGAAACGAAAATTGTTCTGTGTTGACGTCGCATGACAAATACCCTAAACTTTCGTTTTCATTACGGCCTGTCTATATGTTTAATACAAAACATCGCTTTCTTCCTTTCTTAGACCACCAGTTCCGCAGCACGGACATCATGATTTTCTAAATTTTGAACTATATATTTGATTGAGTACTATCTGATAAATGTAAATATTTAAAAAAATATAAAATAGCCTAGTCTGGATCAATTACTGCATTGTTTATTTCATATACTGTATAATTTTAATTCCTAAAATATTTTAAGTAGTGCGGACCTTATTAAATATAATAAACAAAAGTTGGTAGAGTATTAAAATATGAACCCAAATAAAAGTTTTTTTTTCATTTGGAGTTATAATGAAATTAGTTCTAATTAATGTTGTTACCATGACATGTTACCAAGTCCATAGAAATGTCATTTTTACAATTTTTAACATAATACACTATAGTGCTAAAAATTATTTTGCTATTCAGTTTTTCTAATAATATAAGAGATCCTGAAAGCGGAAAAGTAAAAGAATTATGTTGTATACTTAACATATTATAAAGACTGATTAAAAATTATGTTCCCAGACTGTTGGAATATTATTCCTTAAGTCAAAATAAAAAACACTTTCTGTAATCATATCTATGAATATGTATTCTTTTTTCGATTGTCTGGTCTGTAAAATTAAAAAAAAAATTTTGATTAAACTCAAACATAAAAACCAGGATAACCTACTTTTAAAAACAAATATTGGCATTAAAAATTTGCATAGATTAACCAGGATTATTTTTTTGTTTTTCAGGTTTAATTTGGAACCACATATGTTTAATTAAAATTTGGTCACCGACTTGTATTATTAGCTTACGAAATCTGATGAACAGTTTTCTTACAGCTACAGAACCTGATTTTTGGGCTGAAGGTCTCATACGTTTTGAGTACAAATGGATTATATGCATTGTATTTTTCTGCAGAATTACTAAGCTGATTTTTGAAAAATCTGATTTTGAACAAATTTTCTCAAAAAATATTTAAAAAATGTTTTTTGAACCGAACATTTTCTTAACGCCTTACTAAAAAAAAATTCTGTTGTTATTGAACCAAAAATAAAAATCATGTATCATATTTTATTTTTAGTTCAATAACAGAAATTTGTAACTAAAAAATTACTCACGAATTTGGCATATTTTTCCTTTTTTCTTAAAAATTATTATTATATGTGTTGTTTTTATTTATTGGCTTTACATATACATATATATATATATATATATATATATATATATTCATAAGGAGTTACATATATCCTGGAGAGAAGAAATGCCTCTGTGCTCAGGAGCCATAGCTTAAGAACTAAGAACTAAACACTAAAACTTAAGCTATCTTAAGAAGTGTCCTTATAGATTCTGTATTCATTGGTATAGTCCAGTGTTCATGCAGACTTGACAAGACTGATTTTAAATTGGAAATGGCCCAAACACAAAACTTATAGAGCACTATTGTGTGCTTTTACCGTGGGAGTTTTTACCCTTTTGGAAGGTTAAAATTTTTACTTTAAAAATAACCGCAGAAAGACAAAGGTGTTAATTTTAAGCAAAAAATGCTCTATAAAGTTTTTTTGATATTTTTTCGAGTTATTCACGATTTAAAATGTTCATTTTTTATTTAAAAAATGCATGTTTTAAATGTTTTTTATAAATAACAAAAAACGATAAGAAACAAAAAAAAAGCTTAAAAAACGAATCAGTTGGCTTTTTATTTTTGTAGATGCAATAGCAACAGAAACCTTACTGAAGTTCAAGGTTTGTTGGCAGAAAATCAGATTTGAACACTTTTACGTTAAATAATGGAAAAACAAATAAAAAATTTCAGGAAAACTCGACCTTTAGAATATGAGGAAATGTTTACCTTATACATTTAAACACAGTTTCAATATAAGTAAAGCTTAAATCTATAATTTTTAAGTTTTTTGTATGAAGGGGTAGTTTTTACTCCCTAAAACATAACTTTTAAAGAGGAGGGCTTTTATAACTTACCTGTAAATTTTTATCAGAATCAGTGTGGAATTCTGAAAGAATTCTTAGGTAGGGCCTAATAGCGTCAAACAATGGACCAATAATATGATTTCAGCCCCGTTGAAAGCTGCTTATTTTTAATTTTCCCATTCATTAAACATAGTAGTCGGGATTTTTTTTTTTTTTTTTTTTTTTTTTTTTTTTTTTGAGATGCGGTATGAATGCTATTCTACTGGACAGCTATTGAGCGCTAGCAAGCATACAATATTTACAGAAATCTGAACGCCTTTTCAGAATCTTCTAGAAATCGGCGCTTATTTCAAAGTCATGGGTCTGGGCCTTACCATGATGGCGCCTGGCTGGCATATTAGAAACGAATTTGCCAAAAAAAATAGCACCATTTTTACATGTAACTAACGTTTCTATACACTGACACCAATCCAATGACTTGTTTTGGATTGCAAAGATCAATGGTGACGTCACTGCAAATTAGGCCCTACTGCAAATTCGGTAACTCTTGCTCACCGAGGCGACAGTCCTGTATACCAGTGCTTCTCGTGTAAATGTTTAATTTGAAAGTAAATATAAAATAATTGTGGGGAAATCAAGGGGGCGCGTGTACACTCGCTCGCGCGCGCGCGCGCACACACACACACACACACACACACACACACACACACACACACACACACACACACACACACACACACACACACACACACACACACACACACACACACACACACACACACTGATTTAAATATAATTTAAAATTAAAGAAATGTTTAGATTAATAGATATAATAAAACGGACTTTTCTCACCCAATAGCAGATTATTTATTACCTGTGTGTATGTTAATTCTAAATATTTCTTTAATTTTTCAAAATAAAAAATTTTAAACTATCAAATGATCTCAAACTTTTAATCTACACTATCCATTTGTATTATCTTAACCTATCTCTCCTTCCATTAATCTAATAAATTCTGTTAAGAGTCCACACTTGCTTAGATAAAGTAAACATGTCAACTGACCTTGAATAAACTTGCCTTATCTAGCATACACAAAAAAGATAAACATTGACACAATGATTATATGCAATGCACAGTTATTTCGAACAAGTTTTAAAAAAATATTTTCCTGTTCTTTTAGTTTCATTTCAAAATCGATAGCAGCACAAGATTCATCATTTTAAATTACACCATTTTAAGCCAAATCAACAATATTAATTAACAAAGTGTTGTTTAGTCCTCATTCCTTAACATGTGAATTCAGTACATCCTTATCTGGCCACACCTTACTGGTCAGGACTTTCATGACTGCATGCTTACCACTTAACTAAATAATTGATTCTATTCAAAAAATATATTTTGTATCACTAAGTGGCCCAAAAGTTAATACAGTATTATTAATTTTTCTTTTAATAACTACCTAAGCAAAATCTAAATTTATGTACCTTTAATAACATAGATATCACTCATCAAAATCGGCTTATACTGTTCGACTATAAAGCAAATTTCCATGGAAAATGAGCTAACTGAACAAGTTATTATGGTAACGTCCAGACCCTTACCTCTAGAGAGCTTTGAAGGGATCAAAATTATACTCTAATTCAACTCAAACTTGATTATTAATGAAACAAACAACAACCAAATCAGGAGCTGATTCACTTATTATTTAAATAAACAAAGAGTATACATGATTCCAAAAACCAAGTCATGGCTGGCTATTTATATAGAAAAAACAGTACATGTAATCCTAAAAACCAAGTTAGTGGTGGCTGACTTACTAATTATCAATATAAACAAAGTGAATAAAAAACTCCAAAAAAAACTCAAGATTATTACATATAAACAAAGAGTATATGAGACTCTAAAAACCAAGCCAGGGCTGATAACTTACAGGTTATTAATATAAACAAACAGTATACAAGACTGCAAATACCAAATCAGGGCTCCTAATACAAACCAACAGTACATGCATATGAGACTCGAAATCCAAGTCTGGGCTGACTGATAGATTACTAATATAAACAAAGAGTGCATGTACATTGGGCCCCCAAAACCAAGACAATACTGATTGATTGGTTATTATAAGTATAACAAAAAAGTTTACAAGGCCTCAAAAGACAAATCAGGATTGAACTGATTAGTTATTAAAATAAAGCAAGAGTATTTGAATTCCAAAACCCAGTTGGGAACTTGATGCCTCAAAATCCAAATTTTGTTACAGTACTAGTAATCTTTGGTTCATAAAATCAAGACTGGAATGGATATTCAGTTCATTACTTTCAATCAATATGCATGAAAGATTACCATTTTTCTTGATAGTACAAACTAAAAATTTTAATTTTCCTTTTTACCATATACTTTGTTTTAGAATAAGATTAAGAACGTATACAGTTTCAGATGTTGTACAAGTACAGGAACCTGTCTACATACTCAGCACAGTCACTTCCATTACATTGCTGGATGGTTCAAGTAGTCATATAACCTTGTAAGTTACTATTTATTATTGGAACAAAGACTTCTTTAAAAAATGCACTCAAAAAAAAAAAGTTTGCCTTTGAAACCACATTCACTAGAGTATTTCAAATTTAATATGAACATAAAATTGATAAAATTCTAGAAACAACTTTCCATAAATAATAATTTTAACAGAGGTAAGGATTAAAATCTCCGTACACAGTATACAAAGCAATGCCCTGAATGACTGATCAACGCACAGCTGAAACTATAAACGCTAGAGACTCGAAATTTTCTGCGTTTAAATTTTGGAGAAAAATAATTTAAAACGGATTTTTTTGAACAGTTTAACAAAAATATTCTAAAACATAAATTATGAAACAAGTATTTCGGCATTATCTCCTAAAGGGATGAACTTATCCTGTCTGAGAGAATTATAGCCAAAATTATGCAACATGTATTTCAGCATTATCTCCTAAAGGGATAAATTTGTCTTGTCTGAGAGAATTATAGCTCAAGATTATCAAATACGTATTTCAGCATTATCTATTAAAGGGATAAATTTGTCCATCTGAGAGAATTATAGCCTAATTATAGTTACTGCCAATACTATTATAACTAGAGACTTGAAATTTTGAAAATACCTTCATATTATTATGTGAGCAAGCACTAAGAAAGAATTTTATAAAATTCAACCCCTAAAAGAGTAAAAAGACGGTACAAATATATTTTTTTGGAAAAAATGTGTTTTTAATTCGATTATTTTAGACTTATCATAAATACTTTAAAACACAAATTATGAAACACGTATTTTAATATTTTCCTGAATTCATCTCACAAAGGGTAAAAATGTAAAAGAGGTATGTTTGGACTAGAAAAAAATATTTGATCACATTCCTTAAAAGTTAACTAAAATATTCAAAACACAAATTACAAAACATGTATTTCAACATTTTCCATAATTCTTCCTTTATAAGGGGCAGGAAAGGGTAAAAAGAAAAAAGTGTATAAAATTTTACATTAAACAAATATTTTTTCTGAGCAGACGTTTAACAAATATACTCATATTCAACAAAATAATAACGAAATGAATTTTAACATTTTTCTCAATTCACCCACTAAAAGGGGAAAATAGGTATGTACGTTTGCAATGGAAAAAAATAATTACATTTTTTTAAAACTTAATAAATACTCAAAAACACAAAAAAGAGATATGGAGTTTCAGCATTATCCAGAATGTATGGTGTGTAGGGGAAAGTGGGGTTGTAAAGGGTTAGCATTGGGAAAATGTTTGAATACATTTTCTATAACTTAGTGAAAATACCCTAAAATACATAAATGAATAAATGAATTTCTTTTCCTAAAGAGATGAAAAGGGGGTTACAAATTTTTGCATTACAAAAAATATTTTTAACAAATTTTCATGAAACATAACAAAAAGCTTAAAAAAAAAAACGAATATCAGCATTTTCAAGAATGCATACACTGAGGTGTGAAATGGAGTATTGCAGTGTAGGATAGGAAAACAATATTTTTTGATTCCTATTATACTGACAATTAACATCAATATTGTAAAAAAAAACATTATTTCAGCATTTTACAAAATTTATTCCCTAAAGGGGTGAAAAGCAAGTACAGAAGTTTAAATAAGAAAAAAATATATTTTTGATATTTTCTTGAAACTAAACAAAACTTGAAAACAAAAATAATTAAACACATATTTTAGCATTTTTTACAATTCACCCCCTAACAGTGTGAGAGAAATGTGGTTTCAAGTAGAAAAAATATTCTACAGCTCAAATAATAAAACATGTTTCATTATTTAAAAAAATAAAAAATAAATAGTTGCATGAGAACATAAAACTTTTACTATTAATCTATATAACCAATTTTTCAGTTTTTGTCAATCGTCTTGGACAGTTTTAATGACCTATGTTTCTAATACACTGCAATGCTACATGTAATTAGTTCAGTCTCCAGCAGTAATAATTAAATAATGATCCATTAATCTTTTATTGCCAATTATATTTAAAACATAATATGTAATTAAATGTAATCACCAATCAAAATCTTTGCCAGCATCACATTCAGTAAAAATGCAGTTTCTTCTTTTTTTGTAATTACATAAACCTCCAAACAGGGCTTATATATGAAAACATTCTGCTGGACAACAAACATGTCTCAATTTTTGTTTCAAGTTGGATTTTCTGAAGTTTGGTATTGAAATGTTTTAATTATTTATAAGAGTACTATACGACAATCCTACAATTTCCTAAAATTGAAGAACTATAGGCTAGTAGGGTAAATCATTCAATTCAATGGACTACTGATAGATGTTTATAGTGTTGACAAAACTGTTTCAAAAATTATTTAAAAAACACAGCATTTCTGCAAGATTAACAACCTATTTATGAGGATTTACCTGTTAGGGCATTACACTTATGCAGAAACTCATAAGGCTATTTGTAATAGTTATAAAAATAAATATAATAGTACAAAACAAACTACGGCCTTGCAAAATGTTGGAGATATTGACATTGACACTACCTAGTCTGTCTGTCGCTCAACTCAAACATCACACAGGCTACTTAACATTGAAGATAATGTATATTTATGTTCATCAACTTTAAACGATACAAATAATTACTGTATGGCTCTTTTAGTGTTATTGTAATTTGTTTATTGTATTTTAATATCTATTGCTGATAAACATTGTTTTCATAATTTAGTAACAGGCTAATTATAATTATTGATAAGTGTGAAACAAAAAATTATTGTCTGAAGCAATAAATACAAAAATAAAAAAGCTTTTTTCACAGACAAGACTTACACAGATTCTATGAACACTGTTGGCACATAGCACACTAAGCTCTTACACATCACCACACACACACACACAGTCAATTACAATGTAAGGTAAGCAGAAAACATCTGACAACTGCCATGCTGTCCTCCAGGTGACTTGGAAGAGAGGGGGGGAAGAGTGGGGAGGTCAGTTATTTGTGGGCTCAGAGGGCCTGCAACTTAACAAAACTTTGAAATATATATGGAAATAGCAAATATTAACAAATAATATGTCAAAATGATTATAACATTTATAACAGCTAGAAATAATATATGTTCAATACTAACTGTTTTCATTTCTTAGCTTTGTTATTTTAATAATTTTTTATAGAAAGCTTCTTCACTAAATAATTGTTAAAACTAAAATAAGTAGTGCAAATCGTAAAAAAACTTCTAATATTCACAATGAAGAAACAATATAACACAGAAGAAGAAATAATATTTTGTTTATATATGATACTTAAATTATGTTTATTAATATTAAATAAATTTGCAAAAATAGAAATCTTCTAGTTGATGAATAAAAACTACCCCACTGTATTTTTTGTTTTATAATTAATTGGTAGCACTTCTCTTTGCAATCTTAAACACCTATGTAAAGTATACTTATTTAATTCCCAATAAATAATTAAAACCAATCATAATATTGATATTTATCACTGTTAATATTTACACAATACTCATTCTTAGCATTCCGTACAGAAAAAAAGAATTGATACTGTATCTGGGCTATTCTGATTTTCTCAAAACTTAAAAAGCTATTTTTTTATAGCATAACTAATTACAAATACAAAGGAAAAAATATAAATTTTTAATGGTGCACTAATTAATTTTTTTGCGATTATTGTAGTCACCAATTTGGACAAAGCAAAATCAATATTAACAAAAACAAGTACAGTAAAATAAAATTAGAAAAGCAGTAGGGAGACTAATGGCTTAATGCCAAATGTTTTCATTATAACACAGCATGATAATGAGGATAGCAATGACAGTGACATTGTTATACTTGTATGAATGAGAACCTAAAGGAAATTCCATTCTTTTCTCAATCCATTTTTTATTTTCAAATCCCTTACTTTTTAATAAGATTTTTATTTGTGTCAATGAAATTATTTTCATCTAAGGACTGCAATTGTAATGTCCTTTAAATTACTATTTAACAATTTAATAGTGATGTGATTAAATGTGATACTATTAAGCTGGTGATGTGATTAAAGCAGAAGAGATGTCTAAGCAAAAATGACAAAACTTCACAGGCACGGTGGCTATATGTATTATTTCTACTCATTTGCAGAAAAACTTACGGAATGTATAAGTTTTTTTTTTTTTGTCAGTAAATACTATCTAGATACAGTAAACTCTAATCAACTCAGTTTTGGATTGTTATTTAGACAAGCTTAAATTATTTTCAATCATGTAAAATTTTAAAGAATCTAATGACAAAAGAATGACAACAAGAATCTAAATTAGGCAACAGAATGTATTTAATTAATTTAATTAAAGAATAAAAAGTGTCCTAAAGAGGTCTAAGACGCCAAAAGTTGCACAAGCAAGAAAATATTTGAAAAAAAATATGCAAGGCTTTGAGGAACACACTTTTTTCAAGTTTTATGTAAGCTAAAAAGAAGACTACAAAATATGAGGTGATGATATTAAAAAATAAATATAAAAAAAGCAACAAAATAAGAAAATAAAACTGTAAGATTAGGAAATTGAATTGCTCTAGCTTCTAAAAATTCCAGAAAATCCACTTTTCCAAGTTCCTGGGGAAATGAGTGTAGGGAAAAGGAAGACATTTCATAAGAAAAACTGAAACTTATATTGCTAAGAGACCTTAAGAGACATCAGTGATACAGGTTCAAGTTTCCTCAGAGGGCAATGTCTAAAAACTTATAACTGAAGAATCAAAGAACCTATTTTAAAATTACAGCAGCTTTTTTTATTATAAATGAGTTTTGAAGATAAAAGTGAAAAGAGATTCATTGTTAATTAACCGAATCGAGACACTAGAAAATTAAAGAACTGAAAGCAAAGTTAAGCTGCACATAACATAGTTGACTTAAGAACTGATGAAATTTGTCAATTTATAAATGACAATATACTCAACACAAAATGTAATGAAATTAAAAAAAAAACTTTCCTAATTGCCTTTCTTAAAAAAAAAAAAGAGAGCAAAAAAAAAACTTTTCATGAAAACTATATTATACTTTATTACTACCAAACTAGTAAAAGTCAAGTGGTGTAAAATCAGTAATACTTTGTAATGAACTTTGCTGGCCAACCACATCTTACTTTTATTCACATAAACTCAAATGTTCTCTTAAAAAAATACTTTGATAAAGTGACTATTAGTTTTTATTCACCAAAGCCAACGTAGCTATAACAATATAGCCTAGGTATAGGATCCTACATTACACACTTCCACCAGTGGAGAATGACTAATAGGAGCATGCACAGCAAACTAAATAAAATTCAATTCAATAGAATAAAGACCTTAATTTCTTCACATTGTTCCTGCCTGAGAACACCAGGCCTTAGACTTTTACAGAGTAAAAAATGAAGCAAAAATTAACACAAACTATAAAACTGTTCACCAACTGAGAACAAGATACAATAACAATTATACACAATAAAAACGAAATTTTAATAACTGAAATAGCAAGAAACCCCACTTAGTTTGTGAAAATATTCACATCGAATACTGATATGATGTAATTTTGCAATAATGTAGCTCAATTACTGTATTCCGTAGATGGATGATGGAACTTGAGTTTTCTAATAAGCACTGATAATCTGTTAACAATTTTTCAAATTATGATCTAGAGGTCAGAGCTCACTTCCAAGTTCCTAGGTCCAGTTTTTACAATGATGGTGCCCCAATAGTTCATTTTTCCAATGGAAGTTGCTAATTTTAATTTTTAAGTCAAATTACTGATTTATAATTTAGATTTTTGACAATACATTGACGGAGTATAAACAAAAGAATAAGGAGATACTGGTGTAATGTTTATAAGCAACAGTATACACAAAATTAATATTAATAATCTTTCAGACAGACACATGTAATTGTATAACAAAAGTCAGAAACTCTCTTACTGTAATAAAATAAAAATTGTAGGTGGGTCATAAAAAAAAAAAAAATTGTATGCCAGACACACAAAGAACACAGGAAGAATAAACTGTTAACTGTAAGTATAGCTCCAGTCTTAGCTGAAACAGGTAAGCTGTCTAAAGCTTACCTCAATGAAAATATCTAGGGCCTAACCTAAATTAATACAAATTAAGTTTTTTTATAAATGTTATATGCGCAATAATAATGTATACCATAATGCACTTTTTTAAAAAACCGCAATGTTAATGGTAATAAAAATTAGAAGTTTTTTCCCTTCATAATACAAGGGTAATTAACCGAGACTGGTGCTACAAAACATTTTACTGATCACCAATTAGGCCTAAGTTTATCCCCTTCAATGTACTATGCTTACAATGCTAAATACGAATTTTCCATTGTTCGAAGTAGTGTTGCAAGTCCACTACTGTCACCTTACTGAGAACTACCATCACTCTTGCTTTCACTGCTTCTCCAAGGGAGAAGCAGACTAGCTGACCCTATTGAGAGGATTTAGATGTCCCTTGTGGTACCCGAGTCTAACACACACTTACACTTATAATACTATACTTACGACTTTAACACTTTACACTCGTGTGAGTGTAAAGTGTTAAAGTCGTAAGTATAGTGTTGTAAGTATAAGTGTGTGTTTACATTTAGGGAGGCGATAATAGCCTCAATGTGTTTTTCACCTTAAAATAACAAAAATTCACTGCTTCTACACTGTGAAACCTTGTCCCCTTAAACTCCAATTTGACTGTAGGAAATAAAAAAGTTACAGGTAGCCAGGTCAGGTGACTACAGTAAGTGGTCTAACCTGGTGTTGCCATATTTTGCAAGGAACACCTTTACAGACAAGGCGGAATTGGCAGGCACACTGTATTCCAGCTTGCCCCAAGAAGCATCCAGGAATTGGTCTTTCACAAATCAGGTCTTCTACTTTGAACTCGTTCAGGGGCTGTCCAGGAACTCAAAGTAATATTGCTGACTAACCACCTGACCTTTGGGAACCCAATGAATGTGTTGCACGTGTGCGTGTGTTTAATAAACATTCACTTACATATTGTAATGATATCCAAACTTCAATTATACATAAATATATCTAATCACCTCGGGGTAAATCACCAAACTCATCTTAAAGAAAAAAACACCAATAGGTACGGACTTTCATTCATAGTCCATATTAAATTAAAGATCATATTCATAGGATTCCTGAACATCATGAACATCATTCAGGCTTAAGATACTTTTATATAAAAAATAAAAGAATTACCTCAATGAATGATTAATCAACAAGAAAAATATAGAAGAACCATAGTTTGTACAGGAAGAACAACAACAAAAAAGAAGGGAAAAACTCAACAATAAGGAAACTATTGTGAATTTTTATTATTCTGATACAAAGCCTTAAAGAGATAAGTTCTGCATATTTAAAGGAAGACATGTTGGTCAATATACAACAAAATTCAGGTTAAATAAAATAATATATCTGTTAACATAATTGCAAGCTTTAAAAACTTGGTGTTACTTTGTAATACAAAATTCCATCAGTGGCTTTCATCATCAGACCAAAAAACTTTAAAAACAACCTAATATACCATAGCCTAAATTTAAATTCATCATTTTATTTTGTTAATCATCCATAAATCATATCAGATTTCTCATCAGCATAAAATAGAATTTCAGTATAATGGAGTTTGTTTTAGTATGGAATCTAAACTTCTCCTTTAACATGACATGAGCTTCTAAAGCAGTTTTTTTCCAGTTTAACAAGAAACATGAGGTGAACCCTTTGCTCCATCTGAACACATTGTATAGCGCAAAGATTTCAATGGGTCATTGCTTCAGCAATACTGAGTGATCTGTGTAATTGTGTCCATCTAGCTCAGGTTAGCAGACATGTTCAAACCAGCTCAAATAGCAGAAGCAGCACAAGTCCGGCTATTTAATAGCCACATCTTACAGATACTTCTCTTAGTTGATGAACTCAAAAACAAATCTGTATTTCACCTACATACAGTTTCAAATTTAAAATAACGTTAAATCTTTGGTAGTAATGGAAAAAAGTAAATGTAACAAATTGAATAGTTTTATTTATTGAATTCATTGAATAAGAACAAAAATCTTTGTAAAACCGACTTGTAAACTTGCCTGCTTGTTATTTAATTTATTAGGTAATTCACCTGGCAGTTCTGTACAACAGCTCCAGTTTACACTCTTATTATAGAGTAATACAGTAATGCAATTATCAAACTTCAATGGAGCAGATCAAGCGATAAACAATAACGTGTTTATACTTACAGAGTGGCACAATTCATTCAGTGCAATATTATGTTGTGAAGAGTGCGAGACATCCACACTACTGATTGAAATGTCAACGTATTACAGGTTAACTTAGAACTATTTAAATAGTCTTAAAGCAAAATTATACTACTGGAAACCACCTTTTTAATTTTCTTCCGATAAGGTTTTCATCACATTAAAAAATAGTATTTTGAAGGTTTAACACTAAAATTTACAGCTTATATATATATATATATATATATATATATATATATATATATATATATAAGTATAGTATAATAAGTATATATATATATAAGTAGTATAAGTATAAGTATATATAGAAGTATATTCAGTATATTTAATATACTCAAATATATATATATACTGGAAACACGGGTTATTTACAATTTTACGGTTTTCATAGTCGTGGTCAATCTGAAGAAACATACTGAGCTATCTAGGTTAGCTGTGTGTTTTAAAACAAGTCATAGTTCAAATTTTGCTTCGCAGTAATTCATGAAAATAGCAAGAATGAATGAAAGACATAACTTTGGAGGAATTTGTCAAAGTAATCTATCACATTAATCTGCCATTCAACCACACGCCTATACTTCGAATTTGTATTTATTTCTAAGGTCTGTTATTAAAAAAAAAAAAAACCGTCCTTATATCATTTTACAGTTAAAAAATACAATTTGTCAGCTAATCCGAACCCTACAAATTAAGACAAGGGAGAGAACAATAATGCTATATCTTAAACTCAAATTGTATTTAAGCTTTCCAACCTTTTTTAAGTACATTGTTTTCTACTTTGATATAAAAACACGATTAACGGAAAACCAAACAAATCAAACCTGAAACACATCATTCCAATGTGTAAAAATCCAATTATGTTAGAGTACAAACACCACATTATTCCAAGAAAAGTAAAAAGAAAGAAAATATTGAAAAGCAATGTTCTTCGAACAGGATTGATATCTTGGAATTTAGGATATTTATAAGTAAGTCATCACTTATAATCAATCAATCTGTGTAGTTATAATAAATGGGCATTAAATCTATAACAGTTAAATTAAACCATATCATATAAAGGTTATAAAGATCATACAATGGTAGTTATAAAATAATGGCCTTCTTTTGCACATGAAAAACTATCATCCATTAGCAAGCAGTCAAGATATACTTATTTTATCATTTCTTTAGATACATTACAATATAATGTGAATCAGTCCTTGTTACGTAACAGACAAATGTTATATGACAAAATGTCCATTCAGTAAAACTTAATTACAGGCCTACTGAAATGCATTCTAGTATGACAAACACAACTTTTTGCATCTGTGAATCACAAAAGTAACCATTTAATGAATTTCTGAAATGTCTACAAAAATCATCACATTTAGTACCGAAAGTAGCATTTTTCCAGAAATTGGTCATGTTTTACGGAATTTCAATCAAGTACTGAAAAACCATTTCCAGTACGAGTTTTCATGAAACAGCAAAGTAACAACAAATAAAACAAAAATTAAATAAAATGGCAATGATAAAATAGACAATTTTATTTTTGTGACAGTTGTATAACTAGATGAAAAACACAATTTATATGACAGAAAATTGTAATACAGGTATATTTATTTATTTTCAAAATTCCTTCAAAAAGCTGTGTCAAAAGCTTTCGAGTAATCTAAAAAGACAGTACCAAAAGGTTTACTGTAGCTAAGATTTTCATACATAAATTTACATTAGGCATCATTTACTTACAAAAGCATCATATGTGCTCTTGTGTTTCAGAAAACCAAACTGTTGAGCACTTATTAAATTGTGTTTAATAGCAAACTTGTATAGTCTTATGAAGATAATTTTTTCCAACATTTTTGCCAAATTAGAAATTAGTGCTATAGGGCAATAATTACCTATTTGTGTTTTTGAGCCATTTTTATGTACAGGGCAGATGTCAGCTCATTTGAATTGATGTGGACAAATTCCTTCAATAATTATGTTACTGACAATAGAAATTAATACTGTTGTCACATATGGTGCAGCTAGCTTTAATATAAATGCATGGATTACCATTACCTCCATATTAATTTTTGAGTTGATTTATAGTTTGATATATTTTGCTTACATTTGTCAGTGTTAAAAAGAATGAATACTGGTTAAAAGATATAAAAGAGTTGTATTATACAATAATTACATTTTATTTTTAATTTAAAGTTAAGTACACTATGGTCGCAATCATCCAGATTGCATCTATCAGAGGTTCCGGTTTATCAAAAAAAAATTTCTATTCAATAGTTTTTTTTTGTAATTTTTGTGAAAACAACAGCTGACTTATTGTACAGATTTTGCTACTTTTATAACTTAAAGAAGTAGCCTAAAGTGGTAAAACCAACTGATACCACTATTAAAATTACTTAAAATTTACTTGTAAGTCTTACTAGACACCCATAAAACAAAATCCAATCATATGATTAAGAAAACTGTCCACATGTTTATGAACACACCTCTTTTATTGTTTATTATCACTCACCTGCTCACATACACACATAAATTCCTTTTATTAATCTAGATACAGCCTTTGTGGTATTTATAAATCTCCAAAGTTTATAGTGGAACAAAGATATCAATATTATAATCGCCTTTTATAAATGGAAGTAAAAACCACACTTCAAAGTTTTAAATGTTCACTGTTATCAGATTTTGTTTATTACATCAAAAGTCTGTTAATATCAAGTACCAACTATACCAAGTTATTTAAAGACAAAACTTACCTGTATGATGACTTCAAATAAGGGCTATCATATGAACTACGCCTGCGTTTTTTTAAAGAGCGATCATGATCATTGTAAGTAGAACGTGAATCAGAACGAGAATATGAACGAGATCTAGATCTTGTTCTTGAACGAGAACGTGTTCTAGAACGAGAATGAACATGTCTACGGTTTCTTGGCATCTGCAACAAACGTTAATGTCAAAAATAATAGTCTAGTAATTTGTAACTTAATAATAACTTAAATAATTTTAATTAAATAATGCTACTTTTATTTAATTAAAGTAGGCTAATGCAAATGTATGCTGTTAAACTAAGGTGCATGTGTGCGTGTGTGGTATTTATTTTAAAGAAAAAACCATTTAAATAAGCTAATCTACAGCAGGAGTAATAACTATTTTACTGGCTATGGAAGGAATATCCATTTAGTGTCAAATACCCCAAAACACAGTAAAAAGTAAGACTACATAATTTGTTCACTGCCACTGGAAAGCCCTACTTTGGTAATTATGCTGATACTAGACTGCAAACATTTCTGCGATAACAATAAGCCATTGTGATAACAACAAGCAGAGTCCTCTAAATATAGATGGTCACACAGGGAGTTACACAGACCTACAATAGGTCCCATTAGTTAAGATTTTATCAATTTATCCAATTAATGAGAACTGAAATAGGCGAAGATGCTATTTCACACAAAGAACAACAAAATGAATCTACCATCCCACATGATATGGGATCTGAAATAAAAAAAAAACTAACTTATTTTTTCAGTGTCTATTTTATACTTTTTTTTTTACTCAACCAAGAATTTTTTCCCATTAGGCCTCGATTCAGGAAAACACACAGGTATAGCTATTTTCAGAGTAAATACAGTATACACTAGCAATAGTTTGGATTATTTTCATAATTATTCATAGCTGCCTCGGTGGCCTAGTTGATAGCATACTGGGCTTTCACTCCGAGGACCCAGGTTCGATTCCCGGCCAGGGCTTGGCATTTTCATACGCTATAAATCATCCAATCACCTGCATCAGCCCAAGTGTGCACAATATCAAACCCTATTTCATGCCCATTATTAATAATGCAAATTATAACTGAGGAAAATACACAAAGATTAAAAAACAAAATTACATCATAATCAAAAAATTTCTACGGCAAGAAAGTAGTAAAAATAAACACTACACACACTTTTTTTTAAATTACATTAGTAACCTAACTGCACTTTTTCACAATACAGTTTCGTTAGAAATTGTATAAAATCATAATTAATCATACAAACTCAATCACCTCAGGTAAACATCTCTTCACTGAATAATGAAGTACTTACTTATAAAAAAAGTTTAAATGAAATTTTAAAGAACTTTTGCTAGAGCAAAAATAACATTTTCAATTTAAAAAATTCTTTGATAAGCAATGCTAATATCCATTAGTAGGCTTAGCATATTGATAAATAAACGTAAAAATTCCACCAGCCCACAATTTTCAACTGGCAAAAATTTATTATACTCTTCCTTTTAAATACCCATACTATATGCCACATCAAACTAATGAGGATAAGGGATCTACATTAATGGAAACAGTAAAGGTTAAAACATGCTTGAACTGCTGACCTTGAGGCAGACCTCAGAGATGCAGCAGACTTGACTGGTTGTCTTTAGTGATGGGCAAAGGCGCTATTTTTGTTTAGCAGCTAATTCTGTTAATGTTAATGAGAATTAGCAGTTAAAAATAACAGGTACAACTGCTAACTGCTAATTTTCTAGACTGCTAACAACGACCTTAGCAGGAAAACGCAGCTTAAATAGTATTGTCACTACTTTATTCTTTATTCCTTATCTTGGCAGCTGAGATAAGCAAATACAGTGAAGATGCAGTTGGCACGTTTTGTCCTACCCTTCCTGCACTATTAATTTGTCTATAGGATTTGTGAATAAATCTCTAACGATAATGAGAAATACAATGAACATGCTAAGTTCAAAGATGCAATTAATTGTGTTCGGTTTGTCTTTCACGCACTGTCAAGTAATATGAAATATATTATGTAGCACCCTTTTCTAAACCTGATACAATAATTTTAATTTTAAAAAATTAAATTAAATTAATTTTAATTTGATTAGAGCCATGTTCGATGTTTGTAATTAATTAAAATGCTATTTAAAATATATTGTATTTTAATACATGTAGGCTATCTATGTAGGCCTATCTTTTTTTAGATTTCTCTTATTTATTCATGTTCCTAATAAATTAAAATGTTCTTGTTAGATATTATTTCAAGTATTTTATTATCATAATGGTTCTGATAATGTTTATTTTTGTTATAATCACATTATTTAAAATAATATTGTAATTTATTATATACTATATTATTGTAATTATAATTGTGTAAAAAATCGAAAAATAAGTGTTTGAATGACAAATAATTACTTGTTAATCTATAATTCTTATGTTTTAAAAAATATAAATTTAAGCTAAATATTTTTATAATGTTAAAAGTACAAATTCAACTTGTTACATTTATTATTTATGAAAAACACCCTCATTTAAATTTATAGTTAACAAAGAAAAATATGATACTGCTATGCAATCTGAATCTCAGGACAGTAGCCAACAATTAATGGAAAGAAACACTGACAATGTGTTTCCTGTTTAGCCGTTACATTAGCAGCTTCAACGTTAAGTAGGTTCAGCAGTTAGCAGTAGAGGTTAGCAGTTGGCAGGTAGGGAACAGTCGAAACAGTGTGCCATGATTCTGCTATTAAACAGATTAGCAGCTTCAACGTTTAACAGGTTCAACAGTTGGCAGTAGATGTTAGCAGTTAACAGGTCCGAAACAGTGACCTATGACCCTGCTATTCAACAGTTAAATTACAGGTTCAACAGTTGGCAGTAGACGTTAGCAATTAGCACCATAGCAGGTCGGAAGCAGTGTGCTCTAACCCTGTTATTTAACAGTTTGTTTATTATCTGTTATTTTTAAGTGTGATTAGCAGTCTGCTAATGCTAAAACCATTTAGCTGCTAAAAAATAACAGATTGTTAAATAGCAACCCATCACTAGTTGTCTTAGCTACTTAGACCTACAAGCTCTCTAGCACGAGTAAATCTGCACTTTCTGGTGATTTGTTAATTTTCATAATTTCTTAACCAAAATGCTTTATTACATGCCCAAAAATAATTATACAAAATGTAGAAGTTCAGAAACTACACAGGAAGTTAAAAAAGTTATCCACAGAGGCCTAACCTCAAAATCGTTACCACACGAAAATAAACATGTTTTTCATCGAGAAAAATTAATTACATGCATGTTATTATTAATAAAAGTATACTTTTAAAAAAAATCAACGACTCGGTTGTTTAGTATATACTTAACTCAAGTGTGTTGTTCATGATTGTAAATTACATGTTTTTCTTATCTCGAAAATGAATAATTACGTGCACATTATTAATAAAGAAAAGAATGTAAACTTTTATTTAAAAAAAAACAACTTAGGAACTTAACTCGACATGGTTTTGTGGTATATATCTAGTATTCCATAAAAGCAACTAACCTTTTGAGCACAGTTTTCATTACAAGAATTAAAAAGAATTTGGCAAGATAATAACTGTTATCATATGATAACAAACATGCTCACTAGATGATAGCATTATAATTTTGCCTTAGTAAATCTAGCATGCTGAATATTAAGTAAACAACACATCACAATAAAACGTTTATTTATCAAGAAAAATACATAATTAAATAAATACTCCACACTAGTATTCCTGTGTGGAAACAACAGGAAGTTAGAAAAAAAATAAAAGTAACAAATTTAACCTCAAAATGATTCATACAACAGTACAAAATATGTTTTCTTGACAAAAATAATTAATTAAATGTGTTATTAATAATATAAAGAATATATTTAGAAAAAAATCTTGAATTAATAACTTGGCTGTTAGGTGTAATAAAATCTTTTTTTTTTATAAAAAGAACTTGCAGAACCTAACCTGAATCGGTTTAAATAAAGGATGTTTATAAACTCGGCTAGGTCATAGGTTCAAATTAAGATAATTTTGAATATTATCTTAACAGTTCTTGTTGCAAAAACATTGTTAATAAAGTCCATTCAAAATGACTTAAAATTATAACTTACCATTAGAAATTTAATCTTTCACAAGTGCATCCATGGGGGGGGGTGTTACTTTAATTCGATAATAAAGTAAATTAAAAAAAAATTGCAAAAATCATTACTTTAGTAAATCATTCAAAAGTGCAGAAATACTAAATTACGCTATCAGTTTGTAAACAAGTTTAAGGTGCATCGAAAATAATTATGTAGAGTCCGCCAGAGAAACGAGATTATTAAAGTAATTGATTGTTGAAAAAAAAACTTTTAAAATATTTTTTTAGTAAATATTTGAAAGTACAAGAATAGCCATTGTGGGTATAATATGAAAAAATATTATTTTCTGAACATTACATCTACCAAATGCCTTCCATTGCAGTTAAAGCATGCCTGGAGCCTGGTTTGGAAGTTTTGCATGACCTCTCGCAGCATGTTGACAGGTATTGCTGCAGTCTTGTCTCCAATTCATTGTTTGAGGGCCTGAAAGGTTGTTGGTGGATCTGCTTGAAACACTTGATTTTAGGTATCCCCATAAAACAAAAACAGGTATTCCCCTCCCCAGATATGTCACTTATTCCAATGCGAAGGGCATGTGGTTTGGCTGATCGGCGAGGACTTCTAACCATAGCCTGTTGAACAGCTGCGATGTTTTCTGGTGTTCAAACAGTTTTTACATTCCTGCCTCTTTTTTAAGACATTGATCCCATTTGCTCGAGGTTGTTTATCCATGTTCGAATTGCATTACCTGACGGAACAGGCTGGTTACTTGATATGTTAAAATGACGTCGGAAAGCACATTGAGTCTGCCCAAAACTTCCGCCATTTTAATAATACGCTTTCATCGCCTAGCTGCATTGTTCACCCATCAAACGATTCATTGCAAACGGTAGATTGTCCAGGTGGTGATGCATCAGTAACCACCCCCCCCCACTACCTGCCAACTTTGTCTCAAGGCTACCTAACAATCATTCTGTTTCACTGGCAGGCCTTTTATGTAGTCTATGCAGCAATAAAATTTAATTAAGATAAAACTGGACTTTTGTACCTCATGTCAATTTTGGTCCATTTTGCACAAAACCACCGTAATATATGCCCAACAATAATAATCACATATATAAAAAGTGTGGAAACAACAGGAAATTAGAAAAAAAATAAAAGTAACAAATTTAACCTCAAAATGATTCATACAACAGTACAAAATATGTTTTCTTGACAAAAATAATTAATTAAATGTGTTATTAATAATATAAAGAATATATTTAGAAAAAAATCTTGAATTAATAACTTGGCTGTTAGGTGTAATAAAATCTTTTTTTTTATAAAAAGAACTTCAGAACCTAACTTGAATCGGTTTAAATAAAGGATGTTTACAAACTTGGCTAGGTTACAATGAAATAACGCGCAAGAGCAGTACGTTGTTGGGTAATATAGGTGTATTATATCTAGCACATTCCATATAAACAGCAATGTCACTAAAATGTAGTTCCCTTAAAAAGGACTTAATATCTTAAGTTATCATAATAAACTGAATCTTCCACAGGTATATTTCTGACATTTAGAGACTTTTGCAAGTTATAATTTTGACGATTTTTTTTTTAATTTTGGTATTTTGCACTTTTGGGCCTTATGCACAAGTAGTGATTTTTAACAAAATTGTTTGTTTCATTATGAACTTTATTATTACAGCAACATATATTTACCCCTAGGGGTGAAACTGAGTTTTTAGGACTTCTGTCAATTTTTGAATTTTCTGCACTAAAACACTTTATTATATATCCAACATTAATAATTCAAAATACAAAAGTGCGGGAACAACGATATAAGTCACAAAAAAGTGAAAAACTACCATGCAGGTAGGAAATGTGTTTCTAATGGTGAAAATGAAAAATTAGATGTGAATTACTAGTAATGAAAAGAATACATTCTTTAAAAAAAAAGAAAAGAATTTGACAGCCTAACTCAACTTGACTCAGTTGGTGTTTTCAATGCAATGTGTGTTATTAATAAAGAAAAAAATATATTTTTTTTTAAAGTAAAGAACTTGATTATCTAACTCTACTCGGTTGTTAGTATTTAATGAAATGTGTACTAATAATAATGAAAAGAATATATTTAAAAAAAACTTGATAACCTCACTCAATTTGGTTGTTGCATGTTTAAACTAACTAGACTTGGCTGTGGGGGCTGTTTAATGAAATGCATGTTATTAATGATTAAAATATACATTTTTTTCAAAAAGAAAAAACTTTATAACCTAACTCAACTTAACTGTATATAACTTTAATTTTTTTAAAAGTACTAACCTTTATAATTAGTGTCATGGCGGATAGTAAAAATGGACATCAAAATATAATTTCGTAATTAATGGCTAAATGTCATGAGTAATCGTAATAAATTTAATTTTCCATGGGTTAATTTCTCTCAATGAAATGATGAAATAGCACATAGTAAAAGCCAGGAAATCGTTACAATCATTACTTTTGCAGAAGTCTCAGAAAGTCAGAAATACCTTTTAACAATTTTTTTACTTTTATTATGTGCTATATCATTTTGTTGAAAGACATTAACTCACAGAATATTAAAGTTATTATGGTAAATGTACGATAAATTATGATTTTTAGCCATTTATTACTGAATGTTACTTATTCGGATATCATTGCTATTTACTTTTCATGGAGTATGTTAAATTAATACTGGATACATGAAAGTCACCAATCAAGGTACTGCCATTAGCATTATCACTACATAAATAAATCACTTATTATCTTAACAGTTCTTGTTGCAAAAACATTGTTAATAAAATGGCTGTTATTTGAAAACTTTGCAGTTTGCCTCTTTTTGTCAGTTTGCATTGAAGTTACAGTAGTACTGTCAATTTTCTTACAAATCACGACTTCTTTAAAGAATTGTACAGTAGGCTTATCTGACCTTCCATTTAATCTGACCTAGCCCAAAGAACAATATTTCAAACAATTTAAAAAATTTGTAGCAAAACCAAATGTACCATGCCCGTGCGCCACACTTACACCTATGTGTCACTTACATGCTCAGCCGATGACCTATATTCTCTTCAAAAAAAAAGAGAGGCATCAACCACCCTTATACCTGCTCTGTTCCTTCATTTCCGTCTTTTAGTATCAATTCACATTCATGGAAGACTTGATGTTTAGAGTGCATTCTGATTGTGTTTTTTTATGTTTCATATATTTTTTTTTTTTATTCATTGTTTTCTAAAAGGAAAAATTTCTTTCTTCTCAATCTAACAGGTAAAAGATTGCAAGATGTAGCGATGAGAAAACGTCAAACAATTGGTAAACAAAAAATAATTGCAAACTTTTTCCGTCAAGTTTGATGATTTGATGTACTGCTCTTTATTACTGTAATGAGATTCTGTGCTATTTATGTTTTTTTATAATACATTGAGTACATACATGTAATTAGAAGTTTTTTAATGTAATAAATTCAATTCAATACTTTTAAACGTTTCTTAATGGTTCTCTGTGTAACTTTCCCACTAATTCAACCCGGCTGTAGCCGATTTAGGTCGGATTAGCGAGACTCTACTGTATTCATATTTTGTGGAAAACTAATTAGGTATATACTGAACAACTAAGATTAAAACACCCAACGGCAAAGTTGAGTTAGGTTATAAAGTTTTTTTTTTTTTAATAAAACAAAATATTTTTTTCATCATTAATAACATGCATTCAGTTTATTTTCTTATTTTCACTTTTTTTTAACTTCCATTGTTTCTGCACTTTTATATTTTGGATTATTAATATTGGGCACATGTAATAAAGCATTTTGTGCAAAAATTACGAAAATTAACAAGACCCAAAAAATAAATTTTACCTTAAAAGTTTTACTATAAATTTATCATAGGCCTAGGTTATAATTACTTTTGTTTGCTCCACTTACATTCATTCTAAACTTTAGTCTAGTTCCAGGTGTTTTGAAGAATTGTACATATTCAGACATAAAAAAATAATTAGACTAGGCAAAGCTTGTGAAATATAATAGGCCAGCCAACTGATTTAGTAATACAGGAAATTTGATTAAAATTAATTCTGTAAGAAATAAACATTTATTATACTTAATATTATACTATGGATAAATTAAATAGGTTACACAACTGTAATCAGCGCAAAGGATAATCGTTGGGTAAAAATTCAAAATGGAAGAAATGACGCATATAGTTAGAATGGTACAATCTAAATCAATACATCAGCCGCGGTTTCCTACATCCTAAGAAATACTTACATTTGTTTGTCTGAGGTTGGACAGTGTAAACCACAATAAGTCCAGAATGCCAAATATTAAACAAAATTCACGTTTTTACTAATAATACCTCACAGAAAGAATATTACTTTCTACTCTTATTGAAATAACGTGGTGAAATAACACAACGACAAGAGAGCATTCGTGACGTCTCAATTCATAATGGAGTCAGTGTGCACATGCCATGTAAATTAGGTATCACAATTGAATTCAATATATAATTTATATTTACATTTATTTCTATGAATAATAACTATAATTATTTTATTATAAGTATCATAATTTTTTTTTATAACAAAATTTGTATTTTACTACAACTATATTTCAAAACAAATATTACTATATCACTAGATTGTAGTACGTACAGATTGCTCAAAAATTTACTTATTTTAGATCAAACCAGCTTAATAAATATGTCTGCTTATCGACACTCATTTCTAAATTAGAATTATTAAATTTTGTTAAAAAACATTTTAAACATAAAAAATAATTTTATTTTATTTTATTTTACACAAATAATGAATTTATTTATTAGCTTGATGTATATGAGAACTGAAATTAATATTAATATTATCAAACCAATGTAATATAATCATTTAACTCATGATGTCTGACAATTAAACATAATATCGTAATAAAATAAATAGACACAATGGAAACTGAAAGTGTGGTGTCAGTGTAGACAGCACTACTCAAAATATCGAATCTGCGATGTCTTACTAACTTACTCCTTATATAGACCAGCCGCTTAGAAAACAGCTTGCTAAGAACACCAGGGGGACAGGAAAAAAAATGTGGGAGTGAGAGGTCGAGTCCCCACTCTCTCACCACAGCTCGCTCCTATTCCTCTACTATCGCTGAGTAGTAACAGTTTGTAAACTCAGACTGGTAGACGTCTGTATCACTGAACTGTTGGAAGGAGCTGGAGGGGAATTCTCCTACTTGTGCGAGAAATTACAAAAGCATGGGCGTACCCAGCGAGGGGAAGGGGGCAGCTGCCCCTCCTTGGAAGCTGTTATTAAATTTTGATGCTGGAATTTAATACAATTCTTGAAAAAAACTATTTTAATTATTAAAAAAATACTTACACTATTGGAAATAATGAAAGTAGGATAATTTATTGTTATTTTATTGTCAATCTAAATTATCGTACAATCGTACTCAATTATTTTCTGTAGGAAAACAGAAAAATAATATTATAAATAAATAGGATAATTACCGTACATTTCACAAAGCTTTACACTGATCTAGAACCACATAGCGACTGGTAGAGGAATCTATGTCAGCCAGTTAGTAGGATTCAAGAGACGGAGAGATCTCTAGCAGGCTCTAGAAGAGTTTTTCCCTACAATAAGGCATGCACTCCTCATTTTAAGTGATTTCCCATCCACTATGGCTACTGTTGAACAATCTTTCAGTAACCTTCGAAGGGTAAAGACCTGGCTGAGAAGTACAATGGGAGAGGACAGATTGACTGGGTTGTATTTGATGAGCATCCATCAGAAATTCTTTAAGGAAAATCAGGACTGAATTGAAACAAGAGTTTTGAACAAGTTTTCTACAAATCCAAGAAAAATGATACTATATAAGTATGTAAATAGAATATTTTTTTTCAAGCAAATAATTGTAATAAATTAGTTGATAAAGCACTACTATAATTATACATAATTTTATTAAAATTTTGGTTTCATTCCCCTTTTTGGTGATAAAATTGTTATATTGTGTACTGAACAACCATGGCTTGCCCCCTAATTTTAATCCTTGGTATGCCCTTGAACAAAGGTCATTAAAGAGATTAGCTCTCTTCAAGTTGAAAAATGAACTATTGAAAAATTGAGCAGTAATGCCATTAATTGATATTTCCTTTTTAAATAACATACAAAATATAAATATTTGTTCAACAATTGGAATTTCATGAATAAAAGAATGTGAGTATGTTACTGTGAGTTTGTAGGGCACCTAACTTAATTGATGGTATGATACTACCAAGGTTTAAGCCAAGGTGTCATTTTGTTTTTATATTTTGACATTCACCATTTTAAGTCTACTTAAATAAACACCATATATTTTATAGATTTTCGGTATTAGACTAGCACTCTTAGCTCAGGCACTAAAATAGCTGACATTTGCTAGACCTCCAACCTGTATTGCTGCCCCCTGTAGGCTCAAATCTGTGAACTTTTACTTATCAGTCTGTTCATATTAACCATAGTATAAGTTTGTAATATATCTTTCATATTATTTAACAACGGCTTATGCCATAGCCTATCTGTAGAAAGATATAAACTATAATATTACTCTTTTAAAACACTCTCGGAAAACAAGAGATAAATTAATCAACTGTTCTTCTGGGTGCATATTAATTTTATAAATAAAGCCTACAGTAAAATGTTTAAATTATAATTTTATCAAACAGAAAAAATTCCTGGAATTAATTACAATAAATTAATGTTATGATGGTATTATTTTAAAACTAATACCATCAAAAGGTTTTCAAATAAATAAAACTATTTTTGTGTACAATTTTTTGCACAATCGTATCAAAGATTGTGTGCAGAGATTTTTGCAGCTATTTTAAAATGATGTAGCAAAACTTGTTGATTATACATACATTCAAGCCAAATTTGCATACCAAGTTTGAAGCCATTGGAGAATGCTAGAGTGAGCATTCACTCAAAAATAATTAATAAGACTACATTTCATAATTCTGTATCTGGGCTTGCAACATAGTCACTTCTAATTTTGGTTTTCATTACAATGGAATTCTAAAAAGTTTTTTTTTATTATTATATGAAGTTAAAGTTATCTGTAGGTTCCACGCAGGCTACAATATTTAACTTTTTTACAAATTGAGCTGAAGTAACCTGCAGTCAAATACAACAGTTGAAATTTACAGTTTGCTACTGAGTTACCTGGAAAAAATAACTGATTATACAAAAGTTTATGATATACAGTATAATGTATGTAGCAAGGATTGCTCAGTCTCAGTCAACATCCTTTAAAGTTCAATAAAAATATTAAATTTTGTATCTACCCCAAGTTCTTATACAATGATTAGTTTTCTTTTAATTGATGTAGAATGGTTTAATTTTAAAATTATTTGTAGCAATTGCAACCAGCTAAAACATGGTAGCAATTTGACTGAAATTAACACAAAAATGTGTTTTTGCAGTAGCTTGAACAAGTTTGTTTCACAGCAAAATCCAGTTTCAAAATGTTTCAAATGACCATTTCAAATCTTAAAAAACTTATAACTTCTTATAAGTCTCTTTTGATAGTCCGATTTCACCATCATAATCAGCGTTAAAATCTTAATAAATTTGCCTTTTGAATTTTCAAAATCCATTCAAATTAAGAAAATGAATTTGGAATTGATCAGGATTTTTCAATTTTACTGAATTTTCATTGTACTGTAATTTAGAAGTTTAAAATATTAATATATGCAAATTTTAATGCTGATTATGATTGTGAAACTGAATTTGCAAAAAGGGCATAATAAAAAAAATATTTTGGGGAATTCACTTCCATCTTTATTAGTAAGATATCTGCTTGCTGCAATATTTATTTAAAACTTTAAAGTATGTTGTTCAGCGAGAACCACGAGAAGGTGTTGAGCTTATCTCGCCAGGATCGGATAGGACAGAAGGAGTGGTATGACAGGGTAAAACTTAGGTTACTCAACAAGGTAGGATCGGAAAAGAAAGGAATTTCCTGAAAACATTCAGAAATTAATTATTGTTTCAAAATGGTTGTCATTTGTCTGAATGTATTAAAGCACATCAGTTTACAAAAAAAAAAACAAGAAATACTAATCAATCCTATAACTTGTGATAATGAAACTGAGACAAAATAATTGAAAATGGAAAAAGCATTCACCACATGTTTATTTAAGAATATCTTAAAAATAATCTTTCCACCCACAATATTTAATAAATCATTACATGATAAGGGATATACTAATTTTGTTTCACTTAAAGAAAGAAAATTATAAGCAATAATTGTTTTGTAATAACCTAATCTAAAAATAACAAATTTGATGTTTCTGAATTTAAAAAATGAGGAGATTGATTATGATACTTTTCATGCCTATACTATACGTAATAGTGTAGTAATGGTTTTTTAAAATTTTTTGTGTATGCTCTATAGAGAACTTTCAGAAAGTTCATTTCATGCATCGCTAATATTTAAGAACACATTAACAACAGACAGATTAGTGGGGTGGGGCACAGATATCAGTGTTAGTCATGAACCCAAAGATCTGTAAAAAGTACTACATTTTAAAAGTTATTTTCCAAATTCAATAATTTTAATTCACAGATCCATTATTCTCTGCAGCTACATATGGCCTTGACCAACTCAGCACAACAGTTCAGCACAGAGCTGCTTATAGTACGAGTCAAGTCACTGCCTGATCAGCTGATTACTGGTACTCACTGGACTGGCGTTGGAAGTGCTGCCTTGACTGTTTCTGTCCGGTATAAACATGCTGTCAGCTGACATGTGGGCAGGAGGTGGCTGACGGAATGGTAACCCACTTATTGGAATTGTGGGTGCATTTCCACCTTCCATTTCGTTAGCCGTTAATCTTCTGGTCCACTAGACACATTGCACACAAAAAAACGCTTAAGCACTCAAACAAATAAATCTATTTGAAATCTATTTATAGAAAACAGAAAATCGATCTAATTTTTCCGCATAGATTGATCAGATTATGCTCAAAATTTTGGTAATTCAAGGAGTTCGGTTATAACTCACAGAAGGCTGTAAATGTTCATTTTAATTTTATAATTTATTCTTGAACGAAATCATTTCAAATTTCCTATTTACCTTAAATTATATGATTTCATATATGTCAAAATTTGAGAAAGATACGTTAAGCCTAGTTTATCACTACTAAATGCTTGATGGAACCTGTCGGTCATGCTGAATCTATTCCCTATAAGACTAACGTGAACAATAGGGATAAGATTATTATTGTAGTCAATAACAACTATTTGTTAAAATAAAATTATGTTTCATATAAAATGTTAATATTTTATAAATATAGAGCAAAGGTAAGAAAAAACTAAATACACATAATTTATTTTAACAAACAGAGGTGTAGTCTGTATCGTGTGTGTGTGTGTGTGTGTGTGTGTGTGTGTGTGTGTGTGTGTGTGTGTGTGTGTGTGTGTGTGTGTGTGTGTATATGATGGTATTATATATGATGGTATATATATATATATATATATATATATATATATATATCATCATTTTATTCAGATGAGGAACTACATTTGACCAAAGTTTAGTGAAAATCATTACAATGGGTTTCCATAAAATATTATTATTTTTAATTTTAAGGGATTGTTAGATAAAAAATCTTGAAACAGTCATTTTATTGTAAGGAAACACTTCTTCAAATGCATTTATCGACTTTAACATGGATATATCCATCGAAATCATAAGATCGATTTTTCGTGAATTTCTTGTGGAGAATAGGCTACTGGAACAGTCCTGGCATCTCATGTCTTAATCTTTAGGTCACTTTCTGAGGAGTTGTTAAAATTTTATATATGTATATATTTATACATACATATATATATATATATATATATATATATATATATATATATATATATATATATATACTATAAAGTATTTTAACGATCTCTTTAAAAGTGATCTTGAGGTCAGTTATGGTGCTCATTTTATGGGATGGGCCTATGTTTTACCACGATGGCCATTCCAATAGCCTATTTTCCAATTTAATTACAAATAAAAAATAGGACTCCAGCCTCAGGCTTACAGTAGGCTACTTGCAATAACATTAAATCAATGATTTGAGGCGAAATAACAATTAATTATTAATAATTTGGGTGAAAATGTTGATCCTTCTGTATAGTACCTGCAGTCATCCCTCCATCTCAATACACCCTCACTAATTTATTCCCACTTTCCTCCCCTGACAGTTGTTTTTCCGCCGGGTTTGTTTGCCGAGTCGACAAATTTAGCAAAGGGTCATTTGCCGTATCAGCCACCCCCTCACTGTAGCGCTCTGACCAGCCTCCATCCTTCAGCTGCTCTTTACACATTTATAAATCACTATAAACGACCACACACTACTGTACCAGTATTTTGTTACCTTATTTAGTCTATCGCAATCACTTTTCTTTAATTTTAAGCAGAGTATTTCATAAGGAAGGGACGCTTCTTCAGTTGCTACTCTTATTATAATAATCACGGCACGCAACTGTCTCGCTGACGTGAAAAAACCGACTTTACAAAAGTATTTTTCTTATATTCCCTTTTTTAAATTCTTATTAAAGCATTAAAATTTGCATAGGGCCTATAGTAGGATTTTAAATTCAAATTAAAAAGAGAGCACGAAAATGAACGCTGACGCCAACAAAACTTTTATTTATTTTGAAAAGTCTAAATGAAAATAAATACAGTTTTATAGCTGACCACGATTGTGGAATCACATTTAAAAAAAAGAAAAAAAATTAAGACGAAAAGTCATGAATTCTTAAAGACTTGACACGTGAATCTTTTTTGAAGCCATCATTTTGAAAATGTTAAAAAGTTTTGCTAATTGACGAACTTGTCCAAGCTTTAGTTGTGCCAAGTTTCATTCAGATCGGAGTAAAATAGTGAATGAATTTCAACAACACTTTGTTGGAATTTATAGCATGGAAATTTACTAACAATCACTGCAAGCTACTGTATTTTACAATAAAAATTTAAAAAACTTTTACCTTAATAAAATTCACATTTACCTAAATCTTATTTTCTAAATCCCATTTTAACCGAAATGAAACCTGAACGTCGTCAAGTTCTTTGAAAAGAAACATTTTTCAAAATGTTCCGTTTGAAAGGCGGCCAATGACAATGCTCTTCATACACATGCTCTGTTTTAAAAAATCAGATTTTACTTCAGCGAGAGGTTAATAAATTTAAGCTCTACTAATTTAAGACCACTTAGCTTCTTAAATTTTCATTGCCGCGGATTTTTATTGTTACCTTACGTCGGTCGAATCTGATTTTCAAAAAGGTAAAGTCAAAAAGTAAAAAGTCATAATTATGCTATTTTGAAACGGTTAAGTGGATTTTCCGGGAAACAAAACTGTTCAAGTAATCATTCTTGTGCCACCTTTGAACCTCTTAAACAAATGGCGAATTGTTTGGAAATTACGCTTTTCTGTATTAAGGTCTGTATTACGACTTTCTGTTAAAATATTAAATTTTTTGCTTCTCTTATAACGTATCGAGAAATTAATCAAAACAACAATCATCGTGATTTATACAAATACATTAATTTCTGGGGATTTATTGCCCCTTCTATTCCTTTAATAGGCAATCAGAAGAACATGTATACGTGAGCTTAGAAGTTCCGCGTTGTAGACATTACACTTTGTTATTATTTAGAACTGTAACATTTTTTTTTTATTTCTCATTTTTTTTCTCTGAGAATAACGAGATATTAATTAAACCAACTATCATCGGGATTTATTCAAATTAATTAATTTTTTATTTTACACACACACACACACACACACACACATATATATATATATATATATATATATATATATATATATATATATATATATATATATATATATTCTATTCTTTACTAATCAGTCAGATAACATCTACAGGGTTTGCAGAAGTTCTGTTAAAATGTTAATTTTGTGTTCATCTATAATGCAGCAATATTTTTATTAAAGCAACAATCACTGTGATTTATGCAAATTTCTTGGACTATATTGTCCCTTTTATTATTTCCTAGGCAATCTAAGTACTGTACATCGTTGCACTTTGTTATTGTTAAGGGTTACGTTAAAAGCTTAAGATATAGAGCGGCGGGAAACTGATTAAACCAACAGTGATCGATGATTGTGATTTATTCAAATGATTTAAATTGTAGTGTTACATTTCCCTTATATTGTTTACTAGGCGATCTGAAGCACATTTAAACTGTGCCTAAAAGCTTCCCGCTATAGGCCTACTTAAAGAGGTGTAAATGGAACGGAGAGATATAAACAGAACGTATGTGTATTGCTACTCTCCCTTAAAAGAAATTTCGGAATTATCGACAAAAAACTCACATTTCTTTAAATTATTTTATCAAATATTGAACGTAGCGGCCTATACGAATAATTTATAAGTCAAGTCAGTGGATCACAATGGAAAAAAAGAAAAGATACGGTTTGGGAGTAAATGGTAAAAAATTAAATTATTTTTTTTCTATTAGCTTAGACAAGTTCGATAGCCAGAAAAGTTATTTCAAAAGTTTCAAAATGACGGTCTTTTACATTCTAAAAAATTCATAGATTTTTCTAATTTTTTTAAAAATTGGTTTTTATATTTTTATCAACTACTTGCCGCAGTTATTTTTTAATTCACTTGACAGCTGATGCAACAACTGCACCCCTTAGGCGTACATTTAATTCGATTTTAATCGATGAATTTAATATTTTAATTTTTTATGGTACATACTTTAAATTTCCTGAGTTGCGTAACATACAATCATACATACAAACATCATAATACATAACTTATGTTGTAACATCATAACATACATACAAACTATGTATAAAACATACTATAGTGATTAGAATGTAAGTATAATGAACTTTACAGTCTTAGTTTCGAGAAGCACTTACTGCAGTAAGCTTTATTCTTTCTGTTAACGTCGATCCCTATTCATCATAAGTTTAACATTAGAAAAAACGGTAAAAATAAAATTAATAATATATTGTTGTTCTGCTTTTAACAATTTCTTTGTTTTAAGCAATATCAACTTGAATACCAGAAAAAAATCAAAATAATTTTACGTGGCATATAAGGGAACATAAATTTGCCAAGCTAAATATTTGTCTTAATAAATAATTGGCAATAAAAAAAGTATCAAATTTCTCACGTTAAATTTTTTTACTAAAAATATACTGTTCGTAAGTTATGGTTAAAAAGATTTAGAAAATTTATCTACATTTTAAATTAATAAGAAAACATTTTTTAAAAGAAAATAAAAAGTACAAATTATTTACTTTGTATTTTGATCTCGATCATAATCAGAGCTTTTTTCCAATTTACTCAGAACCGAAAAAATGGTTAATTCTAAATTTGCTTTTCATTTAATTCTTAGACTTGAATTAAGTCGTTAAAACCAATTTCTAATTAACTAGATTTTTTTATGATCTAGAAGAACCGAAAACTGATAATCCATTCACTATCACAGGCCTATTCTTCTCATATTGACTTATAGAATTAAAAATGTAGAATTTATAAATTCAAAACTAAAAATGATATAAAAAGCGATTTTGTAATAAAAAAAAAATATTTTTTTGTCAACATACTTTTTGTACAAACACGTTTCTAAAATTTTGTGACTGTATGACAGGCAATTAGACATGATTTTGTCTCGTGTTATGAAACAATAAAACTAACCATTATTAATTTTGTTTTTTATTTAAAAAGAAAAATACGAAATAAACCGTTTACAAAATGTACGGATAAATATTTATTAACGATACAAGTCAAATAAAATAGTTTTATACTCGTAGCATTGGTTACGGCCGAGTGGTTTTGGCGCGCAAATACCGCGTTGTATCGTGTGACTAGCAGTAAACAGTAAACAGTAAACAGTAAACAATAAATAGAAACAGTAGGTTAGGGTCAAAGTCGCTCGGTTAGGGAACGGAGCGGAGCGGGCGACTGTTGGTGTAACTCGGGCCAATCACCTCATATGATATGGAAATTCTCAACAAAATAATCATTGTATTTCTTTTGTCCGTTTTATGGAAACGTACCGGAAATTTTTAAAAACACGAGCAAATACGATTCACATTTAATATAAACACAAATATACGATAATAAAGAACAATACAAACAAGAAAATAATTAATATTTTATATTGTACCTCATTTCCGATGTTGCCAAAGGAATCCATCTTCGGAAAACAGAGATCAAATAGCGGCAGACAATTGCGCAAGTGTTTCAGAGAAGCATGCGCCACTTAGAGGTGGGAATGTTGTTAGAATACGGGATGCTGGTGTAGATTTTAACCCCCACCCGCCCCTAAATAAAAAAATCTCACCCCGACTCTTAACAAACATTTATAAGGTGTGTTCTTGTTAATTAAGATATAGCTTATATCGCTTCGATGGGTACGTCTTATTTTACGTGTTACGTGTACTTTGACAACAATCGTAGTTGACCCAAGGTACTTCCGTTTCCAAGGACTTTGAAGGATAAGAAAAGGAAAGTTTATTCAAAGTTAAATGCTTATAGATAGGATACATGTAGCCTACAGTATTGTGAGTATTTTGTTTGGACGGGAATCAATAAAGTTAGACCGACGTGTTGCCTTGGCGACGCTAGCCACCCTTTCCGAAAGGGGTGGGCATTCTGGGTAATATTCAACAGTATGGCTTCCTAGAGTATCGCGAACAGACGAGTCGACGATGGATTCCAGATGACAGGAAGGTGATCCTGCCATGGAGGCGAAGGTGAAAGCGTGTTTACTCCATTGGAAGGACATGCCAGGACATCTGCAGTTCAACCCTTATATACACACCGGCTATCGTCCTCTGCTCACGTTCTGGGGAAGTGTGTACAGTTTGTTTTACCTGCATAATGAAACAATTAATATCATATCTCACGGTGAGTTACATGTTAACCTAAAGTTAAATCAAAAATTTTATTAATCCTTAAAATAACTTTTTTTTTCTAATAACCTGACAGCATTTTAGTGTGGTTTGTTTGTTGTTTTGTATGTACTTTTACAGAAGAATATTCCTTAATTAGACCTAATTACAGAATACATTTTTATTTAATCATTTCTAGTGAATTTTATTGGAAATGTTTAATCAAGGTGTGTATTACAGCCTACACTGTACTACATAGCAGAAACCGTTTCAAAAATCTTTAAGAATGCGTATGTATTTGCATTAGTAGTCTGACAGTCTGGCGTTCGCAATTTTCAGTTTTATTATTCATTTACTGTATTTATTTTAGTAAGTCAAAAGAAAACTTTCATATGGGAAACGGAGCTATTACAGTAAGATCCAGACTCAGAACCCTGATCCTAATCACAGTGTGTGTGTGTGTGTGTGTGTGCAATCAATGCCTGATTTTTACGTAAACTTGGCACAAAACCTGATTTTGGCAAAAGCTTGGATTATTTCGTTACCTAGTAAATCCGTTTAACCGTTTCAAAATGGCAGCCATTACAAAACCTAGCTTTTTATCTAATGTTGTAATCAACGTAAAAATCTCTATAAATACCCTTTAAATGTTTCGTATATATTT
Source organism: Callitettix versicolor (assembly GCA_022606455.1). Classification (NCBI taxonomy): domain Eukaryota; kingdom Metazoa; phylum Arthropoda; class Insecta; order Hemiptera; family Cercopidae; genus Callitettix; species Callitettix versicolor. The sequence continues at coordinate 45,134,607 of CM040184.1, forward strand.
AATTGTTACATTTTCACTTGAGCGATACTGTTGAGACGTGCACTTATTTATTGTTGTCTGTTCTAAGGTAAATGTAATTTTACACAAAAATAAATAAAAAAGTTTCAACTATTTATTGTTGTCTGTTCTAAGGTAAATATAGTTTTACACAAAAATAAATAAAAACGTTTCAACTATTTATTGTTGTCTGTTCTAAGGTAAATATAGTTTTACACAAAAATAAATAAAAACGTTTCAACTATTTATTGTGATGTACATTTTGTCTGTATTTTTATTAATTTAGCGAGTGAGCCTCTACACCCAGACAGGTCCGGAGGCACATTAAAGGACAGGCACGTAGAGACGAGCCAACACTTGCTAAAATAGAGAGTGAATCGAGCATAAGCTTTGCCAAATCTGTCACGTAGAGCCGTTACTGCACAATTTAGCTCATGATAGTAATGGCAGGCCTATATCGGAAGAATTTGCGTTGAGATAACAAAACTGCGACGTGATGGAAACAAATTTTCCAAAACTGACAGTATCACAACATTATTTTGGAATCTCACTAACGTAAATAGTTTGGAATCCTACATAAATTAGCAATAAATCATAATCATTCTTTTAGTAATTTTTGTATTTTCAATGCATTTGAAAATTTGACTGATTTCAATGGTAGAACGGGGTTTTTAAAAACTTGTAGGATCAAAAAGTTATGATGTCTTAAAGAAACAATTTGTGCCCAATTTTTACTGAAACAAATAAGACTAAAAGTGTGAAGGCCAAATCAAGATGGGACCATTGTTTTGTGCAGTGTTTCGGTCTTATAGTAGGCGTAATATGTGCTCTGACGTTCGATTCTCATTCTGTAGTTGATGTAATATCTTCAGTAAGATGCGTTTTCTAAAAAAATAGAAAATACAAATTTTCTTTAAAAAGGTTTTTTTAAATAAACCGATTAATCAATTATTATGTGGGCGGATGTTGTTTTATTCGTGACAAAGTCACAAGAGGTGGGACTGCCGGAATCTGTATTATTGTTGACTTTGACAGGGTAAAAACATTACTTGTCGACACATGACAGTGCGTTGTAAGCCAAGTCAGAGAGGAGGCATCGATCTTTAACACGCGATAAGACGGAATTGTTTTTGTGCAAATACTAACTTCATGCAACCAAATTTAGATTAGTTCAATAGTGATCTTTTTAGCAAATTTACATTGCAAAAAAACAGTCATCTTGGTAAGACCCAGACCCAGGACCTTAAAATGAGCGCCGACCCTGACCTCTAGATTACTTTTTGAAGTGTTGTTCAATTTTTTTTTATAATATATATATATATTTATATATTTATTTTTTTATTTTAAGGCGAAAAGCACATTGAGGCTATTATCGTCACCCTATATGTAAGTGTGAGTGTAACGTGTTAGTCGTAAGTGTGTGTTGAACTCAGGTACTGCGAGGGACGTCTAAATCCTCTCAATAGTTGCAGCTAGTCGGCACCCCCTGAGAGGTATATATTTATATAGTGCGAATGTGTTTCTGTGTGTGTGTGTGTGTGTGTGTGTGTGTTTGTGTGTGTGTGTGTGTGTGTGTGTGTGTGTGTGTGTGTGTGTGTGTGTGTGTGTGTGTGTGTGTGTGTGAGAGAGAGAGAGAGAGAGAGAGATTAAAAACACTTTTTGAAATTCGAACCTATCACGTTAGCGAGACAGCTGCGCGCTCGATTATTTATATTTCTTCTTTTTCGAAAGCACTTTTTAAAAATTCTACAAAATGTTGCACAAACTGAGCTACATGTTGTTTATTTCTCTAAGATTTGCGGTTCTATACGACCCAAACAAGTCGGGCTAATTTCTGAAAATCGGGGTATATTTTCGTATTTTCAATGTATTTAACAATTTAAACTGTTAATCTTAATTTGATTATGACATTAAAACAAGATTTTCAAAAAAAGTGCAAAATTAAAAAACCTTATTGTTTAGGTGATGTATTACAAATTATTATTGAAAAGGCCTTCTGTTCTGTGCCAATAAAGTGATAACTAATTATTATTATACTAGTTAATACTGATTTATATGGTAACAGTTTAAAAAATTAAATTTAAAAAACAGACTGGCTATTTCATAAGGCTGGCCCTCAAAGTGTGCAAGGGGTTTCCTTAATCCCATTATATTAAACCAGCAATAATGTTGTGTGTGTGTGTGTGTGTGTGTGTGTGTGTGTGTGTGTGTGTGTGTGTGTGTGTGTGTGTGTAATCTGTGCACGTGTTGGAGATTAAACTGATCGACCTATTTGACAAGCAGATCTAGTTTTCCCATATTTAGGAACAATTTTTTATTTTGTAAAAAAATGTTGAAGCTCATTTTTTGACAAAAACCCCGTATTATCTCAAAATCTGCTTCTACGATTTTAAAGGGGTTCGTAAGTACCCCCAAAAAATGCATATGTTGCTAAGATCCCGATAAATCGGCTTAGTTTTCAAAACATGTTAATCAGATTTTGTTCAAATTTTGGCCATAACTCGTTGACAAAACACAAACCCTCACTACTGTCGAAATCTTAAATTTCTTTTATTTAAAATTTGATGCACTGATTTGTTCTATGAACCTTAATGTGTCATCATATTTTCAGCAAAATATGATGAATCAATTTTGACAAATTATTCTTGTTTTTTCCGAACTTTTATGGGAGTAATTGAATTTATTTGTGTTATGTTTTTGCACCATTAATTTATTATGTTCGTCTTCACCTAAGGAATTTGTAGTACTACAAAGCGTTTCCAGAGAGTTCTTTAACACACTGTATATTACATAACACGTTAGCAGCAATCACTGAAATCGTTGTCCTGGAGTCAGGATGAGTTCAGATTTTACCGGCTGATCCAAAAGTCATTGCAAATCACAGATGAATGGACGCAATGTTACAATATAACGCAAGGATAAAAGTACGTCAATGCTCTATTTTTGGTTCCTACGCACTTCTTTGAAAGAAACCCGTAATTAATTGTGTATTTCTAGAGTAAAGTGCCAACAGAAGCCGTGTTTCTGTATTAGCTAACACGCAGTATAATTTCGGCACACAGCTGCCTCGACACTATCGAGGCTTGTTTTTGTTAATAACAAACAGTGCAAAGAACAGTAAACCTCGCAGTAAATTCTTAATTAACCTTGACAGCGCTCGTAACTTTTTCCGCCAATTTAACCAGGGGACCTGTTAAAACGTATTATCTCAAGATCAGCTTCTACGATTTTAAAGAGTCCATAAGTACCCCCAAAAAAAAACGCATATGTTGCTGGGATCCCGATAAATCGGCTTAGTTTGCAAAACATGTTAATCAGATTTTGTTCAAATTTTGTCCATATATTCATAACTCGTTGACAAAACACAAACCCTCACTACAGTCAAAATCTTAAATTTCTTTCATTTATTTGATGCACTGATTTGTTCTATGATCCGTAGTACTGTATTTACGAAAAATGTTACTGGACCAACTTTATAAGAAATTTTATACTCCTTCTCCATGAAGCGTTGAAAATTATAGACCTTACAATTCAGCCAATATTACAGGAAAAAACCTACACTATCATCGTTGAATCAGAGTCCGCCATCATGAAAAGGAAAAGAATGGGAAAAATCTTACACGCATGTCTTTTGGGCTTTACACAAGGTACTTCCGTAAATCGTAAGGCAAACAATTGCAAATTACAAAATAATCGGTCAATTCATAGACTTGTTGTCGTTTCGTAAGCAGAGGCTGTCATCACGAAACAGCAGTAAACAGAAAAAGTGTTATCTACATCATTTGAACTTTATAAAACATATCTTCGTAACAAATTTCAAAACAATCGATTAATACGTTTGGTTCAAACTTCGTACATTCGTTATCGTCTGCATTAACCCAAGTGTGCACAATAGTCGGACGTTAAACACAAAAAAAAACCCCAAAAAAAAACAAATATTGTAAATCAGAGGCCACCATCTTGAAACGGAAGTGAATGCGTGCGTGTGTGTGTGTGTGTGTGTTTATATATATATATATATATATATATATATATATATAGAGAGAGAGAGAGAGAGAGAGAGAGAGAGAGAGAGAGAGAGAGAGAGGGAGGGAGGGACTGCATTCATGAAACGACAGTAAATAAGAAAAAAATATTAAATACTTCATTTGGAGCTTACACAAGATATCTTCTTACCAAATTTCCACATAATCGTTAATTGATTAAAATTACGTACACTCGTTATTTTAGATCAGAGCCGCCATCTTGAAACGGAAGTGAATGGGAAAAAGTTATATATATGTATATATATATATATATATATATATATATATATATATATATATATGTTTCGGGTTTTGTACAAGGTACCTTCGCGTTCCAAATGTACACTCGTCATCGTTAAGTCAGAGGCCATAGGAAAAAATATTACTCATCATTTCGGCTTTAGAAGATATCTTCATTCCAAATTAGAAAACAATCTGGCAGTGCATTTGGCTAAAACTGCGTACACACGTTACAGTCAATTCTAGGTCGCCATCTTGAAACGGAAGTGAATGAGAAAAAATCTTACACATATGCCCTACGTCGTTCGTGTTTTATACATGGTACTTCCATACCAAAATTCAAAACCATGGGTCAGTGAGATTAACCAAAACTGCGTAACAAACACACAAACCAAACGCCAAACGTTCGAGTTGAAAAGCTCAGTCTGATATTTCGTTAGGCCTATTTGGTAATAAAAACGAATAAACATATTTATTATGATCAGTTAATATGGAAAGAATAAATCTTAGCAATAAAATCTTCTAACTGTTGGTTTAAACTTTTCAACAATGAATAGAACACAGTCGAAAATGTCTTTACCTAATTTTTAACCTCTCTGTTTTGTTTACAAAACATATTCATACATGAACTTTTGCAGACATAGGACCCACAACTAAAAACATTTAATTTTTCGCAATTTTCGAGAAAATTCGTAATATGTATAAATATTACTCGATTAATAATAGTAGGCTGTAAGATAATATATATAAACTAAATAACATGTGTTGTTCAATGCATGAACATTTTCGAATTTTTATAATAAAATTTATGAAAAACTCAACCTCACTGCCATCTATTCAAACCCGTACTGTAAATAATATTTTCTTTAATTAAAATTCACTTTCTGACGAGTAGATTTTTTAAGAGAACCAATACGATGTTGAGAAATTAGGGCGTGTGTCCGTCAATAGTTTATTAATAGCACTGTGCAGGAATAAAATGTTGTGCTTTTGCATCTTTTGTTCTACAAGTGATGATTACGTTTGGGTTAGGTTAAATAAAAGCTTTAATAATCACAGTATAGCATTGAAGTGATGGGATTTCCAGAGAGGAACCCAATTAATAACACATTATAAACATCCTTGTATTTTGATTGCTTGAAACGTTACCTCTGAAGGCCAATTACATCCTTCACAACTTTTTTTCAGCTAATATTTATTATGTTGACAAATAACATGTTTTTATTAACTTTTAAAAATATGGTGCAAATATATTACAAAAAACTTTATCACAAAAGTAATCTCTCTCTCTCTCTCTCTCTCTCTCTCTCTCTCTCACACACACACACACACACACACACACACACACACACACACACACACACACATATATATATATATATATATATATATATATATATAAGCGGCGTTGTTCTGACTGACTGACTGAGAATCAACGTAGAGCCGAATCTATTAATGATAGAAACTTGAAATTTGGACAGGCCCTTCAGAAGATTATGTACGGGTGCACTAAGAAACGATTTTAAAAAATTTTGATTTTGACGCAATTAAACTACTTACCCAGTACAAATTTAATAAACAACGTACAGCCAATACTATTATAATTTAAAACTTGAAATTTTCAAGGTATCTTCTTACAACAATGTCAAGGTGCATTAAGAAAGGATTTTGTAAAAATTTGATTTTGACGCCATTAAACTACTTACCTAGTCCAACTTTAATAATCAATGTATATCCGAGACTATAATAGCTAAAGATTTGTAATTTTCAGGGTTACCATCACATGTACGGGTGCACTGAAAAACGATTTTCCTGTATTCAACCCCTAAAGAGGTAAAAATGAGGTACAACAATTTTTATTGGAAAAATATGTTTTTCGTCTGACCTTCTTAAAACGTAACATAGTCACTCTTAAATATAAGTAGTAAAATATATTTTTCATTATTTCCCAAAACTCATCTCTTAAAGAGATTGAAAGAGGGTAGACAATGTAAAAAAATGGTATACAATTTTGCATTGAAAAAATATTTGTTTTGGATCGTATATTTTAGAAATATGCTATGCAACACAAATAATGAAACACATATTTCAATATTTTTCCGAATTCATTCCTTAAAAGAATAAAAATTTATAAAAGAGGTATAGTTGGAGAAAAAGAGTGTTTTCATTGGAGAAAAATATTTTTATTGGCTTTTCTTAAAACTAAAAGAAATATTCTAAAACACAAATTATGATACACTAAATTCAGCATCCCCCGAATTCATTCCCTAAAAGGACAAAAATATAAATGAGGTATAAATGTTTGTATCGGATAAAAATATTTTTTATCAGATTTTCTTAAATTCGAATGGAACATGTTTGAAGACAATAAAACAACATATTCAGGTTATAATATTTTCTCATATTCACTGTAAAATAATCATGAGTTTAGATAATCACGCTTTTATTAATATATTTTTTTATATTTCTAAATTATTATATTACTGAAAAAGTTTAAGTTTCATGGGCGAAGTCGCAACACGTAATGCTACTATTATATAAGACTCTGTTCCAACCAAATGATTGGTACAGAATCTTGACAAAATTAGTATATTTTATTACTATATATATATATAAATATATATATATAGTATTTATATATTTAGTATTTATAGTACTATATTTTTAATTTACTTCTGAATGCCAATGATCAATGATTATTACAAAGTACAGATAGCTGCTGGTTATTAGAAGCACTGCAATAACTTAATCTGACCAAGACCTAAAAGTGCTGAAAAGATAAAATAGAAATGCGAGGCTTACTGACTCTTCTTTCGTCGAGCTCCAAATATTCTCCATTTTTATAATGACCTACATTAGTTTATTTTTATAAAAATGTAAGAATTACATCTTTCACAACTTTTTTTCAGGTAATATTTATTATCTTGACGACCCACATGTTTTTACTAACTTTTAAAAAAATGGTGCAACTATATTACACAAACTTTAGCACTAAAGTAATATCATATAAGACTCTGTTCCAACCAAATGATTGGTACAGAATTTTAAAAAATTAGTAGGACCTACTGTTTTTTAAATTTTCAAGTGTATCCTGACCACCAGATTTAACGCTGATGATAATGAACACAGATTCAAAGAAAAATAAAGTTATACTTTAAAATTTAGAATAACCACCATTTTGAAACTGCTAAAGGAGTTTTGCTTGGTAATGAAATTCTTTAAGCTATTACTTCCAAAATCAATTTTCAACATGGGCTAACACACACATACACATTTTATTCCAGCAATGTTTGTTCCATATTTCTAGATACTCCAATGGCTCATTTCCCAACAACAATAAATTCTTCCTCTAGATTAAATAAAATTGTTGTTGAGTATTTTACATTACATTCAATCTCTGTTGCAGGTCTTCCTATCATATTCATTTTGTTAGTAGTGCCAGGATTAATGCCTTGGGAGGTGAGTACCTTCCTCTCGTGGTGTCACTTGGCAGGCAGTGTCTCACCGTGGATTGGCAGTTTCTTGTATCATTTGTTTATGAACATTGACTATGGAGAAAGCTGCTACTGTAGACTGTTACAACTGGACATGCTAGGCATCTGGATAAGCCAGAGTTTTGGTATGTTATAAATTTATGACTGACCTAATCAGTGGAAATTGCTTTCAAAAACAAACACAAAAAACATTAATAATATCACATTAAATCAGGTTTTAAATTAAATATTACAGTAGTGATTTTTAAGTTGGGTTAACATTTAAAACTCTTAAGTTTCACTTTCATGATTTCAAACGATTCTTTTTGATATCATTTAGATATTGTAAGCTTTTTTGAATGTCTAGCAACCAAAGGCAAAATTAAAATTTTGTTCATATATTCGTTGGCATTCTGTATAATAACATTGCCATGTACATTTGTTGTAGGTGCTATTCCAATGGTAAGAGCTTCTGTATTTTGTCTGCCATTCTACTTGCAGTATCCCATCATTATTTCTTACTGTGGATTCTCAATTTTGGGATTATATAAGGTGAAGATATTTGATAGATATTAATACTTGTAATGTATTGTTACACTCATGTGATTCAAATATGAATTTATCTATATTTCATATTAGAACTAAATATTTTTATATTAGATGACTAAAGAAAATGAAAATAAAAATTTAGGATGAGCAAAGTCTCAGATGTTTTACAATCAAATATCTAAAAATATGTTAATTTCAAATAAAAAAGAGACATTGTTTTTTTCTTAACAATGTACAAAATATTGTTTAAATCATGTTCTGTATGTCAAAGGATATGAAAAGCTATTACGAAAATAAATGTTCATGACACTTAATTATATTTAAATAAATGTTTAACATCAAATATATTTCAAATAACCATTAGTCTTAAAAAAAGAGTAACAAAAAATGTTTGTTTACATGTACTCTAAAAGTTAAAGTATAACCAAAAAATATTAACAAAATCAATCTTCGTGCAAAGTTTAAATCAGATCAGACTTAAATTGCATTTTTTTTTTTGTGTGGAAGTACTCTCTCTCTCTCTCATGCACACACACACACACACACACACACATGCATCAGTGTATATATATATATATATATATATATATATATATATATATAAAATGTTTATTTTTATACATTTTAATTGTTTAAAATTACCTGATAAAACTGTGTTCCAGAGGTAATGACCATTGAAATTTCATAGTCCTGGATTTTATCATGATGGTGAAAATAATATTTACCTCATTTTAACAGTTAGACTTATAAATGATTTCATATACTTTCAGTTTACAGGTTGCTTTAGTTTATATGCAGCTATTTTCCCCAACATTATGTAAAATCAATTATTAATTACATAACTGAACTTACTACTTCAGTCTGTGATTATGTTGGCAGTTGTATCTTCAGTCAGTAAAGTTTAAAAACTGCACACATTGTGAAGTCTAAGAAGACCATCTGATTTGTTTACTTTTAGAAAAAACCTTAGATATTTAGAAATTTAAATTACCAATGTTTAACGGAAAACAATGCAGTAAACCCTTGATTTAATGGACTGTATACATGGGGAGCCAGTAGTTGTCTTTAAAGCTTAAGTGTCCTGATTATAAACAGTAATTGTTTTTATGTTTCCAGCTGCTTTGTGTTTCTGTTCAATTGTATGAAAACAATAAACTAAAATTATAATCTCATTATAATGTATGTAATGTACATACTGTATATATATATATCCCGCAAGGAGGGGTGCATACTAGCTGCACCTATTGAGAGGATTTAGATGTCCCTCGCAGTACCCGAGTCTAACACACACTTACACTTACAACACTATACTTACGAATTTAACACTTTACACTCACACTTACATTTAGCGAGGCGATAATAGCCTCAATGCGCTTTTCGCCTTAAAAGAATGCGCACTGTTTGTTCTTTTAAGGCGAAAAGCGCATTGAGGCTATTATCGCCTCGCTAAATGTAAGTGTGAGTGTAAAGTGTTAAAGTTATATATATATATATATATATATATATATATATATATATATATTATATTAACAATTCAGATGCAAAATATTATCAGCCAATTTTTACATTTCAAATAATATTTGAAAATTATATTAAATTAATTCTATTAAAGTGAGTGTTTACTGTAACAACAAAATAGAAAATAAATAAAATTGGAAATATGATTTATGGGTAATATCAATATAAAAATTAGGCAGTTGTCCAAGGTCTCTGATGGAGATATATTTCAGTCAGTCACGGTAAAATCAAATGCAGAAGGGGTTTGTAATCTAAGAATCCTCTCTTTCACTATGTATAAGTTTTTTTTTCTTTTTTTGTATTGGCAAATATGGTGGATACAATGACGCCAGACAGTGTTGGATGTACCTTTCCAAGTCCACAGCAATATTGTTAAAGAATATTGGATGCACTTGCTCTTTACTTCTGGTTTGACAAAGTTTGTGACAAAAATTCTCTTGAGTATCGTAAAATCATATCCTCCAACAAAAGCTTACTAAACATTCATAAGCACCCTGTTCCTCCCTCCAGATACTGCTGCCACCTTCCAAGTACCACTTTAACTCACTGCTCAGTTCAATAAGTCTGTGTTCCTTCTTCTGTCATCAGAAGCACTCCTTTTTTTGCTTGAATTAAAGCAAAACCTCAGAGCAACTATCATTCCCCTTTTCCAAAGTAAACTTGAAATCATCTCCAAATTTTCCTATGAGGCAGTACTTGTAAACTTCGGCTTCTTAAACTAGAGTTCCTCCGATAACTCTCCCAAGCTGAATCCAGAGTAAATGTGCTTTGATAGTTTCAGAATTATTTTCTAAATCTTAGAAGCGATGATGATGTTGAGGTTATCATTGTGCACAATGGGCATTTCTTCATTTTTCTAGTCCATCATGCCAATCAACATTTTGCTCTTTATGTACTCGTATAGGGTACATGCAGAGTAGTAAATGTGTGTGTAGTGAGTGAGAGTAGTATAACTTGGAGGTACAATGAAATCGTTAAGATCATAAGTAGTTCACTCCAGCTGCCTCTGCAATAATTAAAACCATTAAGGGACTGATAAAAATATAATTGCAACATTTCAAGCAAAAAATATATATTGACTAAAACAAAAAATTAATGACACAAAAATATTGCAACTTATTACTTATTGAAATTATTGGACTAAATGAAACTTTATTTTTAGGCTATGAAAGCGTGGTCACCATGGAAACGAAGGCTCTGTTTTGCTATGCCGTTCATGATGCGAGCTCTTTTATGCTGTTTAAGATATTCTCATTATGGAGGTGGCGATCCAGGATCATTGACACATGTTGTTTTGCAAGTAATTTGTTTAAATTAGTATAATATAACAAGCAAGAAAAATAGCCTAAGAATTAAGGCTTGGCATTAAAAAACCCAACAGGATTCACCCTCATTGCTCTCAAACTATGGAATAGATCAGAGCAGTTCAATTTGTAGGTGTAAATAATATGCAACTGTTCTTAAGATACTAGAATAGTTTTAAAGTACTAATTTTTAAATACTAATTTAAAAGTTTATATACTAAATTTAAGTTTTAGATACTATTTTTAAATAACATACAAGTGATAATTAATTACAGTTTAGCACACACTTTCAAAAATGGAAGCAAATAACTATTTATTGTTTTTTTAACTATTACGTGTAAAATCCAAAAATATTTTTGTTTGTGAAATGTTGTACAATAACATTTTTCATGAAAATAAACTGAAATTTAGCAGGGCTGCAATGTTAAAGTGTAAGCAACAAACTTGCAAATTTAAATTTTAAGGTTCAAAAATCAAAAGTTTCTTTTAGTTCATTTATAGCTTTACTAAAACTTACCAGGAGTAAAAACTACTTTGTGACAAATATTTTACTAAAATATTTGCAAATGTCTATGTTATCAAATTCATAGCTGATCATAAATTTTGTAGGAAGAAATGGACAAAATATTTACTTTATTACAATTTTTTAGTTCTGGAAAATATTTTGTGCTGAGATTTTACCCCTTATTTTTGTGAGAGCAATTATTTTGTAACCTCGAACTTCAAGAACTTTCATTTCAAAGCTATTAAGAAGCCTGAACCATAAAATGTTTTCTTTTTCTGAAATGTGTACCCCTGTACAATTATTTAAGCCATTTGGTGTTTCTTTAAATATATAATGTAGTGCACTGATATTGGACAGCTTGGCATGATTTTGTAGAGACCTTAATGCTCTTGTAGAGAGTGTAATGCTTTGATGAAGTGTAACTATTTAGTTGGGTGACCTTTGCATCGACTTCAACAATTGAAACAATGTTGGCAATGGATGTACATGAGAGCAGATAAGCTTACTTCTTTGTCCAATAGGAATTGCTTTAGTATACCCTGTAGTAACCCTGTATTTTGAATTATTTACTAAAAGTATTTATATTTTGTCTTTTTTCTAGGATGCTTTATCGTTAATAGGTGGCGCTATTGGTGCTATGAACATACCGGAGAAATGGTTCCCCGGCAGTTTGGATTTGTATTTCAACTCTCACAATATTATGCACGTCCTTGTGGTATTAGCTGTATACCCCATGCATCAGTCCACTGTTAAAGATCTCGTTTGGATGGCTCATGGAGAGTGTAAGTCTCATCGACTATCTGAGTACCAATCTCTTCGCACTGAGCTATGACTTCACAAGTTACTTGTTTAAGTTTTATTGTTGATTTTACCTCTTGTGATACCAATAGGCTATTATTCATTCTTTCATAAAGTTATGTTTTAATTGTTACAATATATTTTATAAATATAGAATGTTTTCTCCTTTATAAAACTTTGTAAATATTTGATACACTCACTTAAGTATTAGAAAATTATGTATTTAAATTCAAAGTACACAATTCAATGACACATTTCTGTTATCTAGGTGTAAAATTATCAGTACCAAAAAAATTAATTAAAAACTTTCTAAACCACTGAATCTAATTTAATATTTTTTGCAATGTAATAATGAAAAAATTTTAATTTTGACTGGCTTTGCTTTATTGAATGGTTAAAAAAAATGAGTACATAAGAAATTCAAGTATCAAGACATTCAAAATGCTTCTTAAAAAGTACTGTATTGAGAGAAAAGGTCTTTATGGTTACAGAAATATAGAACTTGCTGTAAAAGTTACTTTTGCTAAACAGCAGGGCCTACAGATTAGAATTGTCTTGGTTTTTAAAAGTTTTCTGTTGACTAACGATTAAAATTACTGTAGGTACTGTATATTTCTTATACCATACACAATGTTTGTTAATCTCAAAATAATAGACAGAAAAATGCACTGTTCTCCGTTTTCAAAATATGAGTAAAAATGTTCCATACATTTATTCGGGTTGTGCCTTCAACTGGTGGCAGAACATTTGGTCATTTTGATCATAGGACTGAAAATAGTGGCCTTTCATATCCGTCCAAATACTGTAAAAAAATTGAATAAGGAAACCTTGATTAATGTTTTCTACTCCAAATTTATAATGTGCACCGAAAAAAAACAACACTCTAAATAAGATAAAATATTTCAGTGATTAATCACTCTGCTGTATTACAAAATCAAATAAGCGTTACTGAAGGTGAACTAAGATTGACTGTTATTCTTATATTCTTAAATAATTAAGAAGGATTACGTTTCAACTTCAACTTTAGTTTCATGAAATTTTTTTTAACTGTTTTTCAACAAATAATTACATATCAGGTCATTGAAACTGGAACTGCTGCTACAATGAAAAAGTTGCTCTTTATTTTGTGAATTGTGGTTTAAGAAATATGCACTACTGTATTTAAACAAATATTTCTTGGATTGAGTATCATTTATAGTTGACTATATTCTATATTATATTATGTGAATAAAACATACAGTAGAAATTGGCTAATGTGAAACCAAAAATTATAAAATCTACAATGAAACTATACAAGAAAGAAACAAAAACAAAATTCATAAGGAAAAGTGTCTGATGGTTTTATGTACACAATCAGTTCTAATATTACTAAGACATTTAACTAAGTTTTATCAAAAACATGTAATTAAATAAAAATTTGGTATAGTAAAGTTTCAATTAACAAAAGTAAACACCATTGTTCATATCAGAATCCATTCAAATAATCTGAAAGTGTAAGTGAAGAGTTGAGCACCTCGATTTTATATGGTTTAAGTCAAGTTTAAACAACTTATATGGCACCAAGTCAAAGTTTAAACTATATATATATATATATATATATATATATTAAAAACCATTTGCAGCATATACTTGCCTTATTAGCAAGGTTCTACTGTGTTAGAAATTACTAATGCTGTACTTTAAAAGAAACAGAAAAACTTTACAGTCCATTGAAGAAAAGATTGTAAGATTTGTTCTAACAATAAGTTTATGAGTTCACAAAATCAATTATTCAATTTATAATTAATTGTATTGAACATTAAGGCTTACTCAAGGTTGCACGATTTCAAAATATTTACTATTATCACAATCGTTGTACAAGTCAAGATAATTACCATCTTTAGTCATTTAAAAAATATTAGATGCTTTTCTTAATGCCCTTTCCCTTGTTTATTTGTTGCTTTCAGAAGCTAAGGCAAAAGAAAAATGCTAAAGAGATTGGGCATGTTGTTATGAGAAATATGCTAATGTTGTTATATCAGTGGTGAGGTGTGATTTACTCATTTTAATCCTACAACATATGTGCAAGCAAACACATCATGCACTGCATTAAGAACTTTCTGTAAATTAAAAAAACAACACTGTACAGAAGTATGCACAGTCGCCTTACTGTTCTTTGTTATGGATAATCAAGTGAGCAGAAGTCAATGTTGTAACTAAAAGAATTCTGATTACACTCTTTCACACTGCCTGTTTAATTATTCTTTGCTTTTAGAATTTCTTTCTTGGCATTTTACAATGAAATAATGCAGTAAAAGATCTATTTGTAAATATATTATACATTTAAATTTGAAAGTGGATACAAATTACATATAAAATTTTACAATAATTCTCCAAATTTAAAATTGCAAGTACCTACACGTATTAATTTAATAAAAATAAATTAAATAATCATAATGATAGCTGATGCCATGACAATGAACTTCAAAAAACAAACAACAGTGAATAACATACTTTGTCCTTTTTAAGAAAAGTATGTCTCTTGTATGTACTGATTTTTAACAGGCAGTTAAAGCTACCTCATCAAATGACGTTGATAGTCTGGCACAAATAGGTCAGACTTTTGTTTATATGATCAATTTCAAAATGAAAAAATCTATTTGAAAAGAATGGCGATTAAAAAATCATAGAAAACTCAGGATATGCTAGAACATATGACTTCAATCGTCATAATTAAATAATAATAATTAAATAATAAATTAGCATTTCAAAACCAATCTCTGATGCTCTTTGAGATTTTAAATAGGAATCAGGTATTCAAAGAAGTATACAAAAAATACAAATGTTTAAATATTTGTTAATGTTTACCATTTTGAAACTGTTTTGCTGTATAACAAACTTGTCAAAGCTTTTATTTTGTGTGTCCAGCTTTATAGTTTGCTACACCAAAAATTTGTGTCAGAACATTAATACACACACATATAAATATAATGGACATCAAAATTTTAATGAGACCTCAAAGCACGTACAGATCATAGTCCATATAGCCTACTTTCCAAGGGGAATTCATTAACAAGTAATACATCCCCATACAGGACATGATTTCTATGTACTATAATGTCTTTTATTGTTTTTGTTTTCAATATTAAGTAGTTTAATAAATTTTGTATTACTTCTTAATTGATACTTTATTTATTTAATAAACAGCACTACAGGTATGTGTTGTTCTAATGACTTAAATAGTTTATGTAATTAATTAAATTTTAACTTAATTTTCACTTTATAGTGCCTTTTCTTACTAACCTATGATGTAGTTACTTATTATAAAACCTGCATTCTGTGGTGTGGTATAATGTTAAATTTTTTACATGAAAAATATGTTGTAATATTTAATGAAATAATTAAGATGGTTTATAAAATACATACTAAAATATCAATAATGATGTTAAAATTCTTTAATGCAAGTAGGATATATACTTGTGTAAGTGCAAACACTAGAGTTGTAACATATACCTACAGGCCAGAATCAGTACTGATCGGTCTTGGGATCTTACCATGTTGCAGCTTTATCCATAGAAAATTCTCTCACTATTGCTATAAGCAGTTACCTAGTATTGAAAATGAACTTCAAAAAATTAAGAGTAAACAATAATAACCTTGGTTATAAGCATATACATGAAGTCTGGGGTTCTTCGGAAGAGGAGAGAATTACCTCTTACTTATATAATTCTTCTCAATAATTTTTTTTTTTATATAAAAATTCTACAGTAGTGCTGTAAAGAATATGTACTACTCTATAGTGTGTTATAATCAAGGCAAACTTCTTAAAAGCAATCAATGTTTGAATGGAAAATATGAAAAGGTCTCATTGTATGTATGTTTCTTTCAATAAAGTTTACAAAAAATGAGCAATGTTTTGACATTTTTATTTAATTTCAACTTAACAACACTTTCCAACAAAGAAACATCCTATAATCAATGTATTACTCAGAAGAGATTACTAAATTACTAAACTAAATAATAGAACAATTCAAATAAACTACACAAATATAATTTTAAAAAATTACAACTTTATTTATTATATTTTAAAAATTATAAATATGATTTTGATTTATAATAATATTTCAATTTTAATGTTTATAATACACCATGTTTTAAATGACCAACAAAATAACATACTCTTTCAATTTAATATGTTTTTGGCTTTGATTTTGTACAGCAATATTATACAAATGTTAAAACATTATACACATCATTGCAATTTAATCTACAAGTAAATAACATATTTTCATTTACACAAATACATTTGTAATATATGTATAAAACACACCATATAAACTGGAGGGGTACACTAAGAATGCAATTATGTGGTACATGCATAGCCGAAATAATTTTTTTTTTTAATTGAAATAAGAATGTTTTTCTTGTCCTTTCTGAGAAAAGTATGTATCGTATGTACTGATTTTTAACAGGCAGTTAAAGGTACCTCTAGTACCTCATCATATGATGATAGTCTGGCACAAATGGGCCAGACTTTTGTTTATATGATCAGACTTGTTAATAAATCCAGTGCTGGTTTTAATTTTCTTTTTTACTTTTAGAGGGTGGCTTGTACGAAAGTACTGTACAGTATAACTTTTGTTCAGTTCATGCTGCATTGTAGCTACAAAGCATTACTGATATTGTCCTTACTTTAACAAAGTTATATTTAGTTCATAAATCACGCTCACTAATATTAATGTCTCAGGCCCTCCAGTAATCAAGTTTTTATGGAATTCCTCAGGCCTCCATTCAAGTTCGAATAATCAAGTCTCTAGTGTATAGTTGCAGCAGATGTATTGTTGTTCTATATTAGTAGGTTAATCTATATACTCAATATTGAATCATAACATATTTTTGAATTGAAAAAGGTTGCAAAATCATTGCACAAACTTCCCCATATAGACTTAAATTTCTGTTTGAACGTTAACAAAAAAACCCTTGAAAATAAGCGAAATTCTCAAAAATTGGTTACCAAATTTTAGATAACGTTTACAGTTCCATAGTAAATCCAAAGAAGAAAACCCTCCTGACAGCAAGCAAGGTTTTTATTCTATTCACTAGCAAAGAATTTTATAATTCTTTTCAAATTTGTGATACTTAGTTATAAATCTTTGTGAAAAAAACTTAGGCAAAATCTAATAAATTAATTTATTGACATTTACTTGCTCTCAAACTGAAATTTTAAAGAAAAGCAGTTACCTCGGTTTACTGGTGAACATGAGGACTAAATTTTATTAAATAATTACAGCTGTTTTACAAAAAAAATCTTATGTCTGTTATGTTTTTAAACTACATTTCTCTTAGGTTTTGAGTAAAACTACATTATAATGGATACAATATTTATCTTGAATAATGTGCACAGGTATTTAAGTAAGAACTAATAAAATGGAAAAATTCATCAAAATCTCAAAGATAGATTGTTTCAAAATTACTATATTTTTTATGTACTTGGCGTAATGATATAAAAAAATGTAAGAAAATCATTATACAGTGTTTCTTCAATTTCTATTTGTTAAAGTACAATTTAACCTGCTGATGATATGAGCTCCAATTACATATTTACTTAATACAAGATTTTTATAACTAGAAAGACAGTGATAAGAAATACATTTCTTTACATATTCAGTGAATTGTTTGTACACTACGTAACTGTAGATCTATAAAAAGTAAGTTCATTTAATGGCCAGCAAGAATCTTTTTTAATTATAATGAAGAATACTTGCTCGATTTCAACAACGGGATCACAAATTTATCTTAACTACTAATCTCGTAAAATAACCGTATAACCTACCTCAGTGGAACTTGGTTATAACAAGGTTTAAGGACCACTTTCAAGTTGCTAGTTCATAACTGTCAATTTTTTTTTATTAATAGTTACTGTAGTATTATTTACTATTACTACAACTGACTTTAGGCAATCATATAATCATTTCTTAATATAGCGTTTTATTTTTGGTTTTTTCTCTTTAGTAATTGCACTACTTTACTACCATCTGCTATACTTATAAACTGGAAGTTTTCATGATTATGGAGTTTTTACACAGGTTTCACAACAGTACTCCTTGATGCTTCTTTTATGGTTTCTATTTATAACTCATTCATACTAGGGGTCTGTGGGACGAATTTTTAGAGTTCGGGACAGGTTTTTTTTTCGACGCTCAGGCTTTTCGAGTCGGGTCGGGTCAAACTGTTAAATGGGGAACCCATCACATTTTTAGCTAGGCCTAAGTCAAAAAAAAATAAAAATAGAATTAAAATTTTCTTTATTTCATATTTAATCCTGACCGCCACGGGCCGATGTAATACAGGCTCCGTTAGTCTCACTGAATACAGCCACGGACTGATCACAACGGCGTGCAAAAAATGTGTGAATACTGCCACATGCTGATTATATCGGCGCGCAAAAGTTGTGTGAATACTGCCACGGGTCGATTATATTGGTGAGCACAAAATGTGTGAATACTGCAACGAACCGATGTAATACGAGCTCATTGTGTTCAACTGGGTGGTTCATTTGATTTTTGTCTATGAAAAAATTACATCTTTTAATTTAGTGACAATCATGAAACGATATACATTCGGAAAAAGGATATCTGCAGATTCTCTGAACTAATTGTGTACTGTTGTCAATTACAGACATATTTATTTGACAAGGCAGTGTGTTAACCCGCCCTGACAAAGAAACTACAATTGTAAACATGCACAGTTCACTTGGTCCCTTCTCATTGTAGCATCACAATAAATAAAACTACTAACCGATAATACTGCACCCACTGACAGGTCAACAATTGGTTTTGTAGAGTAAAACAAACAAAATAATTATAAGTGGTTAGACACTTGACCTTCCATGATTAATTCATTAGTTCTTTGTTTATATTACTTGTATATTACAAATTTTTTGTAATGAAAATATGTATGCGTATTGCGTACATTAAAGCCTAAAAATAAAAGTTAATATTTACTTGGCCCGACCCGTCTTTAACTCGAATTGTGCGCTTGGCCCAAACTGAAGTTGGGCTTTTCAATTGACCCGATCCGCAAAATTCGAGGCCCCACAGACCTCTTAATTCATACACAAAATGCTACACAGTACTTTTTTTTGGAACATATAAATAATATTTAATTTTTGTTTTCTAAACAACCCCACAACTGGATACCGTACATACACAGGTACATCAGAAATTTGTTGTATATTGGCAATTCATAACTCTTGCCAATTCATAAGTCAATACATATGCCTGTATCTGATGTTGAGCTCTTCCTTTTTTTTCACATTTAGTTATGCACAGAGAGTCATCTAAGTGCTGTATTTGGTTGTACAACAGCAATTTGTTGTGATCACAACTCTTGCCAATTCATAATTCAATACATATGCCTGTATCTGATGTTGAGCTCTTTTCTCTTTTCTCACATGCAATTCACATTTAAGTATTTGGCTGTAATACCATAAGGAACCTACCGAGAATCAATTTCTATAGATATTGGGTGTCATCATAATTTAAAACATTACAAAAAAAAAACACTGAAAAATCTTTTTCTAAACACTAAAATATAGATGTGATTTTCATATAGATCAAAAAGTAAAATTTATACTTTCAAATGTTTACAAGTTTTGCATTCAATGAAAAAAATGTTAGTGTTTAATGAATGAAACCTAAAACATGTGTTACTATACCTATGCATTTTTGTGTTACTTTTTTCATGAATTTGTATTATAAAAATTACAGTTTCTATATTTATTCATTAAAAAATATTAAGACATTTCAATACTTAATGAGTGTGTAGGAAATGTTTAGGTTTACCTAGGACTACTTTATTAATAAAATAATTTTCTCAGGTTTATTCTACTATCACAGATTTTCACATTATTTTTGTTTCAGGGTTATCTTATTATTTTTTAAAGCTACACTCGGACATGTGGATGTTTCCCTCAACACAATGGGAAACAAATCTAAAAACTAACAGTATTGAATAAGATTTTATCACAGGCAAATCAAAAGGTACACAAATCAATTTTGGGTTTAATACCTAGCAATAACAATTTCAAAATAAGGGGACCACTAAATTTTTTAAAATTTATCTTAAATTTTTTATCACAATCTTTTGTGATAAATTTTTTTTTTGTGATTTTGTGATAAAATATCTTTTAATCACAACTTTTTTATTAACTTTGTATGCATGCATGCACAAACACACACAAAAATAAATTTTAACCATTCATAATTTTATGGTTCTGTAAATGCGTCTTTTCATAATGGCTATTCAAACAGCTCATTTTTCAATAAAAATTGAAATGAAGACTAAAAGACACATTCATATATTTGAAAATATGAAAAAATGATGTTAAATGATTTAAAATAATTTTAAAAAAGTTTGCTATCATTGTCAAAGAGATTTCTAAGTAATGGAACAGATTATCATGATTGAATAAGATAGTATTAACTTGACTTTATCAACATTCTCCTTGACTTGAAAACCTGAAAAAATTTTATTTCAGCCCTTATAAGATTAGAAATTTTTATTTGTAATTTTGTAGATCTGATTTTATAACAATTTTTAATCGTTTGTATATCTTTCTTAAATATTTGAACTAAGACGGCTGGGCACTGTAGCTACCACATAGCAACAATAGTTACTGGAAGTACTACTAAGTAACTATTATAGTTACTAGTACAATGTTCACTAGGTATAACTAATAACTTTTACTTCTGAAAGATTTATAAACATAATTCTTTATCAAATTTAAACTTAATATAATCCCAAACTAACAACTTTGGATTGAAAGTAAATAAATATTAACATAAAAATAGTTAAAAGATGTTTAGACAAATAATAATGTTACTTAGAGAAGTTTTTGTCGCTAGGATTTAAATTGTAATTTTTAAGTGTTCACCGAGTTTAAAATTGTACAAACGAAAGAAAATTAAAAGAAAAAATGTTTTAATTGTATAATTGTAGAACTAAGTATTTTCTACTTACAATATTTGTTTATTGCATAGGAAGATATTTTATTATTAATGTTCAAATAATAATAACATACCTTTCATATTCAAAAACATGGTCTGTAGATAAGGGGTAAATCTGGCACCTTCTAATTTTTATCATTTTGGAACCAAATCATAGACTGAATTACAAAATAATCAATAAGACAAACCAAAAATATGCAATAAATATAAGTTATCATGCTTAAGTAACATTGAGGCCCGCAGGTGTGGCACAAAATGAGATATCTATGCAGTAGAGTTAGAGTAGGACAAAATTAAAGTTACATGAGAGGTGTATCAGCTTCAGCCGTGTAACTCTTCACCCGTGAGAACCAGAGTGGGGGGAACTTAGCAGCAGCTAGTTCAAACACAGTCGAAGTTTCTTGTCCAGACTGCCCCTTTGTGAACACAGAATAACCTCGCCACACGAGTTGAGCATGAATACGTGATCTATAACTATGAATCTGCAGTTCCTGAAAACAAATTTAACAGTAATTCAATTTGATTTTAACTTAAACTAAATAAATTGTGCAAAATCATTACTCAAATGGTCACACATTCTATTATTTCCTCAAAATATCTGACTAAATTCGATCAGTTCATTAGATTTTTCTCAACAGGGTTCAGTAGTCGAAGTAGCTAAGTTCCCCGTCACAGGTTACCCTTTCCTTTAACATCAATCCCTAGTTCTGATTAGCATTAATGTTAAGCAACAAAAAAAAAGATACTTTTCTTACATTTTGATCACACAAGAAGAATTATAATGTGCCAAATTTGAAATAAAATAAAATTATGATTCCTGATTTAAAAAAAACAAGCCTGTGGTCAGAATGTTTTGGAATCTTTCATTTACTCCTGAACTAAAAATGTCTTTTTTCAAATTTGTTATATTAACTTGAATTATGAATCTTCATATCTGACCAATATATGAGCCAAACTTGATAAATAAATTTTGAAAAACTAGGCGCATTTTGCACTTTTTCCTGTAGCTTGCATATCAAATTTTTTTAGGATATTGTGACCCATTCATTTTATTTGGGTATTTATAGATAAAATTTGAGAAAAAATTTATAAAAATCTTTAGAGCAAATTTTGAGAAAATCCAATTTTCAAGAGTTTACTGACAAAAAAGAGCTTCTCCTTTTAACAAAATAGTATTAAAAAAATTAAAAAATAGTATTGAGCAAACCAACTACATAGCATCTTTCATGAAAATTTGTATAAAATTTGATGGCGGTCAGGTTTATATTTTTCAAAACATCAGGTATCTAAGAATTATACAAAGCCATCAAAATCTCAAGATCATGATTACCAACTGTATAAAGAAATTTATTTATTCAAACACAACTAACACATACCAAATGAAAAGTTTGCTCCTGATTGTAGTTGTTTCTACGAGATCGGAATTTTGAAATATTTGGATCCTGTCTTTGTAGGGCCAGGGTGACACAGTCACCATGGAGTCTATAGTGACCTACGAGCACTGCTGGATGTCTACTGTGTTTGTGCTTCAACAGGCCAAGACAGGTTAGAGGCTCTTCAGGAGTTGTCAACATAAGCACCAGTCCTTCTGGGAAAAATCTGAACAACACAAGATTGTAACAACTACTGTAGATCACTTACTGAAATAAGGAGGAATATTCACATAAACTTAAATTGGAAAATGTACTAAATACACTTGGTATGAAGTGATTAAATGTGTACATAAGGTGTAAAATAGGTTTTAAAATTAAAATAATAACTTTTCATGGAAATTCCTTACTTTCAAGTTCTGCAAAAAGGGTCAATTTTTAAAATAAACAAAAATACATGTTATGTGATCTTTTTTAAAAGTTTTTTTACAAATCTTGATTTGGAAATTGGAAATATTCATACTCCCATCAATTTAAAACGTATTTTGTAAATAAAAAGTCATTATACTGACTTAAACAATATGCTTCATTAAAACTGCCTAAGTTTCTTACACTAAATCTTTTACTTTTCAACATAATTTATTATATGTATACATAAAAGTGAATTCAGCGGGGGAAGGATAGAAGCCAAGGATGAGTGGGGCTCAAAACATTGGCTAAAACTACAAGCAATTTTGACAGATCGATTCAATTATAGTTCATACTGATCATGTACAACATATTAAAAATTTAAAATGTATGATGTAGTTTTTTAAAAATCGTACAAATTGACTGAATAAAATGCTTTCAAGAAATTTACATTTTAAATTAAACAAACATGTTTATCTAAGCTATGAACCAAGACAAAGGCTTACACACACAAAGTTTTTGCAGAACACATAATTTTCCTTATCACCAACACAGTTTTTGTATTATGTTACTCCACCGACTACCTATCATAGATGATAACTTAAGCCACACAATAAAATCTAAATAAACAGATAGTTAAAATTTGTCATTCTGCCAAAATTCATAATTGTAGAAGACTGAGATGTATGCTGTATGTTTAGTCTATCCCACTATACTTATGCACGAAGATGAATGCGATCATATAAAATTATCCCTTTTTCTTTTTGATACTGTATTTTAAAATAAGAACTGTATTCTTTTTCATGTTCATAAATACTAGATCACTAGATATCAAATATTCAAACATATAAATATAGAAAATCAAGTAATGTATCAACGCAACAATAATGATTTAGCTTCTTACTCCTACATACTACACACTTATTTACAAAAATACCTCTGTGAACGAAGATTGGCAGTGCAGTCATGTGTAAAACAGATGCAGTGAAATAAAAACGTTAGTTACAATAAAATATGTATATTCATTAATATTTTCAATGAAAACATTTCAATAAAACTCTAAATAAATATATTTACCTCAAATATCGATAATATTCAACTAAATGCCAAGGCCGATAAAACTGATCCTGGAAATTGTTCTCTCCATGTCTGACATAAGTTGTCTTGCTGATATAACAGCCATTGAAATGAAGCCTTGGTCTTAAAATAAACATCTCTCTCCAACAACTGTATTTAGACAGGCCCCCACAGTTTACTCCCCAGATCCTAGGAAACACATTAACTATTTAAAATTTAAACTTTGTACTTGTTAGTTAGGTTATATTATGTGATGTCATACATTATATATTATTAGTTAGTAACTTCTTACTTTATTATATAATACAGATTAACCATGTATTCAAATTTCTCATACTGTACGGGAAAAAACAAAAATGAAATCTGTAAATCAAAACTGTAAAACTGTAAAATCAAAACCAGGAGTATACGATGTGGTAGAAAATTATGTGAGTTTTACAATCTATGAAGAAAACTTACAGGAAACGCTGCTGTAATCATGGTCAAAAGCTTCTTAAATTATCATTTTTAATTTAATTTACAAATTACATTAAAAGTACACAAATGAACCCTGGCCATTGTCACATTCATTTCCCTATATTTCTATATTTTCCTATATTATAAATATAATATATAAATAATAATAATATTTATTTTTATTTACCACACTAAATTTGAAAATATTAAGCAACAATTTATGCATTCAAAAAAGTAAAAATCAAAAAAACATTAAGAATATTTTCAGAATTTGAAATATTCACCATTTTGAAAGGTGGAACAGAAATTATTGGGAACCAACTTGTTCAAGCTAAGACCAAAACCAATTTTTATGCCAAGTTTGAATCAAGTCACACCAAATTATGCACTCACATAACCCATGAAAACTGTGCCAGTATGCTGTGATGAAACAGTTTTAATCCTACTTACTTTACATACCCAGCAGTGCCTCTTTTCTTCACAAATGAATATCTTAAATCAACCAGGCCAGCACCAGACTAACGAGCAGTGCTGCTGGATTGTAAGTGTTTCTACAGTAAAAGCAGGCGGAAAATTATAAATGGCTGGAGTCACCAGATTCAAGCAATTAAATGTATCAACTAAATCAAATTGTTGATACATATTACCTTAAAACTTTTAGAAAAATTGTTAAAATAACAGCATAATTAATTGTAAAAAATACATTATTTCAATTCAACCTTCAAAGTACAAAGGTATCAATACAAATATTTAGCAATTTTCCAAAGCAAGCACTTTAAAACTGAATAAATAGTAACACATGTTCCTACAGTAAACATTAAAGATATATGTTCCACAAGCAAAAGTAATATATATACCCAGTAGTTAATATGGGTCTGTGGGGCACCAAATTTTGCTAGTCTGGTCAGGCCGTTTGAAAAGTCTAACCTTGGTTCAAACCAGTTTGAATCAAAGAAGGTTCAGGCCAAGTAAATATAACTTTTATTTTTAGATGATAGCACAATGAATAAAATAACATGTATACGTTTGTATAAGTATTTTCATTACTAAAATAAATAACATACAAATTATATAAGCAATAATAATTCAATTACCATCGAAGGTCAAGTGTCTAATCATATTTTATTATTGTCATTATTTGAATTATTATTTTTCTATTCTAGTATTATTTGATAAAGCTAACTGTTGTTGACCTGTTAGTGAGTGGTTGTCAGTCTGTCAGTTAATTATGATGCTACAATGAGAAGGGGTATACAGCACAATCAACACCACACCACACTAGCAACTTCTAGAATAGATTGTACTAATAACATACTGGAAACTATTTGTGTAGATCTATTATATATGTAACATGACTATACCCCAAGCGAGCTGTAGTGTGATGGACAATTACTACATAACTCAATCTGCAGCATTTTGCAAACATTCATTCTCAGGGTGGTATCATTTCATTGCTACATCATTAAAATTAAACATGTAATTTTTTCAAAGACAAAAATTAAAAGAAAATATTCAACACTATGAATGTAGATAAAAGATTTAATTTTACCACTATTATTTAAGTTGGACATTTTTTTAACAGACTGGAAACCTCAATTTATTTATTTATTCACATTTACAATCATGGTTTTAACTAATCAGCAACACAGATCTGACATAGATCAGACGTCTTTGTATCTAACCTATAACAACTATAACACTATAAGTTCAACCAACATTTACTCCCTCTAGAAAGCTTACACTGTTTGTCTTAACTTTAACCAGTAAATCTCTGAAAATGTCTGACAAATAAAGCTAAGTACTTAATTACATATTTAAATTTCATATGTTCGCCCTACATGGACAAGTAACTCTAAATTATATCTTTATGAAATATGTACTGTTAATTTAATTATTAAGTGAGTTTGCAAAATATTTCAATACATTCGAAAAGCCACAAATACTGTTTTGATTCGAAATACCATGATTAAATCATCATCATTGACCAGTTAACAACATTTCCAGTGTATGGACTTACAGTGAATGACTGGTTAAACTAAATGAACAGGAAAGTTCAGTTACACAGTGTTATCAAATACTGTGTAACTAGCTACCTCAGTGGCCTAGTTGATAGCATACTAGGCTTTCAAACCCTGAGGACCCGGGTTCGATTCCCGGCCAGGGCTTGGCATTTTCAAATACAGTAATATTACAATATTTAGAGTAAATTCATACTTCGTAAGATGTATAGTCATTCGAACTATTAATAAACAAATTTAATAAAATGTTTACAATATCTGAAAGCACATATGGTAATTTCAGTTGAAATATAGTCTCTTAGTACAGTCGTGTGGTACTGAGAAATAAAACTCTACAAGTGTAAGGTATAAAAAAAATAGTTTGCATTTAACGTTTATATATTATTTTTTTAGCAATTACGTATGAAAAAACCCTGAAAATTTCATTAAGACATATTATCATTTGACCGATATATAAATTTATTTTCCAAACAACTGTAACAATGTTTTATCTAATGAAAACATAACTAGCTGACTATAATCTTGCCTTTTATTATTTTTTGATACTTTAGCAAAAGTGAACACAACTTTACATATCTTAAAATAATTTTGGCTCAATGTGTTTATAATATGTCACATTCTTAGATAGTAGTCAGCATATATACTTATATAGCAGAATGTACAACTACTGATGGTTCAGTTTCTAGGAACCCCCTGCCAAATCCATCATTACTTTCTGCCACTCTAAGTCTAGTTTATTCTGAGAATCACATAAAGGTATTTTATTGTACTGTACTATAATACTACACTATACATTATTCTAAGTTCTGTGCCTACTGCCCTGCATGCAAGAAAGTGATATTCTTGCAATGTGTGAATTGTTAAAAAATATAGTAGTTTTTAGGACATGCAGTATGTATTGTAATTTGGTTATTTTCTATTGGAGAAGCGCTAATTTGTGTGAAGGACCTTCAGGAATTTACGGCTCTTAAAAATGTACAGAACTTATGGAACTAATTCAGGATACAAAAGAGATCATTCTGTAGTCTGTTGTTAAAACATCGTGACAGCACACTTTGAAAGAAATGTATGGACAAAAAAACTATAAAAGAGAATGGATAACATGTAAGTTGATTTAACAACTACTGTAAAATTAATCTAGTTTTCATACTGGCTACAGTACAAAGTTAATTTTAACTACCTACATATTTCCTTCTTCTTGTTCTTATGACAAAACAAAAACGGAAACCAATGGAAAAAATACTGGAACGATCATATTCCGTTTTAGACAAGTTTTAATATAAAATAAATAATTAGAATAGAAGAGTTTATTTCATTTCAAAAAATGTATACAATTTCAAAATTAAGAGCAAAAAACTGATGAAATAATTTATACTCTGAATGTTGATTCTATTGGCTTATGGCCTAATCAGACAATTTTTACTAGTACTGTGTTCAGTATAATCATCTGTCTTCCTTAGCTTTGTCAATTCTACTTTCGTTGACGTGTTTCGGAGAACCTCCATCTTCAAAAACTATATCTATACTCATATAGATATAGTTTTTGAAGATTAAGGTTCTCCGAAACGTGTCAACAAAAGTAGAATTGACGAAGCTAAGGAAGGCAGATCATTATACTGAACACAGTAATAATAATCCTAACAGAAAAGAAGAAGAATATAAAAAGAATTTTTACTAGCTGATATAATCGGTCAGTGACAGTATTCGAACAGTCTTTAAAAGCTGATTATATCAACTGATGGCAATTAAAAACTAAATATAAAAAGAATAAAATTTTTCTTTTTTTTTAATTTGGCCTAGCTAAAAGTGTGATGGGTTCCCCATTTAACCATTTGGCCTGACCTGGCTCATAAAGCCTGAGTGCAGGAAAAAATTCAACCCGAACTTTAAAAATTTAGCCCACATACCCCTAGTAGTTAATATATTAACTTTCGAAGTAATTAATGTATTCTTTATTTATATTGTGTTCATTTTTATAAATGTATAACTTTTTCCAGTTGTTTTTATGTATATTTTTTCACTGTATTGTATTTTTTGTTTGATTTAATTGTAAATTTACGGTTAGGCAGGGGAGGACCTTATGGTCCTAAAATCACCTCTGTAAGTAAGATAAATAAATAAATAATCATCCTAAATTATCTACATAAATCAATGGTAAATAATTGTACCTTATGCAAGCAAGTCTCCATATCTCAGGATCTCTACTGCAGATATACAAGCCCCTACAAACTCGTGAACACATTTCCAAAGATCTTAAGTCAAGGTCAGATGAAACAACCCATCGTAAGACGTATAAGATGATTTCAATCGGAAGTGCGGATATATGTGTTCCCTAAAACACACTATGTCATGTATAAGACAAATTTACTATATTTTATTATTTGCTCTAATATGTGAAACTTTAGTTGGCAAGACTGAATAAAAAAATGTGAACATATTAGTCTTTTTTTCCATTAACTGAAACCAATTATATAAAGTATTAATAATTTATTAAAAGAGTATTAGCTGTTTTTTAACAACGTAAGCTAGGATTAGATATTGTTCTTAAACAATAAAATGTTATTTCCTTTTTGCTTATTGCAACTGGTTTTATATCAGTGTTGACATAAAGATACATGCACAGATTTTACTGCTTGGTCAGTACTGATGGCTTTATTTACTAGGCTCTTATCACCTGCTTGAATGGGTTGTAATTTAATAATCCTGTCAAATATTGTATTGGATTGAAAACAGATTTCTCATTTAACAAAGAGTGTGTTTATATATTTATGGCCTGTTTCTAAGAGTTGTCCTGGATATTTGGCGTTAACTATACTCAATATGAGTTCTTTTAATCTGATTTTTAAATAAACTTCCCATTTAGCTGATGTAATGTTTCATACAGTTGTTGCAGTATGAAGGGCAATATTTTATAATTCCACTTGCATTGATGGACAATATTCTTAAAAGTTTTCTGTATCTTGAAAGCTAAAGTTTAACTTTGCTTATTTAATATCCTATTTGTGACACTGTATTTTTGTCGTTAATCACAAGACAAAAAGAACCGTGATACACAAAGCCATCTGTAAAGACCAAGCATGGAAGCTTGTGAAATCTCGATAAATCAACCACCTTTAACTCGGGTTTCCGGACAAACCGATCCAATATTTTGAGTAACTGAAAAAAAAATATGAAGGAAGGGTGTAGATATTCTCATTGATGGTATTTTGTAAACATATTTCAAAAATTCTTGGAAATGTCTACAATTTATTCCAGAAATTTGTTGAATGAGATTGAGGGAGAAGAAATCTATTCCCATCCCCATTCTTCTTAATTACTTTGTTTCTAATGTGAATTATTACTGTATACACTTCTTATGACACCATATGTATGATTTCCTAGGAACAAAATTGTACAGATGTATATGAGGTGACAGTAATAATTTTTTTAAGAATTGTAGTGAAGTAAATGGACAGTAGTGATTGTTTTAAGTGGTCTTCAAGAATATAAAGCGAGTGTATAGATGGCAGATCTTAAATCAAATGATAGAATATGAAGGATTCTATTCTTCATTTGTGGTGTGATGGAGATTCTAAAGACTTTGACATTAAGAATTGTTATTTACAAGGTAGCCGAATTTTGGGAGTTAATGTGACTTGCCAGAGAAAAACATGGAACCAGTTGAAAAAAACAATTCCAAAGACAAAAATTTCAATATGTTTAAGAAGACTGATAGATGTTCAGATGTTGACGTCAATGATACTGCAATGATACAGGATATGGCACAATCATTTATGCTGAGGAGACAGATGAGGATAACATCCATGAACAACCAGTAGTCGCAAGTCATGCAGCATCAGTGTCTCAGTTACAGAAAGGGCGAGCTTCTTATGCAATGATGCAGTCACAGATTACTAACTACTATCCTAAAAACTACAGATTTGTATTTATTTCACAGTATGTTTATTACTTAATAACATTATATTTTTTAAAACTTGTGTGATAATGTGCTTTGTTTAAAATAATTGGAATTTCCATATAGAACTTTGTTATATTATCATATATATATTTGCCATTCCTTAAACATTGCCTCTTTATACATGTCATTCATTAGGATATGCCTCCAGATCATCAGTATTTGCCTCTGCTTCGAGTTTTGTCCTCCACGGAGGCAAGAACTCAGGTTGACAGAACGCTGGAATGCATTAGATTCATTGCAAACTTTAAAAAAATATGAAATATTAAGTACTGTGTTGAAAAGTTTCTAATGTATTGCAAATGTGAGCAGAGTGATATTAATACAATACTTTATTGTATATGAATGCGTTTCCAATTTCAATTTTTCAAGTGAAAAATGCGAAGTAAACTGTGCTTTTTCCTAGGTTGAGGTAATGTCAGTGTTGATATCCATAATGTATTTTGTTCATTTGTGTCTGGATTTTTCTATTAGAAAACGTAGTTTAAGGAAGAGTTGAGATGTAAAAACAAATTCAAGTTTTGAAATATATTGTTATGAACAAAAATTCTGTTGGATTGGAGAAAACAGAACTGGAAGAAGTATATTAGATTCATTGCAGATTTAAAATAAATATGAAATATTAAGTAATGCGTTGAAACGTTTCTAATATATTGTAAATGTGAGCAGAGTGACATATTAATATGATACTTTATTGTATATGAATGCCTCTTCAAATTCAATTTTTCGTATGAAAAATGCAAAGCAAACTGCTTTCTCCTAGACTGAGGTTATGCCAGTGTTGATAACCATAATAAATTTTGTTCATTTGTGTCTGGATTTTTCTATTAGAAAAAGTAGTTTAATGAATTGAGATGTAAAAACAAATACAAGTTTTTAAATATATTGATAAAATATTGTTACAGACCAAAATTCTGTTGGATTGAAGAAAACAGGACTGGAAGAGGTTAGTAAACCCATGAGTGTGTTACTATAATTTTAAGATTTCACATTATTTATAACATAGAATATTAACAATTATTGTACATGACAAATAGTTGGAGGACCAACAATCACTTTTATAATAATTACTATATTAATAATAGTAAACTGAAACTAATGTATCAGTAATAAGTTTTTACATATCACTAAATATCAGTTTATTTTTAATATTAAAGTAGGCTACTTGGTTGTAACACTGGTAGATCTAGTAATATTCTGCAAATATCTAAATAATATGTTTATGTCTACTTACAGACCAAATAAAACTTACAACTAAGCATCATAGTCTAAATATTTTTTTTTCTTATACTTACTACTGTAAAGGGGTAAGGTTAGTCTAAAGTAGGTTTTTATGTGAAAGTGAGAACATATTTACAGAAAAGTATAAAATATTCCTAAAGCTAACAGTTACCAACTTATAAACTATATTAAGCTCTGTAAGGACATAACATATTTTCTTCTCTTAGTTATATGATGGAGAAAAGGTAAGTTATTTGTGCATTTAATATGCCTCAGGTACAATATAATTATACAATATTTTTATAAAAATTAAGTAGACCTAATATTAACCCACACAACATTTATTAAGTAACGATTTTATACAATTTTTAACAGAAAAATTTTGCAACATTATTATTACACTTTTACATTATATTGAGCATGTAGGATTTACTTTGCAAATTAGTCAGTAATCAATTCAATGCAAGTTTTTGAAGTAACAAGATGATAGGCACTAACTAATTGTGAAGTTTTTTCAACAGCTGTTTTTAAGTCTAAAATATAGCAATATTTATAGAATTCACAAGAATAATTTAGTGTTGCTACCAGCATGTTATTGTTCAATATAAGCTAAAGGCCTAATTTTTAAATTTCATGTCTACATTTCACACAAATTCATACTAGTTAGACTAGGCAATTTTTAAAACAAAATATAGTTTTTATATAAAATTATGATTACTTATTATATTAGGCCTAACTATTTTTAATTTCAAATCTATATTTCACACAAGCCCATATTAGAATAGTTAGGTTAATTTTTTTTTTTTTCATTAATTTGCGCAAAATGACATTTTGGATTTTTACATATAGGCCTGTACATTTAATTAAATTAAGTGTTTTGGCAAAAAAGCATTCAATAGTCAGCTGAGGGATAAGTATTAAATACACATTTATAAAAAGTTAATATGGTTTAAAATAGCTAATGAATAAACTAATCCCAGGCTTACGTAATTGAGGCTATGTCCTTGTTCCATAAAGAACTAGATAAACTTTAATGACTTCTACAAATTCAATATAAAATCAAAGTTTGTAACAACACTATATTTTGATTTAGTTTTGCTTTGACGTTTCCTAGATTAATAATACATCTATTATATAGGTTACAATATGTATATATAAAATGTGTACATTAATATAAAAATTTAACAGTTTGGATTGTAATTGCCTCTTGGGTATGTCTGAATTTTCAGAACTTTTGCAAAAATCATGATTTTACTATTTCTTTGCTTTTATTATATGCTCTGTCATTTCGTTGAGAGATATTAACCCATGGAAGATTAACTTTATTATGATAAATTATAATTTTTAGTGATTTGTAACAAATCTATATTCCGATGTCCATTTTTACTATATACTGTGATACTAATAACAACAAAGGTTAGTACGTTTAAGGAATATAAGTTATATACGTAATAAATAAGTTAACACCCAACAGCTAAGTTGAGTTAGGTTAAAAAGTTCTTTTTTTAAGAAAAAATTATATTCTTTTGATTAGTAATAACATGCATTTCATTAAACACCCAACAGTGAGTTAAGTTAGGTTAAACACGCAACAGCTGAGTCGATTTAGGTTATCAAGTTTTTTTTTAAAAAAAATATGTATTCTTTTAATTATGAAAATACACTTTAAATTTATCATTTTTACCATTAAAAGCATGTTACCTACTTTCGAACAGTAGTCATTTTGAGGTTATGTTGGTAACCTTTAAGTTCACTTTTTTGTAACTTCTACTTGTTTCTTTATTTTTATATTTTTGATAAATTAATATTGGTCCCAATAACTCAGTTTTACCATTTCTTGTTTATTGGATTGTTTGCTTGTTAATTAATTGAGGAATATTGTATTCCTTGGCAAGTTCGAAATATTGTAAAACCAATTTTCCAGTATATTTTATAATTCCACAAGGAGAGTACCACTTGATGTAGTTTACAAGTGACTGGCATTAAAAAAATGTAAATTAATGCTTGTCTGTTTACATGTTGCCTTTTTAGTTTATTGCTGTAGGTAGCCTAATCAAAAATTACAACTGGTAAATGAAGGACCACACAAAATTGGCCTTCATGAAATTATGACCATGTGATTGGAATAAAAGTTTTTTTTCCAAAAAATGTCAAGGAATTTGTATAAATTATCATTTGATGGACTATCATGATATTAGGCTAGGCTATATAGAAAATATATTTTTCAGAGAGTTATTTTTTTAAGAGAAATATATGTGTTGCAGGTTAAACTTGAGAAACCTTCCAACTACAAGTTTTAAATTACAGTAATCATCACCTAGCCAAAATATTTTTGATTTAAACATTTTTGATTTTATCATATCGAATATGTGCCTATTTCATCACTGAAAAGAATAAACAACTCAGTAAGTACAACTTTGTTCACCTCAGCCTTAAATAAGATCAAGTTTAATAATTTTTATATGTACAAAGTTGATCAGATTTCACTCTAGGTAAAACTTGTAGTTCAGTGTATGTGTGTTTTAAGTTAAATCAAGAAAAACATTTATAGCCTATTATATATATTTTAAAATCTGCATTAAATGTAGTGCTGTTCTCCTATTTTGTAGTTTTAAAGTTATATATTTTGTTCCTTGAAACTGAGGTGAATATTTATATTGTTGAGAAAAAAATTTTAGCATTACCAGATTATTTGATCAGCAGTTTTAAAAATAGAACATTATGTATCAGTTTGCTAGAAAAGTACAAATAGTTATCAATCTGTATACTACTGCAAAGTGTAACAATTTTAAGTTCGTAGTTAAAATTAGAGGTAATAGCTTTGTATAGTTATAATATATATTTTTTCTAGGATCAGTCGTCAATCTTTGAGAAACTGGTTTGTCATGGACAACATGCAAATACTGGAAGCTTACAACAGAAGAAACTCCTGAACGTCTATTGATTGTGCTAAAATGATATATGATTTTATGAATGATATATATAAATACTGATTGTACCTTTGCTGCTCACTATGTTACAAATAAACCATATGGGCTATTCTTAAGAAAGGTGATTTACCTTGTGCTTTTACATTTGTAATTATACCAACATCCAGCCATAGCCTACTAAAAAAAAACAAAAACTAATAGGTCTAAATATTAGTCTTCTTAACATACTTTACAAACATTTTTAACAAAAAGTTTGAAGTATTATTTTCTACAGAAAAGCTTACTTTATGGTTATAAAGAAGTAATATTTTCATTTTTGTTTTGCATTTCTAAAATTTTTTGGTTTTAAAAACTGGTAAAAGCAAGATATAGCTGAAAAACTGGTTATTACAGTGCTTCAGTCTTAAATTTTTATAACTAAAAGAAATAATTTTAGAGAAAACTATAAATAATGTAAAATAAAGTAACCTAATCTATCTTACTAATCTATCTTACATAGTATTTATTAAGATTCATGCTCATTTATGCCCAC
Organism: Callitettix versicolor; assembly: GCA_022606455.1. Classification (NCBI taxonomy): domain Eukaryota; kingdom Metazoa; phylum Arthropoda; class Insecta; order Hemiptera; family Cercopidae; genus Callitettix; species Callitettix versicolor. The sequence goes on from CM040184.1 coordinate 45,169,970, forward strand.
TTTCATCCATTCGTATTGGGCTAGCAGCGACACATGTTGATTTTATTATAATTCCATAAGCATAAAAATCTTTAATTTTAAGTATTAAAAAAAATTAATTTTTTGGTTATTTTTCTACTGGCATTCTGAGGAAAGATTCAAGTGTTAACATATATTATAAACATTTTTAACGAAAAGTTTGAAGTATTTTTTTTCTGTAGAAAAGCTTATTTTATAGTTATACACTGATAACAGCAAGAAATAGCTGAAAAAAACTGGTTATTACAGAGTGCTTCGGTCTTCAGGTTAGTTTATTACTAAAAGAAATAATTTTATAGAAAACTTTATAAATAATTTAAAATAATATATATTTCACAATATTTATTAAACCCATTTATGCCCACTTTCATCTATTTGTATTGGGCTAGCAGCGACACGTGTTGATTTTATTAATGTAATTTTATTACATAATTCCATGACCAGCATAAAAATCTTTAATTTTAAGTATAAAAAAAAGAAATATTTTTCTACTGGCATTATTAGGAAAGATATGAATGTTAACCTTCAGTTTATAGCTTGTATATAAGACAACAAAAATTGTATGACACTCTACCCTTACTAGATCCCTTCACCCTGGTAAAATACTTATGTGCAGTTTTGTCTGGTGAAAATAATGCTTAAAAATTAGGTATTTATAATGGATCACCCCATATCATGATACTTCCAATACGTATGATGATTATACTATATTTTTGTTGTATTTCATACTGTATGACAAAATTAAGTAATATAAATCTGTGCAACACTTTTTTAATTTATGATTTTATGCAATATTTAATGAACTTTATACGTTAAGACGTTATATTACCATTTACATTGCACGCATGATCAATTTATTATGTGAAGTATCACTCTGAAAAGTAGTCTGTAGTCAGTAAACTGGCATGAACTCCAAATATGATCGCAGTGGGCAATAAAATAAGGTTAGTAAGCTTCACACATCCCCATAGTTCAGGTTTTTCAATTGTTTATTTCTTCAATCGGACAAAAAATTGTTAAGGATTTTTATTGATATGCTTTACATATACATAAATGTAAGCCTTAACATTTATTTAAATATGCATGAATTTAACATTTTAGGATAAAAAATTGGTGGTAAACCATTAATTTTATATTAACCAAATACTATAGAATTAATTTAAAGTATCATTAAGTACTATCATAGTACCATAGTATCATAAAGTACTATGGAATTTAGTGGCAGTAAATTAAAAAAACCTTTTATTTACAAACCTTTTAATTACATTTACACCTTAGATATAGCATAGGTTAACAGGGATTGCAGCTGTAGATGTACCAGTAGGCCTACTTCAAAAGTCTCCATTAGTACATTATTTCTTTTTAGTTTGCTTTACTATGAAGTATCAAGATTTTACATTTTTTGCTCCTGTACCCATACACATCAGGACATTCGACATTAAAAATAAGATTTTTCTGTTATGTGTGGTTATTTACTATTCTATCATTATATTTACTTTGAATTATCAATAGTTGGGTTTTATGAGAACTACAAACTACTTGGGTTTTATGGGTCTACGAAAACTAGGCAGTTTTAAAATCATTTAAGATTACTATCTCTTGTAAGCAACAGTAAATGATAAAAACCTTGTATCAATTCCAGGTACATTATTGGTTACGTATATATTTTTGCCATACCATGTTACAAATTATATTCATGAAACCATTCACCACCCTATAGATGTTAGCCTAGATGGTAATTGTAATATACTAACACACTAATTTTTCTGGCATTTTTCGACCAAAGTAGCTTGCATAAATATAAGTATTAAATAGGGTTAAGTAGCAATAGTGGTCACTATTGTTTATTACAGCATGTTTATTGCTATAGTAAATAATTTGAGTGATATAAAAAAATTATAGCAAGGCAGGCATATTACAATTTTTTTTATGGGTTATGCTAATCCATAACAGCATACTGCAACTGTTAGGTTAGATTAGGTTTCACATCGAAATGGTGCTAGACTATAATATTTCTGTTTCCTCTTTGTTGTTCATTACTCTTTTAACCTTTTTCCAAGGGAATCATGACCTTGTAATAACTTTTTGGGGCACGTTATTATGAGTTGTATAGCTTATCGCACCAAGGTTAAATGACATCAAAAACAAAGACAGAATATTTCTTTCCTATATTTGTTGGTTTTATTTTTTTACTACCACAACATCAAAATCCTAAATAAAAAAATACTTGAGGTGATATTTTGCTACTTAGATTAAAAAATTTGAAGAGCAAATTGAAATCAATATTTAATATTTGTCTGTTAAATTTTTCTCATACAATATTAGCTTATGATAAAACTTGAACTTAGTTGTTTAAATTTGTATTACCAAAGACATCTTAATTTTTTTAATGTATATTTGTACATTTTATATGCAGCACTTGCGTGTATTTGGCTATATAATCACAATAGGCTATATTGTGATTATATAGCCAAATAGCTTACAGAACTAAAATTTGGCCCAAAATATTTTAATCATATTTTTTGTATTATTATTATGCAAATCAGTTTATTAAAAAACAATTCCAAAGACCTAATGAAAAACATTTTGTTGTTTTGGAAGTACAGTACTCCCCTCTAAACTACAAAATTTAAGTAGCCTAAAAAAGTGGCATGCCTGGAAATAGACTTTAGGCAAAAATTAGATCTACAATCAAATTAGTGATTTAATACATATAAAAGTAGATGAGAAAGAAAAGGTAGATTTTGTAATATTAACTACAACTCTAATGTTTGAACTGTCAAACCAAAATTATGCACAAGTATAAGGAGCCACAAATGTTTCGCCAAATCTAATGATTACAACAAATAATCTCAAAGAAAGAACAAATTAATTGGTTTTATGTATAGGGTAATAGAACTTTACAGTTTCGGTATATTTGTAGGTGATAAAACTTTAGAAACATAAAACATAACCTCAACTATATATGTATATAGGACTTTAGTAGTGCTCAGTTTGGTAAAAGGTTTAGACTGGATGCAATGTCTAATGGTATATATCTGCAAAGTTAGACATCAATTATATTTAACGACATCTGGAAGCAACAATCCATGTTTGATAAACAAATGTTTTATGCTAACCTTACACCTTCCCACCGGGAGGGATTATTTGATTAATTATATAACAAAAAATTGTATTATACAGTACAGCATATTGGAATAAATGTGTTGTGTCTAGTATTTTAAACATATACTCAAATGGGATGATACATATATCTTTACAATTAGCTGAGATATAAGACTGTGAATGTGGAGGCAATGTCTAAGGATTTTGGACATGGAGGCATCGTCTAATGAATGATATATATATATATATATATATATATATATATATAAAGATATATATGGTTAGACGTTACCGAATTTTCAAAAGCCTCGATATAGAGTTGAAAAGTGTGATCTACCACCCTCAGTGAAAAAAATTCAGTGATCCCTGTTGGTCCTACATACTACCAATTCTCCCCTGCAACACTAAGGCTCAATCTGGTGCGGCTTGTTCCAGGTTTCCACACAATTCACTTGAATATGAGATCCACTATATTCATGCAGGTTTTTAAGTGTTTGTGTTCTTTTTACAAAATTTCACTTTATCCACCACCTATACTTTATCCACCTATTCGGTTACTTTACCACAAGTTACTTTATCCACCTATTCGGATCTGTAGGTTCGTAACTGGCTTGTTGGATAATACTGATGGTATTTTGGTTGATTTAGTAAAATAATTAACTCGTTTAGATTACTTAATCTTAAAATTCTTGCTTTAATTTTAAATTATTTTGTTTACAACCGAAAATTCAAAAATAATTTTCTTTACAAAATTAATTACTTTCCTTAACTATATTCTTTATTACTAACACAAAATAAAAAAAACAAAAATATTATAATAATTTTTCTCGTTTGCAATTTAATTATAATTTTAATTAATATTATCTACTAATTTTACAAAATTTTTCCTCACAAATTTACCTATAATTTAAATTTGTGTCTATTCTTTCTCCCTGAAGACACAGCAACTATGGAATTTCATTTTATTGCCCTTATGTTTCTTTATTTGAATACAAGATTTGAATTTATCTAGTTTATTTATTTATTAATATTATATAATTACTTATATTCTATACTTGACTATACCTGATCAACTTCTTAGTTTTAGGAATGTGAATTTTTCATAACTGAGGAAATTTATTAACATCAGCCTTTCTGATTTTGATAAAACTTTTACAATATACCTCCGGGATTTTGACTTGACTTTGCGATTTTTGCATATACCGTTTTAATTATTTTAGAGTAAAATGTTCCTTTTAATTTTGCTTTATAATTTTTTTTTACAGGATTTTGTTGTGTTGCTTTCTGTTTAATTTACTTTTCATTTGTGTTAAGATTTATAGCCTCTCGTTATTCATAAATTTTTGTTAAAACTTTTACAGTTGGTTAGGTTCTTTGTTTGAAAATTTACCACAAATTTTGTAACTACACCCCACTTGCAAACTTAAGGCAAAGGCAGATTACCAATAAAAGAAATAAAAAGAGCTGCTAACGGTACCTTGATGATTTCCCGCATGATCTTGTCCCGACAGCAGATTCTTCTTGTTTCCTTCTCCTGTTGAAATCAGTAGTCTGGTAAGGTGTAAGATTGTGGTTACACTGGTTCCTGAAATCCTTGTTCGATTTCCCAAAATTTTATGATCCTCTGCCACTGTAATCGAAAGTGGACTGATGAGAGCTGACCATCCCGAATGCTGCTTTCCGTGTGCGTGCCCTTACTTCTAGGTTTTACAATTTTCTATGTTTTCTTATTCATAAAAATCGCAATTTAATTAATTTTTTGGTAGCCTCTACTTTGGACTACCCTTAAAGTTTATTCAATTTATTTCTTTTTTTACTGATGAAGCTTTAATTCAACTTTATGCACAATTTTCTATATTAATGCCAGTTATAGCAGGACATGACGGGAATAAACAGTTTCTCCGCGATAGCTCTATCGGACTTGTGAACACGCGCAACACGTCCTCTCCGTTTAACTTCCAAAATTACAGTGGCGAGATACACCGGTATATGGTACCTCGTTAATTCTTAATGCTTGTAAGAGAGACCAAAGTTTCTCTATTCTGGTATTTTCCCCTTTTTCTCTGAAACAGTCGCAATTTTCCTTAAAAGGTATCGAGCGTTAATCTGTCACCTTTATTACAGCTTTTGTCTTAATTACTTTGTTTCATTTTAATTTAATTATTATTTCTACCATTTAGGTTGGCAGAATCCTTCCATACTGTAACCTCTGACATAGACCTTACCTCCTCCCAACCACCAGACAACTTCAACGTCAATGGTCACGTTTTCCTTAAACAGCTTTAACTTTTCACTCCATGGACTGATTTCTTGATCAACCCACCAAAATCTTTGTTATATTTACTGATTCTCCAGAAACATGAATGGAATTTATATCTTTCCTAGTTGCAAATATATTCGGCTTGTTGTATTTGTTAAAATTGTAATCAATTGTATAGTCCCTTATATTTCCTGATTTACACCTATTTTAAGGTTTAACATTCCTATTTATACCCTAATTTTGTTTTCCTAATCGTTCGTTAATTTAGCTCAGTTTCTCTCTCTTTATTTGTTTCACCCAACTTTGGGGTAAACTAAATCAATGTTCTTTTAATGTTCTGTGCCTTCCTCGTAGCCCAGTATTGCTTCATTCGTTGTGATCTTGCTTTTCTTTCTTCGTCAGAGATTTGGATCGTTCGCTTGGACTTGACTCTGCCTTGGAACCGTTGCTTCTTGTCCTTGGTTATTAGTTTGGCTGTTCTGTCCATGAGCATGGTGTCAGTGATCTGCAGTTCTGTTATGTCTTTCTCCGTTTCTCTAAACCAAAGTGGTTTGGTTCTTCTACTGCAAAAGTAGTCAAATATTTTTTTGGTTAGTCTATTTTTGTCCATTCGGAGGATGTTCCCATAAAAATCAATTTTCCTTTTTCTTACTGTGTCTGATAGTGTTTCAGTTTTTTGGTAAAGAGTTTCATTACTGATGTGGAGTACTAAATTAGCTCAGTTTATTTTACTAATATTTACTTTTACACCAGATTTGTTAACATATCTGGATTTAATGACTTTTTATGTTCTAAGTTAACAATTTAATTATAATAATTTATGAACAATTTTAACCATGAATTTATTTATGTTTTCCTTTCTTTTTATTTAATTAGCTTTATTTTTAAATTTATCTGGTATTTGTGAATTTTAGTTTATTTTACAAAACTTATTTAAACTAGAACCCTGTCCTCCATTTAGTTTGTGATCTTATTTAATTTTAAACTTATTATTTCCGTCGATTTGCTCATTTGTTCTTATAGTCCATTTTTTTTAATAACCCTAACACTACACATCATTCTATACTATTCTATGGTACAAGTTCTTCAATTATTTCACAATTTGTTAACTTAAAATTATTTACAAAATTTATTTTTCATCAAAATATACTACTTTCAATATTGGTATTATATAATATACTTTCAAAACTTTGACAAGCATTAAAAACAATGCAATAAAAATTTACATCAGTTTGAGAAAGGTGTGAGAACGACCATTACCAAATAAGTGTTAAACATGATTGTGAACAGTACAAAATAAGATATTTATGTTCAATAAAATAAATTGTTACTCTCTTCCATCATTTCTCTAAAAGTTACAAAGTACGAAGACGGAATGAATGATACGAACTTGATGGGACCAAAAAGCCGTTTTAAATAAATAATATTTTTGATAATCAGGGACATTATTTTTGGTAGGACCTGAGACATCAAACAACATTAAACCAAGATAAATCCACCTCACACTGTTAGAGTTAGTGGGTACCTAGTAAAAGTTACAACACATGAATACAAAAGTAAAATTTATTTACAAGGTTAAAAACAAAGAGAGAATAAATAAAAGATGCTAGTGAAAAATTATGTCTACCACTTTGAAATATTCTTTAAGTATAAAAGCAATAAATGCTATATGTAGGTCAACTTTAGTCATAATGGAGAAGACAAAAAAAATTTTTTTCTTTTCTACATTTTAAAAACTTTCAGATTAATCAGAACTCTGGATACAGATGAGCTGGTTCTTCGGATAAACGTGATCACATTCCTAGTGTTCAATAACTAAAAAAAGATAATCAAAATGAAAGAGCTTTTAGATATATGGCTTTATAATATCTTACTATTTGATCCAGACGAGGAATACAAACACAACCGTTCTTACTAACAATTCTCTGCAAGTGTGAAAATAAATCAGTTTGTTCAGGATCAAATTCATCATCGTCATCATCATCAAAATTTGGTATCTCTTCAATACATTCTTCTTCATCTTCAACTGTAATGAAAGTACATAAAAATTAAAGAAATACCACATGTTAGTAAATAACAGGATTAAAAAAAACATTACCCAATATACTTCAATGACCATAAATAATTTGATATGCAGGAAGACTGCAACTGAACTATGTCTAGCTTTATTTATAGCCTAGAAATGTAATTACATTTTGGAATAAAATTAATTAAAATGACAGAAAACATTGTTTACTATATACAATTTAGCTACTTTTTTAACGCAATCCCAGTTCAAATTGAGGCACTTATTTTAACAATGTAGGCTACCACTTTGTTGTTACCTCCTCGTAGTTCCATGTCTTCATCAAAGTGCTGGTCTTCATGAGCAGAAATAAGTAATAAGAAATAAGTGGTAACTGCTTGGTGCTAAATCCGCACTATACGGAGAATAGTGGAACACTTTCCAATCAAAAGCTCCTCAATGCAAGTGTGCAGTGTCATAAAAAAATTTCTCAATATTTTTAGTGTTTCATAATACTTTTTCATTATTGCTGACAATGTTTCAATGTTTGAGGAAATCAAAAAGAAGCACACCTTTCCAGTCCCAAAAAACAGTTGCCATGACTATTGTTGCTGACAGTGCCTGCAAACATTTCCTTGGCTTTCAAAAGAAATTTGTGTATCCCCTACTCCCTAGACTGTTTTTCGTGCCACAATAGACATGTTTTAACCAAATCTCATTCCTAGTTATGACACGATCAAGAAGTTTCACCATCTTTGGCCTCTAGACACGTCAACAAGGCTGCCACTGTTTTTTGTAGTCTTTTAACAAGAATTTCAGTACCCATCTGGCACAAAATTTATGGTATTCTAACTTACCCTTTACAATTTAAAGTAACAAACTTTGTAAATATTAAAAAAAAAATCAAACAAAGACTCCAAAATTGTAAAGCAGCAGTTTTCACCAATTTTCTCTCACTTTCATCAGTCATCCACTTTTCTCTTCATCATGAACATTAATGTGGCAATATTTCAACATTATGCAGACTTGTTACGTTGTTTCTGTACACTTTACAAAGTTCTTGATAATTTCAATTGGTTTGTTGTTTTCTGCTAACAAAAACCTGATAACTTTTCACAATTGCACTTCTCAACTAACAGGATTTTCTGTGGCACAGTTCATTAACAAGAAACAAACACAAACTCATACTACCACAGTTGGATGTGCACTGAGGCATTACCCCACCCCTTGCATGACAGCTCAAAATGTAAGTTACTTTTTGTACAGCCCTCCCAGATTATTTAAAAGAGGTTTAAAAAAAATATGGAAGTACCCAATTAAAATGTATGTTTTTGCATATGTATGTCAAATTTCTCAAAATTAGGCATAGGTCATTAGATTTAACTCATATTTTGATCACATATGAAGATTCTTAAAAACAGTCAGTTCTTATTCTACTGATTGTAATAAATGTCTGTCGACATGTATTTTTTAAATTTTACACTTGGGGTTAAATACTTCTCAAGTCTTCTACTATCATAACAAGTTGACTGCAAAACAAATTGTTTTACAAGATAACTCTATAAGAAAGAGATGTCACACTTTTGTCTTTAGATCTGAGAGTTAGTCTAACATCAATTTAATTTTTTTTTTTTTTTAACGTCTGACTGTTGTGCATACTTGGGCTAATGCAGACGATGGGATGATTTATAGCATATGAAAATTCCAAGCCCTAGCCAGGAATCGAACCCGGGTCCTCGGGGTGAAAGCCCAGTACGCTATCAACTAGGCCACCAAGGCAGCTCAATTTTAAAATTTAGGCCTATATGATCACCCCATAATTAGAATACAAAAGTAATTGACTTTTGTACTGGATTAGACATTCACCTAAACTTACAAAATTTATATACATTGGAACTGTATAAATGTGTATAACTGTTAGCATTTAAATTAAATGATGTAGACTTTTAATGAAGGCAATTAATTGGACACAATATTGTTTGAATTCCTTCACATTAATGAAACTGTATTTTTTTTCAAAAATAGCCTAGTGTTAATGACATGCTAACTTAGACATTTAAAATTTTAAATAATGATAAATTATTAATAGTTTTAATAGATTAAAGACTACAAAAAGCAAACTTACTTTTTGGAACATCTAAATGTTGACGATGTTTTGTGCTTTCATAAAGTTTAAACTCTATGTCTGGTACGAGTTGTACAGCTCGGCGATAGAACTGGATGGCTTCATAAAGTTTTCCACTTTGTTCATGTTCTATGCCTTTTAAGAACAAGTCTTTTGCCTGTCAAAAATGGTAAAGCCAATATGAAGAAATCACTTAAAGATATATGCTTTTCATATTATAACTAATTAAGCATTAAATATACAAAAAGAAAGACATTTTTATAAAATAAAAAATAACCAGAACCAAATTCTGGAACTACAGTAGTTACTGGTTAATAATGAGCATTTTCGCACCCACAGTGCAGTGCTAATCACGTATAATGGATATTTTTTTTAAGGCGAAAAGCACATTGAGGCTATTATCGCCTTCCTAAATATAATTGTGATTATAAAGTGTTAACATGAATTGGCAATTAGGGCTTATTTATCTGCTTTATTCTTGAAGCATAAGTTCTTGTTCTATTATATAGATAAATTAAGAACAGCCTATATATATATATATATATATATATATATATATATATATATATATATATATATATATACAGGGTGGGGCAGGGAAGTATCCCTAATTTTAAAGGTAAATTAAAAAATAACCAAAAATGTTTGAACAAAACTTTATTGTGGCATCAAAAGGGTACAGATGGAAGTTAATTGTAATAATAATTTTACTTTGTTTTAAATAACACATCACGCAAGTGATGTCCCTCATTGTCAATGCAGTTGCTGTATGCACCCTATGGCCTCTCGTGAACTACCCTAGGGTTTGCACCACTCCAATAACGCATATTCTGCTTATTTACAACTCCAGAAATGTGGAAGTGCGCCTCGTCACTGAACAAAACACGTGCATCATTTGGCAAGTCAGCAATGAAAGTTTCACATGCCTGTATTCGTTGTTGCCAGTCCCGTTGTGTGAGTTCTTGAACGATTACCATCTTGTATGGATGGAAGTGTAGTTCCTCGTGGAGAATACGACGCACAGTACGATTAGACAACGCCAGGCTGGATGCGTGCTTGCGAGCAGAATGCTTAGGAGACTGCAAGATCAATCTTCTGACACGGTCAATATTTTCTGGAGTTCAGACGGTCCTCTGAGCCCCAACTCTCTTTCGCACTACACTACCACATGCACGGAAGTTCTCCACCCACAACAAAATGGATTTGCGGTCAGGAACAGCATTGCGGGTAGGAATCCAATAACGAGTTCGTAGCGCACGCTGCACCGCAACAATAGACTTATTTTGAGAGAAATACATTTCGACTGCAAAAGCACATTGCTCATTCGACCAAGCCATGTCTACAACTGACGGAAAATTCCATTGCCACAGCGTCATTCGAGCTTACCCCCACTCCTCCAACACATCCTCACTACACACAACGCCATCTCAAAAGTAGGGATACTTCCCTGCCCCACCCTGTATATATATATATATATATATATATATATATATATATATATATATATATATATATATATAAACTATATATATACTGTATACATATTTTTACTTTTAATTTTTGTTTACAGGTGTATAATTTATTTAACTAAATCACAATATTTTGATATTCACTTTATCAAACTGAAACTGAGTTTCATTATTAAATACAAACAGATACAATAAAATACTTTTTTTTATTTACTTTTTTTGTGCTTTAAGGCAAAAAGCACATTGAGGCCTACCTAAATGTAAGTGTGATTGTAAAGTGTTAAAATCGTAAGTATAGTTTTGTTAAGTGTGTGTTTGACTCGGGTACAGCGAAAGATATCTAAATTATCTTAATAGGTGCAGCTAGTCTGCAACCCCCCCCACAGGGATGAAGAAAATAATTCTATAGACGAGCTTGTTAGTTTTACACAAGCTAAACCAAAATATATTAGCCGTATACTTACTACAGTATATTTATTCATTTTTACTTCCCTCAAATAGCAATATGGAATGAAAAGTAGAAGTACTGTTCATGAGACAATAGATGCAATCTGGCATGTTTACCTGTTATGTTAGATAACACACTTATTAAACTTTATGTTTATATTACAAAATGGGTCAGAGTGATGTACTGCCTGTTATCAGTAGACCATAATAATAAAATAATACTATAAATAAAATATTGCTCTGGAAACAAAGAACTGGTCATGCTTTGTTTCCAAAAATTTACATGTAAGTTATTCATAACCGCATGGGTCATTACAAGTAAAGAAGCGGTGGCCTAAAGGACACACGTTATATCCGATACTGTGGTACAATCTGCAACATTGTATAACCTTCATTATGACACGCGATCCGCTAGGTAGGAAAAGACAGTACTGTAGTATATTACAAATCAGATATATTATTACTAGTCAAATATTACTACCAAACAAATTTCTAACTTTTGTGAACAACAATGGAGAAGGAAATTAGGCAATTCCTCTTAAAACACTTAAATAAAGTACAGCGACCTTCATGTTAATGTAATGCCATACATACTATACCATTATGTATTAGCTGATGGAATATTTATAAGTAACAACCATTATAAATAAAAACATTTACCCGATTTTCAATAGTTTCTTCTTCTTGTACAGATTTCAAGGAGGTTCCAGATACAGAAAGTTGATGTTTGTAGCTTGGAGAAGATTCCAATTCTTTCTGCCACTGGGCACGAAAGCTAGCCAATGCATCATGTCCTGGCTGAACCTGGAATACAGAATTTCATTTATCAGGTTCATTTATCAGGTACACCTTGTTAAGGTGCATTTTACACATAAACTGCCTAATTCATCCATCCACCCCCCGGAACTGCCCTCATACAATAGAAGAAATATATATTTATGTCAAATATGGAAGAAATATGCATTAATAAAACACAAATAAAACCTGATATAAAAAAAATGTATTAATTACACATAATATGAACTACATTACATATACATAATACTAATACGAAATAATATAAGTAATAAAGTTTCTAACGTCTAAAAATTCGAATAAGTAGCAAAGTTCGTGCGAGGAGGCAGTGGCGAAGGTTTGGATATAGAGGAGGAGATGAACGTGGAGAGCTGAGAGAGTGCGTATGTTCATGCAGACACAGTGTATTACAAAATAAAATTTAACACTAAAAACTGCAAAAATTTAATACTTTTAAAACATTTTTTTTAACTTTTTAATTTTTTTTTATGATTTGTTTACTCTTTTTAGAACTTAATTTTTAATTAACATACTTTCTTTTGCCTTTTTGGGTTCACTTTCACCTTCCCCAGTTTCATCTGACGTACATCTGGTGAAATAACGGTCCAGCAACAATATTTTTTGCTAACTTCTAAGAATGCTTCTAAAATGTTTTAGGCAAATGTTATCAAAATGTGCGGCAGCCCTATTCGTAAACACTATTCGGGGGTGTTTTTTTCATTTCATTTCGTTAGTTGAGGCACATTTCGTAAGTTAGGGCGGAAAATTTCTGAAATCCCATTTTATAAGTTGTTTCATTAGTAAGGTCATTCATATCACAGTATACATATAATGATACTTTAGTATCACAGCTAGATTTTGGAAACTATGTACACATTTTCTGTATTATGCTTAGAAAGTTAGCCTTCAAAATTTTGTAAAATATAGGGTGTGTCTAAAGACTGGTGCATGGGAATGTAGGAGTCTGGATATAGAGGAAACTGGAGTTCAACTCAATCCTGTTGAAACCACCTACTGTGGGGCTTCTGGGCAGTAGTACTACATCTGTTTCCAATTAGAGTTGTACTACTATTTGCTTATCTGTAGAGATGGGCCAGTGTAATACAAAATTTGGAAATGGAAGAAACTGGAGTGCAATCATTCCCATGGAATCTACCAAATGGAAGTGCAGAGGGCTGTGGGGATGTTGGACAGACCCATTCAACCTACTATTGAAATAGTGAGAAAAGGGTTGAACACCTCACTCTTAACTAGGACGGCTATCTAACATCTGTCAGGAGTGCAAAGGTGCCCAATGAGAGAAAAGGCAGCAGTTCAGGGGCTTTCAGTTGCATCTGGAGCTAACAAATCCAAAGGTGATCAGTCTGTAGGTGCGAGACAGGTAGAAACAGGACAACTGAGCTGATTCCTCACAAACTAAATAGCTGAGATCTAAAAGTAGATCCTGAGTCTGAGGCAAGAAAGAAACTTTGAGCTGGCAGAAAATCACACTGAAAAACTGGAGAGCTGCTAGCTGGGGGAGGGGGGAGTTAAGGTTGTCATTGTGTAAATAGTCAGGCAGAAATAAAAGCATTTGCGAGTCCTAAAATTCAGTCCATGCTGGTCTGGAATTGTCAGAAGAACCTCAACACTCTGTCCCTAGGTAACTGGGTAACTCTTCACTGGGTTTAAGGGCATAAGAGAGTTGAGGGTAATGAAATGCAGATCTGGACACTACAGCTATATATTACATTATATCTGTATCTGAGTTCATAGGATTTCTGTATCTCAGCTGGCTTGGGACTTCTCTGTCATTGGCCAGGTCTGCTATTAGTAAGTAGATTACTAATGAACACCAGGTAAGATGGGATATCCTTCATGGCCATTCCCATAGTAAGCGTCTCTTAAGCAAAGTTCCTTTTGTAGGGCTTAAAGGAGTGTCAGATGTCCTGGGCAGAGCACAACTCAGAAAGATCATGGGGCTCATTCATTACAGGGCACTGTAATCTGAGATCTGAGGGTGCACATGAACAGGATAGGTATGGAGGTACACATGGAGAAACCGTGTGTACGTTGTACAGGAAGAAGGAAGAAATTTCAAGTCACATAATTCATGACTGTGAGGATGTCGCTAGTAAGATCTAGCTATGGGTTTTTGGTTTCCAGGATCCTAGGGATCTTCAGCAAAGTGAGCTAGTCAGTGTTTTGTTAGAACTTATTAAGAGCACCAATTTGCTGAACTAGAAATTTTTAAGAGGTTTAGTTGCACAATAGCTTAGTCAATCGCAGTGCCTGGGGTTGTACTAGCCTTTCCTCTGGTTTTAATGTTATCTAATCTAAATACTGGTGTGGATCATAAATGTTGTCTTACAATAGGAATGGAATGTACTTAAATGGAGTTCTGTTATATAGAAAGCTACCAATATATAACCAATATATATATATATATATATATGTTGGCATGAAAACTACCAATTAACAAAGTCATATTTCAATTAGAAAGCACAGTTGCTAGTGATGTTCTAACTAGTACACACAAACACACACACACACACACATGCTTGCTGTTATTGGTTATAATGTAACAGTATTGTGTCACTGAGAAATTGATAAAAATAAGTGACTCCATTGTCTTTATTTAGGCCCATGAAGAGCCTGTAGAGAAGTCGTTTGCACCATGTAGTCAGTGTAAGAGGTCTTTTAGAATTAATAGTTATTGCAAGTAGATTATGGTAGAGAGATACTATAACCAAGTCTCGAGTTTTATTAAAAGTTGTTGATAATAACTAATTAATTATTTTGTATAAAGCTTTGTTTAATTAGAACTTACTAAGGGCTAAAGTTATTTTGTTGTCTTTTAATTGTCACCACTAGAAGTGTGTTTTTTTAATTATCAATAACTTCCGTAGTATCAAGTATAATGATCTATATCACCATGAGTCTATTCCAGCAACTACAGCATCAGTCGCAGATCAACTCCAACATTGAACTACCAATGTACACACACACACACACACACAATCTGTTATATATATATATATATATATATATATATATATATATATATATATATATATATAAGAGGGAGGGAGAGGAGGAGAGAGGCATGGAGAGGGGAGAGAGGGAAAGGGAGAGGGAGAGAGATAGAGGGGAAAGATGGGGAGGATGGGAGAGGGAGGGGAGATAGAGGGTGGGAGGGAGAGAAAGAGAGGGAGAGATATTAACAGACTTTATGGTTCTGAGGCAGTCATCCATTAAATGAGGGCGGGCTACATAAGTACCCTGATTACTTAGCATTAAGGTACAATTTCTTTTCACTTCTTGGGACTGTTTTTAATTTTGTAGTATTTCAGGTTTAAAACCATCTTTAAATTAAATCCTTAAAAATTTTTATTTTCTCAAAACTGGCTGCAATAATTAAATTTACATAATCACAAAACAAATGGGTAACCCTCCTAGAAATTCTCATATAGGAGCTATTGCTGTAAACTATGAATAATATTGAATTTGCAAAAAATCACATATAGGAGCAAATAATTAAAAAAAATATAACAAACCCTGAAGAAGTTAAAGGAAGGCTATGTAGAGATATAATATAAGAATACTCATTACAAAACCAAAATTCAAGTATTAGCTGTGGCAAGATGTCTGTGACTATGATTTTCATATGCACATTGAACCATTAATGCACTAGTAATAAGGAGTTTAAATGTAAATAACAATAATATTTATTTTTAATGGACTGTAGTATAATTCAGTTGTGTACAAAGCAGTTATTAATACTACTATTTTTTTTTTTTTTTTTTTACAAATTTACAACTAAGTCACATGACTTATCAAGTAATACTTCATTCACTAGAGTCAAGTACATGAAGGTATGTCCAAGATCCGACCCATCAGCCAGACCCCCACTTCACTAACACATCAAATCACAAGGCTTAGTCCTTCTCAATCTACGCTGATCCTGACTGGTCCTTAGGAGCGGCAGTACTTCCACATTAGAATGTGTCGCCACATTTAATATCTTCTACAATGGTAGGAACTCCCAAGTCCCGATGAATGTCGTCATTTCGTGCATGCTAAGGAGCATTGCAGATACTTCGCAGTACTTTGTTTTAAAATGTTTAGATCATCATCTCATTTGTTTTCTTGGTACAACCCCACAGTTGGATACCATATATCAATAAAGGCTTTAGAACTTGCTTATATATATATATATATATATATATATATATATATATATATATATATATATATATATATATAGCAGCTTGTTTTGCAAAGAGAGTTGTGAATGCCTTCCCAACAGCCACTGCATCTTCTTGAATTTAATGTTCAGCTCTAAGTTTTGCATCCAAATTCATTCCAAGATATTTAGCTGAATTCGCATATGGAATTCTTTGTAAGTTGATAGTGACTGCCACTGGAACAACTTTATGATTTGTAAAGCTGACATGCACTAATTTACTCTCATTCAGCTTGATCCTCCATTTCTCTGTCCACTTATCTTATTAACAGAATTTTGTAACTTGTTAGTTGCATCCCACATTTTCCGCAACTGCCATTACAGCTGTTTCATCTGAAAAGGTGGCCATAGTGGTGTCCTCCATCACTGGTATATCCCATGTGTAAAGCAAGTACAATACTGGACCCAGAACACTTCCCTGGGGCACTCTAGCATGTGTTTCTTTAAGGTCGGAATACTCATCTTCAACTTTAACTCTAAAGTATCGACCTACTAGATAAGACTTTAGTATAAGGTACTCAACGTAGCTCAACGTGTTGTAAAGTTTATATAGAAGTCCCTGGTGCCACACCTTGTTGAAAGCCTGCAACTCATCCAGGAATATACTTGAACAAACTTGCTTGGCTTCTAAGGATTTTTCGATTGTATTGATAATTCTATGAACCTGATCTATAGTTGAGTGTTTCCTCCTGAAACCGAATTGATGGTCTGGAATCGAGTTTCTTTCTTCTATAAGTGGCTGTAGTCCCTTAAGTAGGAGTTACTCAAATATTTTTGGAAGTTAAAGGCAGTAGAGAAACTGGCCAATAACTTGCACCTTCGCTAGGGATGCAAGGCTTTGGGATCATAATTACTTCTCCCACTTTCCACTGACTTGGCACATATTTTAATCTAATAGCTGCGTTGATTAGTTGAAGAAGTTTCTTTACTGCTATTACAATCAGTTCTTTAATAATCTTACCAGTTATAAGGTCATATCCTGGAGCTTTTTTCACATTCAAATCAGTCTTAATTGTTAGGTTTAATTCTTTAAGAGTAACTAAGAGGATTTTTAATCTGTCTCTTTTAATTTGGAATGTAACATTCTCTTCCAATGCCTGCCTTGGAAAGGGTTGAAAATTCCTTCCAAATGTCTGGTGAACAGGTCAGCTTTCTGTTTGGCAGTAACTGCCCAGGCACCACCCTCTGTTCTTATTGGTGGGTTTTGGACTGTAGGCCTCTTCAGTCTTTTTGTAGTTTTCCACAAGGAGTACTCGCCATCTTTATCCACAGAGAGCCCATTGAGAAAGGAATTGATGGTTTTGTTTTTGTTTTCTTTAATTGAATTCTTAAAACGATTAGTTAGGAAATTTAAAGCAGCTTTATCTTGAGGCACTCTAGATCTTTGCCATTTTCCCCTTACTTTACGTTTTTCAAAAACAAGTTCTCTAATTTCAAAAGGGTAAGTTGCTACATTCATAGCTCTTCTTCTCATGACCGGGGTATTGTGCCATGCTGCTTGTTGTACTACTTCCACAAAATTATCTACATCACATTCCAATTGGTATGGTGTCTTCAAAGGAGTTTGCAAATCAATCAATAAATCCAGCTCATTACAAAATCCCTCCCAGTCAGTTTTGTTGTTAGTCAAACTCGGCAGAGTACATTTAAATATTATGGAACTACTAATGGTTAAAATAACAGGTGTATGGTCTGATGAAAGGGATTCATCACTATCAATATGAATATAGTTTGTAGACAGACCTTTAAGTATAAAAAAAATCGGTAAGATCTGGAATTTTATCCTTATATGTTGGCCAGTACGTTGGTTTACCCGTTGAAATAAATTCACAATTGAATTTGCAAGCAGCTTGATAAAGCTCCTTTCTTTTTGGAGTTGATAAACAAGAATCCCAAAATGTGTTTTTAGCATTATAGTCTCCTCCAACAATAAAATAATTCCCTAATGATTTAAAAAGTTCAAAATAATCATCCTTTCTTATGCTACTGCTTGGTGGACAGTATATAGCTGAAACTTTGAATGCCTTACTTGACAGGCAGAGACACTGTAGTCACTTGCATATTTGATGTTTCGATGTTTAATTCTACACTGTGCTTGATTTTTTGGTGAATAATTATTGCAGATCCTTCCCTTGCTTTATTGTTGGGATGGTCTGAACGATAGATGCAGTAGTTTCCTAATTTAATATTGGATTCCTGAGTAAAGTGTGTTTCTGATATTAGACAAATGTAAATCTTTTAAATTTGTTCTAGTTCGCTGAAGCGTCCATAGAGACCATTCGCATTCCAAGCAGCTATTCGTAGAATGTTAGTCATTTCCGATTTCTTCTATCATTGTTTCTCAATTCCTTTTCTAGGTTTTACCTAGGTTTTGGTATGATCGTTTAGTTTTTTTAGGATTAACTTAAGGGTACTGTCAATCATTCTCTTGCTTTTTGCTAACAACCTGAGCGTATGATTTTAATCCTATATCAGGGCAGGATCTATTTTCTTATTTAAATATTTTCATGATTATTAACACGTGTATATTGCATTTGCTGTTTCTCAAATTTCTTCTTATATATTGCAGAAATCTCTTCTGTATATTGCATCAAAAAATCTCTTCTTTTCTGAAGGTCCTGTACAACTTAACAGCCTCTATAATTAGCTGATGTGCCTTTTTACAATTTACAAATTTTGGAGTAGTGTTTCTGTCTATAGTGCAATTTGCCGTGAAATGTCTAACAGAGCACCTCACACATCTTGGCTCTCTCTGACAGTACCTCTGAGTATGGTTAAAGTCTTAACACCTTCTACATTGTGGAATTAAACGAGTATTTCTACGAAGTGGCTCAATCTTAACCACTATGTTAAGTATGGTTTTAATAGAATATATTGTATCAATGCTTGTACTCTTGTCAAATGTCAACATAAACAATAGCAATCCTCTTGCGATAATTTCAAACGCCACATTTTGTTGTTCTTTTTTTTCTTTTTTAATTATGTTAACTACATCTTCAATATTAAACCCTTTACTTTTCATAACTTCAATGATATCAGTCTTGTCACATGAAGGGTTTAGACCTCAGGCCATAACTTTGATTAATCTGTCATTTTTGTTTTCATAAGTATGCCACTGAATTTTTTTTTACTCATTCAATTTAGCTTCTAGGGCTCTGTATGAATCTGAGTCAGGAGTATTAATTTTCCATGCACCACTGTTACGTATAGTTATCTTACAATCTTATTCTATAGTACTTTTGATAATACTATTTAATATGGAAAATATGCTAATACCTGTTACATTAATCAGTTGAGGAGCATACACCCGAGCTATGGTTTTCTGATGGTCTCTTTCCTGAGGCGGGTTCCTCATAGGCATGTTGGATTCCACATAGTTTTTAGTTGGATTCTCTGGGGAAGTCTTAGGACTACTAGTTGCTTTCCTCTTTTTGGTTCTCTTGTTTTTCCTTACAATCCAGTCTACTTCCCTTGCAAGTTCTTCCTCAGTATAGTACACATTTGCGTCTTGGTCCCTAACTGATGTGGATGCCTTATTTTGGTCCAATATTGCCAGCTTATTCTCCAATCCTTTAATACTCTTTTGCAAACTGGCAACAGTCCATTCAAGTATGATTTTAGTCTCCTTTTCCTCTTGCCATTTGACATGGTAGCTCATTTCCTCAGTGTTTACCTCTGCTTGAGTATCAAGTCTTACCTTTTCCCAACTTGCATTCTTCGTATGATCTTCAGAATTTGCTAAGTTCTGATCAGCGCTATCTTCCAGCTTATGGTTCATTGCTTTAAGTTCTTTTGTCTCCATCAGTGGAGATCTTGGTGTCACAGAGCTGCTCATAAAAGGATCCTTCTGATCTGACTTAACACTTTTAACATAATTTTGGGTCAAGTGTTCCAACCTTGAACTCTTGTAGTCGCTGGCTATCGACAACCTGGAACCTGCTTGCCCACTCCTGTCGGTTGCCGGTACTGGGGATCCGAACCCCTGCACCATAAAACAATTATCTTTTCCATCGCTCATCATGATTTTTAAGGTGTGATTTTATTTCGGAGTTTTCCTCTCCTAGTCTCTTCCACTCTTTCCGCTGTTCATAATTAAATTAAATTAATACTTCCTCCACCTTCAAGACCATTGACCGTTTTCTCCCAAGAGAAAGATATGCCTCATCTACCATCACCGCCGTACCATGGATTCCACTCCGCCGACAATGTCATTGAGGTCTTCACCGTAACCCTGGCAAGGGGCCCTCACATGATACCCCCCCCACTACCATCCAGAGCCAATTTGACCACGGTTTTTTTATAGAGGTGTTACTCCTCTATCTCTCCACGCTTCTTCACTTCATAGACTGCACCACTATTATGCACACTAAAACTGCAACCATTTCAGTAAAGTTATACATACTGTTTTTTCAAAACAAAAATTCTGAATTTTAAATTGTTACATAATGATTGATTATTAATGTTATTATTATTGCTCATCTGAACATTTTTCATTATTTGTGTGTATGAAAACATTAGACTATACAATTAAGAGAATATGGATCAATTCTTGTCTTAAAGTGCTTAACTTAAACCATAAACTTAACAACTAAGTGCGTAAAGATTATGTTAAAATACTAAAAACTAAAAAAGCAAACACTCAAAGCTGATACACTGAGGCTTACATACAATTATATAGAAGCACAAACACCTTGGCTACATTATAGCTGACAAGTACTCTAATATAACATGGATTTATCCTGATCAAAAATAAATAAAAATAATATGATCAACTAATTTGAGACTTCAATATAACTTCACAATAACAGTTCTTGCAATGGTATGTTGCACTGAAATACAGAAAATTAGAGTAAATGAATTTGAACATGCACTGGAACATTTCCGACAAACCACATCCTCCCTACAGCTCTCACATATCTGACTGATTTTCTTGGGAGGCCAACGATTCAATGATGATGAAGTAAACCCTTTGTGTGTACTTAAGTAATTCTTATACAAACACCTTGATTTTACTATGATGGCAAAAACAGGAAAATAATACATAGCCTAGCCCTACTTGGTTTTTAAATTAAGCAAATTTTGTCTTTGACTTGTTTAAACTTCTTTCTCTCTCTCATAGTCTACATGAGCCATAAAAATATAGTTCCATAGAACCTAGATTTAAAACAAAATTTATATCATTTTATGTAAACAAAATAGGCAAAAAAAAATACTATAGGGTTGTGAGTTAATAGAAATTTAATAAGTAAAAAAAAAACATCTTGTTTGAAGGCTAACAACTGAGAAAAAAATCAAATTTATCTATTAATTGTAATTTGCAATTATAATTTAAAGATATAAAGATATTGGAATACAAACTGAAAGAATTAAGTTGATATACAGCAAACTTCATGCAAAAATTTATATAAATTGAATGAATACCAAATTTGAAGACGAAGAATCTTCCTGATCTTCACTTTCTTCCCCAATCTCACCACTTTGTCCTTGGCTAGAACTGTCTACATCTGATGAAACACCTCCATTCAAATTTGACTAAACCAATATTTTATATTTTACTACAAGATCTTATGAATCTTTAAATGTAGGTACAGTAAGTTAGACCTTCTAAATATTACAAAAATTACAGACTTAAAGATCAAGAGATTTATGAAAGTTTACTGAAAGAATTACTTAACTTTAAGGTCATAAATATCTACTACAATAAATTATAATATCTAGTTTAAATAAATACAAATATTATCAAATATATTATAACCACTTCATTTATTAAGATAAATTTCCTAAGTAAAAAAAGCAAAATGAAGATATAAAACATTAGGCCTACAGAAATTGAATCAAGAATGTTTATAAAGAAGCTGATATAATGCAGTTTCATAACTTCTATTTTTTTTTTTTTTTTTTTAACATCTCTACTTAATACCAGGTGAAATAATGAGGGCAAAAAGTTTTGTTAGTTACCAAAAGCCAACTTTGTAATGCTCTTGCATGCAAATATCGAGTTCTAGTATGTTTATTGTTACATGATGAATAATGGTTACCACCTTATAAGTACAAAACTATCCAGTATCTAACTGAACCCAGCATTAAACATTTAACATAGGCCTGCATGAGGCCAACTGTTAGAATAATCTATGGCATTAATCTAGATTTAGCGTAAATTTGACCATTGATATAATAAATACTGTTACTAAATTTTTCTGTAATTACGCAGTGTAGCATGACCTGGCCGCAAGTCCTGTAAGTAAGAGAATGAACAGTTGTATCTTCCATGCAATGTAAACAGTAATGTCGTGTGAATATAGTTCTGTGAAAATTGGCTTAAAATAGTATGTATTCTTAAAAAAAAATATTTTCCACGGGTGAATATTTGTTCATCAGAAAGTAAATTATAAAATAAAACCAAACAATATTCAGAAATTACTATTTTAGCAGGACATGCTACACTGTATAAATACCAATTTTTCTGACAGTAACAATTCATTTTCTTAAAAACAGTAATCACATTAAAAAAATTTTCCTAAAAAAAACACCAATTTTATAAAATCAGTAATTTTATGCTGTTAAATATTAAGCCCTACTAAGGGAAGTACTTGAGTTATATTAAATTGTAGCCTTGCTAACCAAAACAACATGGTAACCATGAAAATAAAATATCCCAAATTGAAACCATTGCTGATGACAAATGAATAGTTAACAATTATCAACATTTTAGACAAATATTAAATAAACAGATATTACAAAATAAACATTTTCTGAACACAGTCAGAATAAAAATGTTCTATTTACAAAAAAAAAAAAAAAAAATAGTGTCAACTCTTGAGAATGCCAAGAAAAAATTTTTCACAATTTTTTTTTTGTCCTTTCTCTTTAATGAGGGACTACTTCTTCATTCATATATTGGGTGGTGTTAAGAACTAATATCAATGTTAACATTGGTCTGGCTTACATTAATATTTGACTTCTGAAGGCCAGTATAAAGAATACTGAAAAGGAATTCTTCGTTGGTTTGCTCTTGTAATGAAAACATTATTAAAATGGTGTCTGTTATTCGTAAGCTTTGCAATTTTTGTGTTAGGTTCACAACCCAACAACCTTGTTGAAATATTTTTTTTAATAAAGTTTTTTTATCATTTTAGCAATCAGAAACACGTTACCAACAAGGTTAAATAGTTATTTTAATTAAATAGCTTTTTCACTTAACACCGTGTCAGTTAGGTTCAACATCCAAAAACCATGTCAGTTAGGTACTGAGTTTTTTTTTTAATAAGGATGTTTTGATAAAGGTGATAACCCAACAAATGTGTCAGTTAAGTTATGGAGTATTTAAAACAAATAATAAAGATGTTATCAACCAACAACCATTGTCAGTTAGATTACTGAGTATTTTTTTTTTTTTTTTTTAATAATAAAAGGTTTTTATCATTTTAGCGATCAAAAACAAGTTACCCACTTTCACACAGTAGCAATTTTGAGGTTATGAGAGTCACTTTTATTTTCAATTTTTACTTCCTGTGCTTTTCACACTTCCATATTTTGGATTATTGCTTTTGAGCACTTAAGAAAGAGTTTTTAGTGAAAAAATTTAGCTAGGTAAGACTTCAATTGATGCCTTGCTCCCTAATATGTGGCCATCCATTAAAGGGTAAGCAGTTAATGGGAAAAGTTCCTTTTTTTGGAAAACATATAATTTCAAAGAAATACTCAATTTTCTGATATTGGTGATCATACTAGTCAAGACTTTTACCCATACCATTAAGCTGAGGCAATTCCGTTATTCTATTTGGTTCTTAAACTAAAACGTTTAAGCAAGTGTTTCAATATAGTGGCGTACCTTCAAGACATCCAATTGTCTTGGATATCTACATTATGGCAATAATTTTGTTTATTATTAAAACTGAAGGTCTTTTTTTTTCCTTTCTGGGAATTAACAGCGGCTCTGTGGACCCCGACACGTCACCTTAAAAGCTTTTTGTATACCCCTATCACTTCACCTTAAATCGACTCCAGTGCCCTTAATGAGCTCCAGAATTAAGGTGTCTTGGTTGAACACCTGATCTGGTTGCTGAAGTCCAAAGGGTCTCCTTCTTTTGTCCTCTGGGACCTCACAATCAAGGATTATGTGTGCTGCGGTTTCAACACCCCACCCGCACAAACGACAGTCAGGCGAGATTTGTAACAATCCCATCTTATGTAGATAATTCTGGATGTGGCCATGTCCAGTGATCATGGCAACGACCTGCCTTAGTAACCTCCTTATTAAACTGAATAAATGCCCTTGTCAGTACAGGGTCTCGTCCCGAGAGAAGGCGTTTCTCCAATCTTTAGCCAGGGAATTGTCTTTGATAGGGAAAGTCATAACACTAGGCCTCCTGAAATGTGATACATAACCCTGCAAACATTAACTTACTTAACAAAAAAAAGTAGGAGTGTGAAATATATTTCACTGAAACACTTTTCATTTAAATGTAGGCTAGAGCCCTAATTAGAGTTTTCCAGCTGAAAAAACTATGAAACACTAAGATATTAAAATTTCTATGATGTATACTTGTATCATAAAATTAATAATTTTTAAATATATTTTTTTCTATTATATACATTATTATTCAATTAGATGTTCACCCATGGAAGATTAAATTTCTTAAGGTTTTGTGCAATTTTTAATGAAACTATATTGCAATGTCGTTGCCACTTACACTGCATAGAACATGCTAGATTTACTTCACCAAGATCACCCACACAAGGTCATTCATCCACATTATTACACTCTCACTGTCAATACATTTCAAGTTATTATAAGGTTATTAACATTCACACAATATTACTTTCACTGACTGAAAGTTAGGTTCTTAAGGCATTTTTTTTTTTAATTAATAGTTTCTTGGGTTTCTGTTATTAAATAAACACATATTAAATAAATCGTTTTTGCGATGAAAAGCACATTAGCATTTTCCTTTGGTGTAGTAATAATTGTTAGATACTGGAGATAACTATTTTCAATTTTTACAACACTTTTATATTTTGTATTATTTATTATTACTAATGGGTAAGAAAAATTATGAATGGGGTACTTTGGTGCAAAAATTGCCAAAACAAATAAAAAGTTGATAAATATGCAATTCATGTGATTTGTTAATTTTTTTAATTTTTTCGTCAAAATGCCTAAAAGTAATGATACAAAATGTAAAAGTGCAGAAACTACAGGAAGTTCATAAAAAAAGAATTAAAATAAAAGTATCCCAGAGAACCTCAAAATGGCTACCACATAAAACTAAAGGAACATGTTTTTCACTATAAAAATGATGAATTAAATGCATGGTTATTAATAATGAAAGCAATACTTTTTTTTAAAAAAAAGGTAAGAACCTAACATGGTTATCAGTAAAGAATCTAACACTGTTGTGAACGAACTATCAATATAAAGATTATTAAATTATGACAACGTACACTGAATGCACATGAACATTTCCAATTAACAAACAGCAATGATATTATATTTGGTGTAGGAGATTTAGTAGTTTCACTAAATGTAAACAACAACAACATCAGAATATAGTTCTCTTAAAAATTGCAAAAATCATAACTTATCATATTAAATTTAAACATCCATGGGTGAATATCATTTAGTTCAATAATAAAAGTATATAATGAAAAAATTAAAACAGAAAATAATGAAAATAAAAGTAACAAACATAACCATAGAATAACTATTGTGCGAAAGTAGGAAACACGTTCCTCATAGCAAAAATGATAAATTAAATGTGTGTTATTAATAATGAAAAGAACACAATTTTTTTCTTTAAGAAAAGAATAATCTCATCTAACTAAACTCGGTTGTTGGATGTTTATTCAGAACCTAACTCAACTCGGACGTTGGGCGTTTAATTTCATAAAAGCTACTAACATTAATAACAAGTGTCATTGTGGCAGATATAAAACTGCCACTGCTTTGTAAAAATGGACATCAGGATATAGTTCTGTAATAAATGGCTAAAAATCATAATTTATCACAATAAATTTGATCTATAAGTTAATATCTCTCAATGAAATAACAGCACATAGTAAAACTGAAATATTGTTAAAATCATCATTCTGTAGAAGTCCCAAAAAGTTAGAAATACAGATCACCTTAAAGAGCAGAAATATCAAGATAATATATTTACAAAAATGTCAAACATTGTTCATATCAGTAAAAACAAAAACAGCCCCAATATAAATTATGTTGCAATAAGTCTAGGTATATTATTTATAAAACAGTAGTAGTAGGTCCCTCCCCTATAGGCCAAATCAAATTTAGTTTTGAGATGATGACATGGATAGCTTAATTTATTTTCACTAGCCTTGGGCCACAGACTATTTTTAATACCACTTACCATAATTTCCTGCAAGACTTTTTATTCAACGCCAAAATTCTCTGTCAGAGTACCTGATAACATAACAGTTCTTCCTGAAATTTAGCGATAAAACAGCTTCATTTGCCATTATCATTAGCATTCAAGTTATAAACAAAAAATTTAGTGCACACAATATAGATGGTTCTGGATTATGGTAATAATAATAATAACAATAATAATAATTAGAACTAATAACAACACGTAACTAGCAAAAGCAACCTCACACGTTGTAGTTTACCTAGCGATCCGCAATTACGAGAAGTTTTATTCGATTGTGAAAACATCTCGATTGTATTGGACTCGTCAGTCGTCACTTGACGATATTCAAACATAACTTGAAGAAGCATTTCTATCAGAGTCCTCCGACTCGCGAGTCATCTAGTGTTTTGTATTGTTGCTTACACTACTGTAGGCCTAAATCATCTATAAACTGATGTTGCCGGAAATGTTTAAATGGCGAAGGCCTATTCCGTTTTTCCAGGAAACATGCTCTAAAACCGAGTCAGCATTCAACTGTCTGGAACCATCGCCCTACAATTGAAACGATCGAGTCAACAATCACAAATGGTTGAATCGATTATTTTGTTATACGATGGTCGATTGTCTCGCGCATCACTCCTTACAATTACTATATACTGTTTGTTCCACATAATCTGTGCTATATAATGTATACGTATTTTCACGTATTAATTTTCGTTTACAGGTATATAATTTATTTACATAAATCACAATATTGTGATATTCACTTTATCATACTGAAACTGAGTGATTAAACACAAACACTAATCACTCAGTGTTAAAATTAATTTTTTTTTAATTTTTAATATTTATTTTAATTTTTTTTTTTTTTTTAAGGTGAAAACCACATTGAGGCTATTATCGCATCACTACGCAACTGAATAGAAATATATAATACTTTAAACATGTTGGTAATTAGTAGAATTAATATTCAAAGTTAGTTGGGTAACTGTTGGGAGTTAGTTGGGCCAACAATCTCTTTCTTGGTTTTTGGTAATATTTAACTGTTGGCCCTATGTTGGGATTTAGTTCGTTATTAATTGGTAGGCATTTGTGCCAATTTTAACCGTTGCCTAACTGTGTGTGAAAACAGAATACCAACAATATAAGGAAAATGCTACTGGGGCTTGTAGGGGATGACACTTGATGTTAATACAGTTTTTCAAATATTAATCATCCTAGTACTTGCCCCGGTCAAAAATTGATATAAAGTATTTATTTTAGGCATTACTATACCATTCATCAGATCGCAATGAAACTTTGGAAAATTGTTGGATACATTCCCGCAAAGGTTTTTAGTATAGTACTTTCATCCACAAGCCATTACAATACCTGCCCAGGCCTAAAATTAATATAAAGTATTTACTTGATACATTATACTATACCATTCATCAGATCACCATGAAACTTTGGGAAATTGTTTAGTACACCCCCGCAAAGGTTTCTGCAGAGTAGTTTCAACCACATGCTATTACAATAACTGATCAGGCCCAAAATTAGTATAAAGTGGTGGTTCTGCATTATCATACCATTCATCCGATTGCCAAGAAACTATGGACCGTCGAAATTAATTGAAACCGCTAAATCAATATTTAGTAGTTTATCTATGGAACTGATTAAATACATTTGTTTTACCGTTTTATGATTAAGGTTAATTTGTTAGAAAATAGGAAAAAAAATATTCCAGATGGTGGTCAATATTAAGTTTCGTTAGGAAATTGGAAAAACCCAACCAGACAGAGGTCAAGGTTTATTCATTCAATTCTTACTATTCGTTCACACTCTCCCTATATATATATATTATTCAAATTGTTATTTGTTAATAATAAAATACTTTCTATTCATCCATCCCCTTAAGTTCAAATAATTTTTTATAACTTGTAGTGGATGACACTTGATGTTAATTAAGTTTTTCAAATATTAATATCGCATATTTGTCCAAACTATACGATAGGATTTGATTTAAATAACACTTATATTTAAGTAAGTAAATTTCTTAAAAATCCATAAATGAATTTATGAAGGATTTTTATGGCCACTGTCTTGAAGTTTCAGTCATTTAGATTTTTAATAGTATTTATTGTCCACATGTAATCAAAATCAGTCATAAAAAAAGGTATTTCTTAAATGTTTAAATGTTCAAGCTCATAAAATTACAAATTTTTAAGATTGGATTTAAAAATATTAAGATTTTATTATTTTAATTTTCGACAGATATCTATAGGACTAGACAAAGTATACACACTAAACAAAGTACACTTAAACACCTTCTGAGCTGATGTGGCAAAATAATTTTGATTTTTTGGCCAAATATTTAAAAAATAAGAATATTTTGATTTTTTACATTTTGTAAATCAAAACATTTCACAGTCTTGTCCTCTAATTTTTGTACAAGTGGATATGGTAAATTACTCCAATTATATAGTCTACTCTTTACTATTTGTTAAGTATATATATTTTCTTGAAACTAAATAGCCTGTGAACAAAGTCATATTTGAATTATGCCTAAGAGTATTTTTGCTTAAAAAATTTTAATTTGTTTGTTTGGTTTATTTTTCATGGTACTTATTTTCATGGTTTTAAAGTATTTTTTATTAACTACTTTATTAATTAAGTAATATTAATAAATGTAACATTAATATCTTATAATAAGTTACACTTTCATGCAATCCATAGCATTAATTTGTTCAATTTAAAACCTTAGTAATTTTAACAAACTTTATTGGTTAGGTTATGTAGGTAGTTTTTCCTTTTTTCGGTCTTCCATTAATTTTTTAATTTGTATATTTTGGCATATTACTTATAGGCACTGAATTAGGTAAAAGTGCAGTGCAGACTGTTCTGCCTTTATCGATATTTTTTTTACTGAAATGTTTCTGTACATGCCCAAAAGCAATAATCCAAAATATAAAAGCGCGGAAACCACGAGAAATACGTAAAAATCAAAAACAAGTGACCAACATAACCTCAAAACTGCTACCGCGCGAAAATCGCTAACGTGTTGTAGATCGGTAAAACGATAAAAATATATTTAAAACGAGTTTTGCGTGATATAAGCGCGGAAACCACCATAAGTACGATAAAAATCGAAAATAAAAATGATCAACATAACCTCAAAATTGCTACTGCGCGAAAGTCGCTAACGTGTTGTAGATCGGTAAAACGATTAAAATACGTCTAAAACGGGTTTTGCGTGATCAAAAACTTTTTTTTAAAACAAAAAACCCCATAACCTAACTGACACGGTTGTTAGGCCTAACACGGTGATGCGTGAAGAAACTTTTTATTTCTTTAAAAAAGAATACTGCAAACCTAACTGACATGGTTGCTAGGCCTAACACGGTGATGCTTGAAGAAAACCTTTTTTTTTTAAGAAAAAGAATACTCAATAACCTAACTGACATGGTAATTGCGTGGTGAACCTAAGTGATACAGAATGAGTATTCATCTTTCGATTGTATTCGTGTGTGCACCTGTCTCATAATCAACGAAATTAACCGTGGGTGGTTGACCGTGAGATGGACAAAGCAGTTGTGAGAAAGGCAATTGTAAGCCTTCCAACAGTCACTTATATTCACGCATCACCGTGTTAAGCCTAATAACCGTGTCAGTTACGTTATGGTGTTTTTTTTTGTAAAAAAAAAAAATAAAGTTCTTCATCACGCTAAACCCGTTTTAGACGTATTTTTATCGTTTTACGTTAGCGATTTCGCGCGGTAGCAATTTTGAGGTTATGTTGTTCACTTTTATTTTCGATTTTTATCGTACTTCTCGTGGTTTCCGCTCTTTTATATTTTGGATTTTTAACTTTTGTACATGTAATAAAGCGTTTTAGTAACTAAAATATCGAAAAATGCAGAACAGGCTACACTGCATAAATACCCTGAATTCAAGCATTTTCGCTAAAAAAACCTGAAACTAATTAAACTATAACTTTAGGAACTTTTACACAGTATTATTACATGTAGAGATGGGTAAGAAAACTCCAAACTGTCAAAACAAACTTTTTTTCTATATACAAAAAACAAACTGCTTTGCCAAACGGAAACAAGCAATTTGAATTGGACTGGATCGTGATTTGTTAAACAAGGAACAACAGTTTGGACTTACCCACCACCTACGTTCTATTCGAACGTTGCCGCAAGCGCTAAAACATTTTTCATGCTATTTTCCTGCTAAACTGTTTTCCTGCAAACAGTGCAAACACCTTTTCTTTAACCTGTTATACTTTTCCCTCTATTTCAAAGTTTCTTGTTGCAGAGTAGTGAAGTAAGAACTGTTTGGGCGTTGTTGTTTATCTCTATTTTGTTGCGAGTTGTTTGAAAGTTTTAAATGTAAAATTTGTTCAAACATTTTTTAAACTGTAAAAACAGCCATAATTGTGTTATATATTAGTTTTTCTCCGTAGTTTACTTTGTGTTTAGAAATTTAAAAATATTTAGTGGACAATTTTGAAAGTTTTCTTTTACTTTTTTTATGTTTTTAGAATTAAGTGCATAGTTTTTAATTATTTATTGTATTACAAACGTCTTACATTTTATTTTTATCCGGAGCCTAATTTTCTTTAAAAACATTTGTTTTGTTAAATATGTTATTACAATAAACTTCATATTTTTTTTCTGTGTTGTAAAATGGAAAACTTATTTTTTTGCTAATGCTAATATTAATAACCTATAATAACCTAATGTTAATAACTTATAATTTTGTAACTATATAGAGCCAATTTTATTTAAACATATTTGGCCTATGTTCATATTACTATATTTTACTTATTAAGGTTACTTTTTTCAGTGTTGAAAAATGAAAACCTACCTTCTCCCAAATAAAAATATAACAGTAACATCTTACATTTTGTAAATACATAACCTAATTTTATTTAAACGTATTTTTTATATTTATTATCAATCATCAATATTTTTTAATCAACTAAAAATATTCTAAATTGTTTGCATTTCAGTATATATGCAAAGGTTATTTAATTTTTAAGTAAAAAAAAAAAAATGCTTCTATTAGAAATTCATTGCATTTTGTAAATATAAAATAGCATACATATATATTACGTTTTGAGAATGTAATTTAATTATTACTACACGTATAAGGATTATTTTTTTCTAAATGATTTACACCCAAAAACAGTTAAGGACATGGTGGTAATTGGAATGAAAAAGTAGTCTTAAAAAACTGAACGTTTGAGCTTATGTTTTAGCTGCTAATACAACTTCAAGTTTCAGTTTTCTAAACATGTTTTTTTCAAACTGTTTTTCCAAACAGTTTTTTCCAACAAACATTTCGTTGATATTTTGTAAAAATAGCAGAAGTGCCCATCCCTATTTTATAGGATATGGACCATTGTTGTATTAACTTCATATTTTTTTAAATTTTAGCGGTGCTGGGCCTTTGTAATATTCTATATGACAGAACAGATTTATAAAATCAGCATACTAAAAACTACCAGCAGTAATCAAGCCAAGCTATTGCTAGAATGAAACTTAACCTAGCATTTTTAACACAAAGTACAAATAAGCATATCCACTATAATTAAAAACAAATACTAACATAAAATATTTATTAATAAAATTTAAAAAACGTACAACTTTTTACATCCGTGTCCATAACAATGGATTAACTTCTTTAATCTGGTAAATACTAGTATAAAATTTTATATTTTTTAAGAGATACACGATTTACAAGGTTAGAGTTTTTTTTAGTACAAACTCAAATTAATTGAAGGGATTTTTCCTAAATTTCGTGGGATTTTCTAAATTTGGCCTGAGAGTTGTCAGCCCTTAAACATTTCCAGGTTGACAAACTATGTATTTTATACAAAATTCAAACATGGCGTACAGTCAATCTTCTCGTACAACCAAGATTTTCGGCAATTTGAAGCACTCCCATAATCATTAGCTTTTGAGAAGCTAAATATGAACTATTTACTGCCACTGCCACTGCTTGCAGCACTGATTTGGTAATCACGGAAAGAATACAACTTCATGATGCCAATCTACAGACATAGACAATGAGTTGGGAGTTTATGGGTTGTACAGTCGCTGAGTCTAAATAGAATAAATTACTGACTGTAAGAAGAAATTGTTAAGAACATATTGCATTATAGGTTGTATTCTTTTATACACTGTTAAAAACGCTTTACAGTAACATTTGTAAATCTATGATTTAGATGATGGTTATTTTTGTTGTTGTTATTACTATTATTATTATTATAAATTAATTAAAAAAAAATTATATAATGTTATTAAATAGTGATTATAAATAAAAATATTATCAAGAATATTTCTATTATAAAGGTATTATTAATTTTTATTTTAAGGTGTACTAGTGTAAAAAATATGCACGATAATGCACTTGCAACATATTAAATAGTTTATCTATGAACATAGTTTATTGCATGAAATCAATGCTAACTGAATATTTATCAAGAACAGATTTTATCCTGGAACACAAAATGTATCTAAATATAATGACGTTTAGATCTAAACCTAGTTGTTGAGTTTGTGTTGAAGTGGGTGGAATGGGTGAATTGTTTAACAAATTATTTACGTGAAATAAAGTTATTTTAATAATATTTTAGAATTGCAAATACCCATATATAAATATATATGTATTTTTGAATCAAAGTTTATATTTAGAACTTGAAAATATTTTTCCTATTCCTATTAGAATAATCAGATATTCTTTTCAAAAAGTTTTAAGAATAGGTTACTTTAGGTCTATATAAAAACTCGCCCAGATTTACTTAGTCCAAAGTTGAATTGTGTTTTAAAGTTATTGAAGTCCTATTTTAAGTTTTTGATTGAATCTGTAACACAGACCACCATTCACTGGGAAGAAAAAATTGGAGGCAGAAATTTATATGAAGGTAAGTTTTTCCAACTAGGCTATTTAACCTAGTTGCTACTTACAAATTAAGTATCAGTATTGACATTTATGTTGTTTGACTAGGTTTGTAAAAAGTGTAGATGTATAAAGGGTTATCTTAACTGATTTTAGCTTGGTAAGCTAACCTATACACTTAAGCTAAAATTTACTGTTTAAGAATGGCTTCATTAAGAAGTAATAATAATAAATTAGGCTACATACAATGAGTAACCTACAAGTATTTTACAGTAAATTCAACTGTATTCTAAGTGTCTTAACTATTTTTTTATTGTAAGGTTTTATTAAAGTATAAATCTGTTTCTATATAAATATATTAAGTTAGTATTATGATTAAATAGGTCCTAATAATATTAAAGAATATATTTCATTTGCATACATTCTGCTCCATTTTTTTCATACTGCCAACAGAATATTATGTTCCTGTTTAATTAATATAATTTGTAGAACATACTTTGACCTAGATCCATTTTTTAAAATTATGCTATTAAATTAACTTTTACTTTTAAGTTAGTTTACAGCCTACTTTGAATTTCATATGCTATTCTCAGTGTAGTTAATATAGGCTAGCCTATTAAGGTCTCACTTTCTATTAAATTTAAGGTATTTTTGCACTTTCAAGTACTCAAGGTGATTTACTGAAGTAATTATTTTTGTAATTTTTTTAATTAGGCCCTTTTACTTTAGTACTGAATTAAAAGATATTTACTTGCGGAAGATTTCTTATGATAAATTATGATTTTAAGCCATTCTTAATGTAACTACATTGTGACATCATTAATGTTTATTTTGAATGCAGCCTGCTAGATTTCTTATGCAAGATTATTGTACCAAAGTGATCTACTGAAGTTCTGCTTATGCACATTACCGCATTATAATAAGTCATTTATTATCTTGCCAATTCTTTATAATCATTGTAGTGAAAACACTGTGCTCAAACATAAGTAGTTTTTAAAGAATATGAGTTATATACACAACAAGTCGATTTAGGTAAACACTCAACAATCAAGTCGAGTTAGTCTTAACTTTTTTTAAAAAAAGTGTATGTCTTCATTACTAATAACACTTATTTAAGCAATTGTTTTCTCATTAAAAAACACATGACTTACTTTTCGAGCAGTAGCGATTTTGAGGTTACGCGGGTAACTTATTTTCAATTTTTCGAACTTCCAGTAGTTTTTGCACTAATATTTTGTATTATTATTTTTGGACTTTTAATAAAGTGTTTTGATAAAAAAATTATGAAGATGGACAAATCACATCAAAGTACAGATTTACCAAATTTAATTATTATACCCTGTACAGTTTGATTACACCCTATAATGTTTGATTTCTACATTATTAGGTTAGGTCAAAAATAGCAGTAAATTTGCACTTATGGGTGGTTTGCCAATATTTGTATTTTTTTTCTAAAATGCTTTATTATATGTACAAAAATGTTAATACAAAATATAAATGTGTGGAAACTACGGGAAGATAGAAAAAAAGAAAAGTTGAGGGCATAAAATCAAAATTGCTACAGCACAAAAGTAAGTGAAGTGTTTATCATCTCGAAAATGATTAACTAAGTGTATTATATTAAATAATAAAATGAATAAACTTTAAAAATAACTGAAGAGTCCAATGACTTGATTGTTAAGTGTTTACCTAACTCAACTAGGTTGTTGGGTGGGGGGGTTACAATCATTACCACATGAAAGTAAGTAACATGTTTTTCATTGTGAAAACTATTAATTAAATGCATGTTATTAATAATACAAATAATATAAACTATTTTGTTTTAAATAAACTTAAAAATCTAACTCTATTTTGGTTATTGTGTTACCTAACGAAAATCGTTTGTTGGGTATGTAAGATTAAGATTAAGATTGTATACTCGAGGAAGGGATAATTCAACCCCAGGCACTGCGATCGACTAACCTATTGTGCAACTTAACCTCTTAAAATACCTAGTTCAGCAGATTGGTGCCCCTAATAAGTTCCAGCAACCTATTGACTAGCTCATTCTGCTGAAGATCTCTAGAGTCTTGTAAACCAAAAACCCTTAGCCTCCTACTAGCAAGAGCCTCACAATCATAAATTATGTGACCTGCAGTTTCCTCCTCCTTCCTGCACAATCTACACATGGTTTCTCCATGTGAACATACCTATCCTGTTCATGTGCACCCTCAGAACACAGTTTCCTGTTATGAGCCCCATGATCCTCCTGAGTTATGCTCTGCCCAGGACATCCCGACACCCCAGTACCAGTGCCTGACTTTATCTTGGAGCCATCTGTATACCATATTATGTCTCCAGGTTTTTCCAACACACAATCTCTCCCCTTAAAGGCCAGCATATGATGCTCGCCCCGCCTTAGGAATAAAGACTACATGGGCCGCTTTCTACCCCAGAGGTACATACCTAGTAGCTATGCTGGCCCGGTACAATTTGTAAAGAATAAGAGCAATAGACTCTCCTCCATGCTGCAAAAGTAACGGAAAAATATCATCAGGTCCTGGTGACTTGAATGGGTGAAAGGTATTTTTGGCCCGTCTCACCTTATTAAAATCTATAATATGGTTTGCGATTTTTCAATCTTCCCTACTAGGTTTTGTATAGGGAACGTAAGGCACTTCTCCCTTCCTGCATTCCTGACCACAGAGTCAGGAAAATGTTCCCTGATTTGGACTTCCAAGATGTCCTTCCCAGTTGTTGTATACTCCCCATTAAGACCAAAAAGGATCCCCATAGGTTTCAAAGGGTCTAAGTCTAGATATCTTGTGAAATCGTGCCCCCTGAAACGTACGACTGACCTCCCCACAGAACTTCCTCCACGAGTTCTGTCTTGCCCTTTTTAAAGCCTTATTGTACTCGGTCAGGGCCCGCCTATAGGCCTCCCACTTACCGTAGTGCTTGGCCATATTAAACAACCTTCTAACCTGTCCCCTTTGCTCAGAAAGTGCCTGGGTCCACCATTTAGCGTTAACCCCAACAGCCTTCTTCGTAAGGGGACAGTTCTCATGGAAGGAGTCCACAACTACCTCCACCAACCTTTAGCTGCGTACTCTAATTCATGCGAATTACTTATCGGCCTCCTAAGATCCCTAAGGTCAGCCCTAAGTCTTTGGTCATAGGCCCCCCATCTAGTATTCCTAGGATTTCGATAAGTATTTATTGATCTGTTTATCATCCCAATATCCATGATGATATGCCCATGATCCAACATAGACGGCTGTCTAGACACACACCACATATCCAATGCAGCGTGCACGCCCTTGGTCCCCAGAGTAAGATCTAAAACCTCACTTCTAGCCTTCGCTACGAAGGTGGGTGTATTATCTTTATTGAAAATATAAAGATTATGTCCTACAATAAAGGAAAGCAACTGCTAACCTCTAAAGTTGGTGTTACTGCTCTCCCATACCGTGTGATGTGCGTTGACATCTGCTCCGATGAGCGGCTCAACTCCTCCATCACCACAGTGTTCCACCACCCTTCTAAAGCCGATGGGCGGGAAGCTATCCATTTCCTCATGTGGGAAATAAGCAGAGGTCATGACAACCCTTCTGCTCCTAGGTCCCACACGTAGCTCTGTACTAACTGCAGTACAATGCCTGGAATAAAAGAAGACAACACAAGTATCTCAATATTATTCCTAACAACTATCTATGCAGGTCCTAGGCCTAGCGGCTGATCGGTCATATATCAACTTACCTCCGCCTATGGTCAGTCCTTCTATTCTGCCTCCCGTCACCCAGGTTGAACCAAGGCAAGGTCAGCTTCAACCTGCTCAAGCAGCCTCTGACCCACAGCCCCCTGTACATCTCTTCTGGCGAGTAATGATTACACCCCCATTTCCATCCGTTCCCAAACTGTTTTCTCCCAGGTCCACCTTTGCAGATCCCCCAGAAACACAACTAACATCAAAACAGACACAGTAGGACTGCACCACAGTTTGCTCCAATACAACACGGGTGGATTCAACGGCATTGAGTTCAACCCCAGTATCCTCCTTTCCCAAACTCCCACTCCTCAGGTCCACTCCTAAAAGTCCCCCAAGGTTTGTATTAGTACCACTCGTAAAAGTCCCCCAAGGTTTGTATTAGTATTTTGATTGTTGAGTATCCATAAATGGCCCCATAATCAGCTAGGGAAAAGAGAAGTCCACCCATGCAGAGCCCTGTATGCATAGGTTAAACAGGCTAATTGAAACTGGAAGTCGCCCGGTATCCACAGTTTGCATACTAAAACCTAAGTTCCCCCTTAGCCATGCAGCCCTCGGCATTTGCTGTTCCACCTTAGCTTGGGATAGGGATGTGTCTAGGCTTCAGCCGTATTGTTGTTATTTCTTAACAGGTTAGATCGGATTAAACCGATATAATTCTGACAGGTTGGTCAATATGTTAACACTCTGTACCGTGTGGAGGCGTGTAAATCCCCACACTCGCCTGGATGCTCTTGAGTCTGGACAGGTCTCCTATCCTAACAATTGTATGGTATGAGATACTATGTAAACACTCATTCACAGAGCAAACTAGTATTCTGTAAAAGCTAACCTTTGTAATGGTGTATTACTGTGGCAGGTATAAAGCAGCCGCTTCTTTTTTTAAAGATGGTAAATTCTTTGTTTATAATTGCCATATTTGATTTAAATAACAAGGTAAAATATTACTGCATGGACATCAATTAAATAACTTGCGAATAAATACTACTGGATGACAAAGATCAATGATGTCACGTTTGGCTTAACACGTCTAGCATGCATGCTGCATGAAATATAAAAAGTAATGATGTCAAAATATAGTTCTGTTTAAAATTGTATAAAATTTTATTTTAACGTAAGAAATTTAATCTTCTGCAAATGAATATAATTTAATTCAATAATAATTACATAATAAAAATAAATCTTTAAAAATCATAACTTTAGCAAATCACTTAAAAATGCTGAAATACCAAAATATTGTTATAGTATTCTAACAGATACAGTACATTCAGTTTAGATCATTTAGCTGAGCTGGTTTTTTTCATTAGCCCCCATCAGTCCTTAAGGAATGTCTGTAGGAATACCACCCTATGTGATTGTAACTGTTAATAAAACAAAGTCTTGTGTACATGTTTTTAAACTTTGTTTCATAAAAAAAACATCAGCTTATTTAAAAAACTCAATGACCTTCAAATGGAGAAATCTGTATTATTACATTCTTTTATGTTTGTGTTATGTAACGTTATATTGGAGCAGATGATGGGCTCCAAAAACCTGAAACTGTAGTAATTTTAAATTATAGTAAATATTAGATTGTTGCATGTGCCAAAAAATGTACATGTCTCATAATAGAGAGATTATCTCATAAAACAAGTGGTGTACAGCTTGCTGACATTAGTTATATATCACCAATGTTCCTTGTGTATCATATTTAAACTTCCTTGTGAATCAAAGTCAGGTGCTTAATTCAAATAACCTAATTTCCAAATCATCAGAAATCCTTTAAGTTTGTTTTTATGTTTATTGTTCATACTTTATGCTAGTTAGATTAATGAAGACGAGGGATCAGCACTAATGGAAAGGTTAAAAAGTAGTGGGAGTAACTGAGTCTCGAACCCACAACCTTGAGGTGTGCAGTTCAGAGATGCAGCAGACTGATCAGTGCCTTAGTCACATCAATCACAGAGACCTGTTTTATTAAGGGGAAAAGTGTCAATATTATTTAATTTTCATCAGCTAGGTTTTTGTAAGCTTTTAAAGGGGGGTTGTTATAGAATAGCCAACAATTGATTGCATAGACTTCTTATTATTAGTAACGAATAAAAATTAAGGAAGTCATATTGTTATAAAGTCATAGGCTATTTTAAACTAGTGGACTTCATTTAGGTCTCCTATATGTCAAAATCACATATGTCAACTTGAATTTAGGTTTAGTCTACATATTTCATTTTTTATTTCCATTCAACAGTAATAATGAATAAGATAAACCTGTTTATGTAGGAAGAACCTTGACTAAGTATTGGCCATTGCCAACATCTTTTGGCTGTAGTTCATCAACTTATTTCAGAATATTGTCTATGCGTTCTTCTAATTTGTTCAAATTTATATCTTTTACGAGCTATTAGATATTTAGTTTACTTTATTTTCAATTATCTTACTTTTTTAGTTACCACTCATAGACTGTACAAGTTACACATTTGTGTGAAATAAAAAATAAAATAAATGTGCACAGAATGAACCAACTTCAGCATTAAATACATTGGTTGGCTAAAAGTTTCTAAACCTATCTAAAAATCTTAAAATAATCGTAACACATACTAAATTAGCTGTAAACATTGAGCCTAGGCATATAGCCTATATACATTTTTAATTCTCAAAATATGCTCTAGAGACCAGAATTCCATGGTCCCGGGATCACGTTTAACCATGATGACTGCGCATATAATTCATCGTCCAATAGAAATTCGTTAATAAGTTATTACAAAATAGAATTAGTTTATTAGAATTAGAATGTTTAGTTTGGTTACAAAATATTTTTTATGTAAGAGTTTTTGTTTACGTCATATTTTTTTTATCAGATAACTAAGTTCAAGTTGATTCATGGTCATCATTGTTATCATATGATGGTATAGCGTATAATATTAGAGATCATCAGTTTATGAGTCACTTACAATTGCTATCACAATGAAAGTACAGTTGTACAGTTGTGGCCTATTGTGTAGGTCATTGCTTAAAACTCATTTTGAAATATATTCCTACCTTTCTTTTACGAAATTTAAGAAAAAATTAGATTTCTTTTAACTGTTTTGACAGAACTTGAGTTTTGGATATCTCATAAAGTTTTGAACTATGAAATTTGAAAACAAAAATTTAATAATAATGAACAACAAAATAATGGTTCTGGCATGCTCAGCATTTTTCATAAAAACAAAGCTGAATCTTGACTGCCTTTTGGTTAGGCCTAATTTTCTTTTTTATATTCTTTGTAAACTGTAACTTATTTTTATTCTATACATTCTATCCTTGCTTACTTACATTCATTCAGTAATTCATACTCAGTCTGGTTCAATTTAACAGTACATTCAAAAACATTAAAATGGCATTTTAAAAATATTTAGTATAGTGTATATTGCTTTCATGTCCAGCAGATGGCGCTGTTTTTTTTTAAACATATTTTTACCTTTCACATGTGTGACATCTGTATAAGAGTGGGTATGTATGTGCATTTTTGAATGCAACTTTGTGTCAAAATTTCAACGCAATCGGTCAAGAATTTTCGGAGATTTAAGATTTTGAACAAATGAACATTTACATTTTTATTTGTATTGATTTTGTACATGTACCTGTAATTAAAAATGGTTTTAACCTCTCATATTGTCAGTCTCTTATATTGTCACTATTGTAGATTTTTTTAGTTTATTTGATTTTTTTTAATATTTAGTGATATGTTGTGGCAATTTATTGATAACTGTTAAACACTGTTAAATATCAATAATGTAAGATTTAAGTAACAGAATGGTATAGACTAGCCCACTGTTTGGAAGTGACAACAGAGTTGACTTCCATTATGTCTCTAGTTATAGAGAAAGTGTAGCAATACACCTCACTGAACATTCACCATGGTTTAACTAGGCCAAATAAAAATGACATTTTTCAAATTTTCCGTAATATAACTATTTCCTATCTGGCAACTTCCTTGTTAAAATGCAAAATAATTAGACCAAAAAATGTTTAATAGTTGTAAAAAAAATATTGTAGGAGAAATATTTTCAAACTCTTATTATAAATAAATAAATACTGTGAATTATAAATAAATAATAAATAGTGTAAAAACATTTAACAAAGTTTTTTCATATCAGTTATTTACAAAAACAATCAATAGCTTATTTTTATTCTGAAAACATTGATAAAAAACCTGAATCTGATCTGATTTTTGAAAATTAACTACTTTGTATAACATTTTGTGTATTGTTTCTAGTATCAAAATGTATTGTTTCTAGTACATACAATAATGATGCTAAATGTTCCAATGAACGATAATAAAATAGTATTCCATCACTAAGTAACTGTTTAAAATATAAATATGTGGAACTCAAACTTTGGAAAAATTAATTTTATTAATAGCTTGGTAAGATTTATTATCAAGGAAAAAAATTTTCTTTATACATACATACATATATATCATGAATAAGGTAGTTTTTTTGGGGTTTTAAATACATTTAAATGTTGCAGTATGAATGAAGTTATATTTGGAATATGGCAGTATTAGTATTTCCTTGTTCTGTTTTTTCTGTTCTGTCATTGTTCTCTGTCTACCCCACAGGGGGTGCAGACTAGCTGCACCTATTGAGAGGATTTAGACATCCCTCGCAATACCCGAGTTTAACACACACTTACACTTACAGCACTACATTTACGACTTCACTTTACACTCACACTTAGATTTAGGGAGGCGATAATAGCCTCAATGTGCTTTTCGCCTTAAAATAACAAAAAAAAAAAAAAAATGTTCTCTATCTAATGTTTGCGAATGAACCAAACCTACATATTATTTACTTACTTAAAGTTCTGTCAACAGAAACAGTCGGTTTTTGAAAGGCTGAATACATGGTTTCCCATGTCAGTTCAGTCTTTCGCTAAGCATTTTGCCTAGTCTAATCTTGTAATTAAAATTATAATATAAT
Source organism: Callitettix versicolor (assembly GCA_022606455.1). Lineage (NCBI taxonomy): Eukaryota > Metazoa > Arthropoda > Insecta > Hemiptera > Cercopidae > Callitettix > Callitettix versicolor. The sequence goes on from CM040184.1 coordinate 45,212,368, forward strand.
TTTATTATGCTAGAAAAAAATCATAACAAATGTTAACCCGATCAACTTTTTTTTAGGAAATTTCCATTAGAAAATGAACTTCCAAAGTTGTTATCACAGTACAACCCAGATTCAGGGCCATAAAATGACCAAGTTTTGGAAGTCATTAAAGATAGTTTGATAGATATTGTCTATTTACACAGAAAAATGTCTTATTCTTTAAAAATTTAAATTAACTATTTTATATGGCATTAACATTAATTTCAACGAAATTTAAAATGCTGATTTATGCATACTTTAATGCTAATTATAAGGATGAAATCAGTTCTTTAAAAACATATTGTAAGACAAAAAAAATATTGGAATTTTTTTACCGAAACTTTAAGTCAGGCATCATGATGAATAAACTGATTTTTTAGGTACCTAAGCTAAATGTCTAACATTTTATTATCGACACAGCTGTATAGGCTCAGGGAAAGTCACATTAGTCTAGCCTATGTAACTAAGTGAGTTCCCGTTTTTGTAAACACCTGGCTGCAGTTTTAACAATAAACAAATCTAAGTGGCTTTGCATGTTGGCTGCAGATAGGCCTATATGCTCAGTAGCCAACAACACCTCCCTCAATTTGATGATATCTGAAAACCCAATAATAGGGAATTTTAATAGTTATAAATTTGTTTCTATCACTATGTGAAACAAAGAGATTATGGTGATCACAAAAATTGATCTTAAAATTGTACAGGATATGTCTTGCCTGAGTCTAAAAAAGTGGTTTTTATTTGTGTATCCATCCATCTGTGTACACCACTGTTTGATAGTTCCCGAACCAGGTCTTTTGATGATATAACGACATACATTTTGTTTGAGGTTACTTATGGACCACACTTAAAGAACCATTAAAGCTGATTTTAAGAACGTCTATTTTAGAGATTTTTCTCAAAAAACGAGTTTGAAAAATTTTAAAAACAATCCTATGGAATGGGCAAACCATACCTACGTGCTTTATAAACAAGGAATCTGAAAAAGAATCATGATTTGTCCATAATACTATAATACTACTTGCTGTATATACAACTTTTTATAGGGAGAAAATGAAGTCCATATTTAAATAGGAATGTAAAATTCTGTTAATATTAATATTGTGTACTTAACAAGACAAAGTGTAATTTAAGGCGAATATTTGTTCTTATCTTCCCAGAAAGGTTTTTTTTAAATCTTAATGTTCACAGTAAAATATATACATTGAATAGCCATTTAAAATGAAAGGTTATCTGTCCATTAAACAAGATCAATGTAAGCTATGCCTTCCCAACATTATAAGGCCTATATAGAGTGTCCCCAAAACTAGCTTCCAAAACTTTAGTTCTTCAGGTATCCACCATTTTGTTTTTTGTTTACAAAAAAACATAACTTTGGGAATAAAAATAACATCAAGTTTAGATATTCTGTATGCATTCTGTGTGTTACATTATCTAAGTGTAGCGAAAATAAAAACTTATTTTTTATATTTTGTAAATGGCGGTCATTTAAAATATTTAATACTGAATATCTTGAAAACATTTTCGAAATTCTACAAGAAATAAAAAAGTTTATTTTTTTAAAAACAAAAAAGATTTTGTGTTTTATCGGAAGGTCGAATGATACCCGACTTACTGATAATAAACGGGAAACAGAATTTCCTGATTCATTGTCTTCAACACCTAAGTTTTAAATAGATTTTCAGTTTTTGTCAATAATTCGATTTTCATCCGAATTACAGGAAAAACTAAAAATTTAATTTTATTTGTATTTAGAAAAACAAACATTTTGTCTCTTAATGGTTTTTTCAATATTAAATATTATAAATGCCCGCCATTTTGAAAATATATCAACGAAATAAAATATAACAATAATATTGTGTAGTGTATGCAAAGTCTGAACTCAATATATTTTTTATTTCCTAAGTTTCTTTGTTTTTTATAAAAAAAACAACAAAATGGAAGATATCTGGAAAAGTAAGCGTTTTCGTAAAAAATTCTATTCTTATTTTTTTTCTTTATCCTAAACTGAACAACCTAAAATGTTGATGAATTTGGATTATATGGCCCGAAAATTAAAATGTAACAGGTTACAATGTTTAATAAGCTTTGCCTGTGCGGTCGTAACTTTCTCGCGATTCTTCCGTCCTTATCACTTAGTGACTCATCAGTAGCGAACGCAGTAGTTAATGCAATGTAATTACAAATTGCAATACAGTTTAGTACAACACCCCCCCAGAACCGATTTCTGAAATGCGGAAGTGACAAAAAAGTTATGCATGTTTTCAGATTTTGAATTATCACCATTTTTAAACCGTTCAACGGATTTACTAGGTAGCGATTTTGCCCAAGCTTTACCAAAGTCAGGTTTGAACCAAATCGGACCAAAATTTTGAACGTTAAAGTCCCAAAACGCGCGCGCTCGCGCGCACACACACACACACACACACACACACACACACCACCACCTTGAAACGTATTCTAGAGGTCAGGATTAGCGCTCTTTAATGACCCTTTATGTTTATTCTAAACACCTAATTGTGTACGAAGAATTAAGAGCCTGTAAACCATGTTGACTATTTTGAAGCTAATCTTTGTACGACTAATGTTTATTACTTTGCTATTTGTTTGTAAGGTAGAATTTATGAATTAAATGTCCTGCGTGTGGAAATGTTGTCAACTTTTTACATTTTGTATTTATTTTTTGCTTCTGAAGATAAAGCAACTATCCTTAACAGCAGAAAATGTATACAAAATGTACAAGGGAAACGTATTTGATGTCAAAACTTTAAAAAAACAACAACATTCTAATGTTGTTTTTGATAATTTCAAAGATTCTTTTGTTGAGTTTCATAAATACATAAATATTTAAAATATGCATAAATCCTGAAAATCAGTATTTTTTTAATAAAAACTAAGTTTTTGACCTAACGTGTTGAAATTAAAGGGCGAGGGAAGCATGAAAACGTGCCTCTGCAGCATACACTTTCACACTAGATAAGCGCTTGTATTGAGCTCGAGCAAGAAGTGACACTTACGTTGGCTACCCATCAACTTTCAACTAATAATATTAAAAGTTTGAAACGATAATTGAAAATTTCAGTATCCAGAATACCGAAGACAAGTGTGTTTAAATTAAATATGGGAAATTCTCAGAAAGTTTGCCGATAGTTTTCGTAAACAAATAACTAAATTAAATTGTCTTTAATTTTAATGCATTTTGTATCTTGATAAGCCTAAACAGAGAGCCTATACACTTTTGTAGTAGGCTGTTTTTTGACCTTGATATTATCTGTTCGGAAAACATCCACCTTGAATGAAATGCCAGTGGCATTTCCGTAATAACACTTCATAACGCATTGTCGTAGGCAAGCGTATTTCTTTTAACAAAACCGTGTTTGTTGAATCTAATACAGTACTTCTTTGTAGTTCAGTCGGATTGCGGACAGTTTGCTGGAACTTAAAACCAGTACGCAGGTTCGAATCCAATTACTACAGTTTTGACTTTATACGTGTGTTACATCGATCCCCTGTCTTCAATAGTCAGACTGGCATTAAGTAAAAAATTGTAAATAGAACGAAGCAAAGTTGGAGTTCACTTTTTTGTTATCGTAGAGTATTCGTGGATAGCCCTTAGGAGATAAGTGTTAGGTTCTGCTCAAGTAGTTTCTAGGTTTGGAAGAAGTGCTAAACATAAGTTAGCATTAGATCCACTTAAGTAGTTCGTAGGCTTCAAAAAAAAAAAAAAAAAAAAAAAAAAAAAAAAAAAAAAAAAAAAAAAACTAAGAGCTACAAATAAATGTTAGATCTTGCTCAAACAGTGTTAAGTTTTATTCGCTTCACCGATGTTTGGCACAAGAAACCAGCACAAAACACATAGGCTAGGCTACCGTACAGCAGCAGGTTGCAATTTGCGCATGTTTGTTGACCACCATCTTGTGCTGGTTGTGGTGCAGTTATACTTGTAACTCGCACGTAACTTGATTAATTAACTTGTGTGTTACACTTTTAGATTAGATTGGATAAATGTGTGAAATTAATGCATTAGTATCAGGATTGCCAACTTTTAGTTTTAAAAAATATGTAAAGGCTGGAAAAATTCTTACCCGTTGAGGATTGTGTGCGGTTCTTTAAAAATCCTCAAAAAGTACTTTTTTAACTATTAATTTTTCGCTGTACGCCTATTTCTGGCAGTAGGCCTAGTGATGAGCCAAATAACAGTGACGTATCAGTTGTTATCAGAACTTCCTTATATTGAATTACATTGTGTAAATGAAACACCGATACCCCAAAACGAAACGAAACTATAGCGGAGGGAAAAACGGAAAAATTTGTGTGTAATTTTAAAAGTTGGTTCATTAGATTTTTATAAACTCTAGTTAATATGTAAAGGTTTACAACTAAAGTTCCAAGTTACTGTACGTAATCGGTAAAAGAAACCTCTCGACTGTCAAGGTTTATTTTCGTTTTCCCCGATCTAGGCTAGATGTTTTTTTGTTTTAATATTGTATACTGACTACAGTTATGTATTAAAACGACTAAAATCATTTAAAGTCTGATGAAGCGACATTTTAGGTTATAAGTTTTCATGTTTAAGTCTTTCTGGAGACAAAAAAAAAATTGAGCAAAATTTTATTAAAAAACCCTCATAACTGATCTTTGTGAAGTTTCAAGAATTTTTTTTCAAATGGGGCTTTAAAACTTACACATTTGAAAGAAATAGTTGTGACACTACTGTATATATGGTATAGTGAGGACGTAAAGTGAATCCATAATTATTTTGAAGGCGAAATGTTCTTTTCGCAGTGGGAATTACGCGATTATAATTTTTCTCTGGGAACGTTTTGCATACAATAAAATCCTTCCTGCGTCACTTGGAAAATCCTACAGTTTTACAAATAGGCTGTGTGTAGTAGCCTACAATATATCATAAATAATTAGCCAGCTGGTAGGGCTGTGCTTTACTTGATACCTGATTACAACAATATCAGCTAAATACAACACTTATTTAAGTCTATGGTATGACGTAATGATATGATAATTATTGCCTAAAAAATGCCTTGTAAAATATAGGCTCTGCTGTTCCATTCTTGCACGGTAACAGAACATAACTATCGAGCAGCTAAATTGGTGCTCCGCAAGGCTATAAAACGGAGCAAGTGCCAATGATGGGCAAACTAGCGCGAAGAAGTTAACAGGTACCCAGTGGGAAAGCCATATAAAGTAGTAATGGGACAGTTGGCTGAATCATGACTACAGCAACCAACGTGCCCAGTCTTCCTACGCAGAGTAGTGATGATATTCTTTCCGCACTTGGCTGAGGCTATCAGACCAGAAATCGTAGCACCGGCAGAGGAAATCCATCTCGATGCATTGAGCTGCAAGGTGTCCATCGCGATACAACAATCATGCAAGAGGATCGGAGACGCCAAAACACCCGACCGGATGGCATACCAAATGCGGATTGTAAAATCGCTCTTGAAACCATTCCTGATGCTTTCATAAAAGTACTTTATAGCTTCTTACAAGGAGGAACTTTCCTCACCAGATGGAAGGAGCAAAGGTTGGTTCCCATACCCAAGGTAAAAAAGCCTCCTGACGAACCATCGCCCTATCGACCAATATGCCTATTTGATACAGCGGGGAAGGTACTGGATAGTATTGTGTACGGACGACTTGAACCATTGATTGAAGGAGCGGACAGACTTTCGGAAGACCAATACGGTTTTACAAGTCACCGTACCACCAGGCGTAAAAGTCTTCTGATTCGCCGATAACTTTACGGTGGTTGTTAAAGGGAAGTTTTTGGAAGAATTCGAAGTCCGGACCAGCGAGGCAGTGAAGTCGATCCGGAGTGACTGATATCCATGGGTCTGCAGCTCGTCAGTCATAAGACGGAGCTCGTGCTCGTGACCAACAGGACAAAGAGGAAGACAATAACGCTTACAGTTGGAGGTACGGGGATAAGTTCAGTCCCAGCCCTCCGGTACCCCAGCGAACGTGGCAGGAGCCATGTGCAGACTCATGCCAAATCTATGAGGCTTAGGACAGCACGCCACCGGCTCATGGTCGGAGTAGTTGAGTTCAGTGCTCCTTTACGGAGCGCCAATTTGGAGCCAGGGTATGACAGTCGCAAGCTGTGCGCGAAAGGTTATTGCGGTGCACCGACGTACGTTGCTGTCTGCCATAAGTGGTTATCGAACAATTTCCTACGAGGCTGCATGCGTAGTAGCTGGCGAACCCCCACTGGAGGTTATGCCCAAGCAGCGGTATAGTCATGCAGTGACAATTAAAGGAGAGCAAAATCGGACAATAAGTATATCTGGCAGCGACTGTGGGACGAATCAGCAAATGGACGATGGACGCACCAATTCATACACAACATCCAGGATTGGTGCCACAGGGAGCATGAGAGGTGGACTTCTACCTCACACAGGTTCTTACTGGGCACGAGGCTTACACACACACACACACACACACACACACACACACACACACACACACACACACACACACACACACACACACACACACACACACACACACACACACACACACACACACACGCACGCACGCACGCACGCACGCACGCACGCACGCACGCACGCACGCACGCACGCACGCACGCACGCACACACACACACACACACGCACACGCACACGCATTTCAGTAACCCTAAAAATGTGATCTAGAAGTCAGTAACGGCGCTCATTTTAAGGTGAAGGATCTTACCTTGATGGCTGCTCCAAAAGATATATTACCCGGAAACGTAATTATCCAAAGAAAATTTGCCAATAAGGAATGTTTACCACTGTTGATACTATAATCAGCTGATTTAAGGATAGCGGGACAGGGTAATATGATTTTTGGGTAGCTCAATAGCGACATCGAATGATTAGAAAAGAATTACTTTTTGTTTTAAATTTACTTCATCTCATGAGCGAAACAGCTGCATGCCGCTCGTAACTTAGCTTGTACGAGATAAGACGCACAAAAGAAAAAGTTTTCCACAGACTAATCTAATTACTGCTGATCTATTAATATCCTGAATCTATATGTCGACACGCTAAAACTGTGTTGTTTCAAAGTATTAACAACTTCGAATACTCATAAAAGTACATTTAGATTCGCGAAAATCAAACTAAATAAAGAAACTGATTAAGAACAGAAATTGATAAAAAGAAATCAAATTTATATTTTTTTCGTTTTTCCGATTTACTTCGGAAATATCCGTACATTTCAAAATCGGTTCACCGACTTGTAGGCTATTACCGCAATGTGAGCAGAATGTGATGAACTGATTTGTTGTCTATATAACTTATATATATAAATGGCCCCGTGTCTTACAAACATAACTGCACTTACACTGCGTATATATCCGTGGCTCGTGCGGCACGTGGTTTGCAAACATAACTGCACTTATACTGCGTAAATATCCGTGGTTCGTACGACACGTGGTTTACAAACATAACTGCTCTTACACTGCGTATATATTCGTGACACGTGATTTACAAACATGACTGCATTTACACTGCGTATATATACGTGGCTCGTGCGGCACGTGGTTTGCAAACATAACTGCACTTACACTGCGTATATATCCGTGGTTCGTACGACACGTGGTTTACAAACATAACTGCTCTTACACTGCGTATATATTCGTGACACGTGATTTACAAACATGACTGCATTTACACTGCGTATATATCCGTGGCTCGTGCGGCACGTGGTTTGCAAACATAACTGCACTTATACTGCGTATATATCCGTGGCTCGTGCGGCACGTGGTTTGCAAACATAACTGCACTTATACTGCGTATATATCCGTGGCTCGTGAGGCTCGTGGTATTGTTTGTAGGGCTTGTGCAGTAAGATTGGATGACAGTAAATTGACGATAACGTTTTTTGGGGGGAAAGTACTGAATGAATTGTGTAATGGTAGTGCTGTTATTACACAGGCTACGGTATCACCACTGCAGTGTATGCTATATATATATATATATATATATATTTTTCCGGCGAAAAACCGTTAAGGTTATTATTGCCGTGTGTGTATATATATATATATATATATATATATATATATATATATATATATATATATATATATACACACTACTAGCTGTTACCCGTCACGGCTTTGCCCGCAGTCATAATATACATTAAAGATCACGCATCACTGTGTTAGGACCAACAACCGTGTCAGGTTATGAGTATTTTTTTTTAAATAAAGGTTTTTTTAACGCATCACCGTGTTAGGCCTAACAACCGTGTTGGTTAAGTTATGAACTATAAAAAATATATAAAGTTTTTTTTCATGCATCACCGTATTAGGCCCAACAACCGTATCAATTAGATTATGAGTACGCTTTAAAAAAATAATAAATACAGATTTTTTTAATGCATCAACGTGTTAGGCCAAACAATTATGTTAGTTAGCTTATGGAGTGTTAAAAAATATATATATATAAAGTTTTTTTGACGCATCACCATGTTAGGCCTAACAACCGTGTCAGGATATGTAGTATTCTTTAAAAAAAATAAAGGTTTTTTCACACATCACCGTGATATGCCCAACAACCGTGTCAGTTAGGATATAGCCTATAGTATTCTTTAAAAAAAATATAAAGGTTTTTTTCATGCATCACCGTGTTAGGCCTAACAACCATGTCAGTTAGGTTATGCAGTATTCTATTAAAAAATGGGTTTCTTATCACCCAAAACTCGTGTTAGACGTATTTTTATTGTTTTACCGATCTACAACACGTTACCAATTTTCGCGCGGTAGCAATTTTGAGGTTATCTTGGTCACTTTTATTTTCGATTTATATCGTACTTCTGGTGGTTTCCGAGCTTTTATATTTTAGATTCTTGCTTTTGGGCACGTAATAAAGCGTTTTAGTAACAAAAATATCGAAAAATCCAGGACATGCTACACTGCACATTTACCATTTTTTCATATAATGTAATTACACAAATATATATACTACCTTAGAATTAAAGTATCCTAATAAAATTGTATATGTTATATATTCTGCACTCTGCGTCGAAAACATTGAAAAGTCTTAAAGGAGAAACACCAGATTGTGATTATGTGATCTAATGAAACTTAAAATAACAAAATTACAAACAAATAAGCAAACCAGACTTTCACAAAGAGAAAATACTTACAGTTATAGTAATTTTTAACATATCGTAATCTGCACTCTGCGTATATTTTTACATTTAATATTGAAAATTCATAACAAAGTAACAAATTAGAGTCAGTTTTGAAAAAAATTCAACTAAAATAATTGAAAATATTACATTAAAAGCAATAATTTTGCAATAAATAAAACACGATTAAGATTCTTAAAATAGGATTGTCCATCTCTGGTACCTAAATCTCAGGTCCAGTAAAATAGTAATTAAACATAACTAAAGTTAACACATGCCACAAAACTAAATACTAATAATTATGTTGGGCTGGGTAAGTAGTATAATGACGTTTTTTAAAACGGGAATAGGCCTATGTTAATCGCAGATACCTAAACCATTTTCGTACCAAATTTCATCTCAATTGGTCCAGTGGTTAAAGCGTGATTGAATAACAAAAAACAAACACACACACAGACTTTCAGAAATATAATGTGATGATATATATCTATCTATATCTATCTATATATATATATATATATATATATATATATATATATATATATATATATATATATATATATTTCAGTATTAAACGATTAGGTTTCTTAAATTCAGTACAGTTACGTGCACTGTGTTGGCCTGTTCCTGTAACACTAATGTTATTTAACGTTATACATGATTATGCTTGTCTCATTTTAAAGTCTTGTAAGCGGCGATATGGTTTGATATTTACATTTCGTATATATTTGTTGCTTTTAAAGACGCAAATAAGATTAGAAACATATTTATCTTAACAAATAGGGCAGCAATATGTATCGTCGATTCAATATGGCCGACAGCGCCCACCACAAGTTCAACGTAACCACGAATGGTAACGTAATCAAGTGACGCCAATGAAGACCAGACTACCAGAAAGTTAATTAAATGTTTACTTATATAAGCGAGGTCAGGGCAATTTAGTGACGCAAAGCCGGTTCACATTTAATATTCAATAACCCATTCCCTTTGGTTGGAAAAACTTTAATAGGTGCAACATACAAGAAATGGGTAAAACAATTACATCAAATTTTGCTCAAATTTTAGTCATAAAAGGAGAACATAATCAGGTCAGTATACTAAATATGAAATTAAAGAAATTTGTGGTTCCAAAATAAAGCGGAAAAAAAGATGGTGGCCAAAGCTTATTTTATTTACTTCATCTTGCTGACAGTAAAATAATTCCTTATAAAACATAATAATATACTTTCTTAATATGCTGTAAGTATATCAAGATATTTCTTCTGCTGTCTGTGTCTGTCTACCTGCCTTTCACTTTACTCATTGACTTACCCTCGTATATTTGAATATATATATATATATATATATATATATATATATATATATATATATATATATATAAGTAAAGTGAAATTGAAAAATTTATATATTTATTGCACGTACAGAAATGATACTAGCATTACTTTTCAGCATAATCCCCTCCTACTTCTGTGCACTTAGTCCATCTTTTAACCAGCGTTTGAATTTCGGCCTGGTGTTCACAAAATTTTGCAACGCTTGTACGGCCTCTTCATCAGATCCATAATGATTCTCTCGCAACTGTTCTTTTAATGGGCTGAAAAGATGAAAATAGTTTGGAGCCTGGTCTGAACTATATGGAGGGTGGTCCAGCAGCTGAAAACCAAGGTTTTGAAGTCTTAGGACTGTTTTAGCCGAATGAGGGCGAGCGTTATCCGGACGCAAAATCACGCCTTTTGAAAGGTTACCACGACTTTTGGATTTGTTTTTTGACTTCAATAAACGCAGTAGCACTCAGTAGCTGTCTCTATTTATTGTTTGACCCTTAGGTTCGAAGTCATTTAACCTGCATATCCCAGTATGGATAAGTAACCTTCCATATCCCAGAATATCGTCATTATAACCTTCCCTGCAGACAGCTGCGTTTTGAACTTTTTTGCTTGAACATTTTTTAACACGCCACTGTTCATCACAAAGAGAAATCCTAGCACTTTTAAAACGATCAATCCATTCGTAGATCTTGCTCCCACTCAACTCTCTCCATATTGCTGCTGCATTAGACGAATAATCTCTGCTGGTTTCACACCTTCTGAATTGAGGAAACGTATCACTGCTTGCATTTCTTCCTTGGTGCAATCAGACAAAGGAGAACTCATTTTACACAGTCTTTTAAACACAATCACAATTAGCTAATAATGAAACAATACTTTCAATGAACAGCTGATAGGCCGTATGAGTTACGAGTGCGTGTTTTAATAGTTGGACAAGTTCATTAACCAGGCAACTGTTTTGTCTTACGTATTTTTGTAAATATGATCTCATGATCGCAATCAGTGTTACAAACTGTATGAATTAGCAACTTGAGTTTTGGAAATTCCTTGAAATTAAGAAACTTGAGGGTTAATTTTGAAAGTTTAAAATGCTAGTACTCGTATATGCATCAAAATATTTTGATACTAGGAGGCTACTTCCAGTAGCGGTAACAGAGAGCAAGGCTTTGATAACAGCAGATACGTAGGCACAATGTCAAGTTCAAAGATGACACTGATAAAGTGTTGAAAGCGGTTCAGCCATTACGCAGGCGCAAACACAGGCCTATAGCCTACACTACTGCAATAAGCGAAACACGTTTGGTAAACGTAATCACTTTCTGCAAAACAAGTACTTACCTATACATCCGGTTCGGGAGTCGTAAAATGTTCTCAGAAACAGGTTCAGATTATACTCAAATTTTGATTTATAAAGTCATTGAGCCCGTAAATTTCTGGAATTTCAAATGAATCATCGTGTATGACCTACATTTTAGCAAATTCTGTGATCGGTTTACAGAAATTAAGGCCTTTCGCAATTGTTCAGTCCATCGTGACAATCGGACAACTGTTACTTACAACCTGACAGCGGTCAAGGTTCATTTTCAAATTTTAAATGAGACTTGAAACGTTTAAATGATAATTTATTGAGGTTGAAAATCGATTATGATGGTAAACACTAATTTTGAAAAACGTATTAATAAAAAAAATAAACAAAATAGCGGTTTTTTTAAACAGGTATGTGTTATGATATTAATTAACAGTCATTTCGGGAGACTTATTTCTGTACTTTTGTACTTGTATAACTTTACAAATGGCGCAAGCATTAATTATAGCCTACCAAAGGATACTTAGTTTGTTTAAACTCTAAAACTTTTATTAAACATTTGTTTCAGTCGTCGTTGTTGGAACACAAACATGTTTTGTTAGATTTGCTGTGGACAAATTATTTTCTTTGCTTAATAATAATTGAGAAGTCTGTATTTATGAAGTCGGTGGACTGGTAAAGTAGGCTAATCAGTGTTCATTTTTGATTTTGGTTGGAAATTATATACAACTGATACGGATTTTATACCATACATATAGTCTACAAATAAAAAACACCAGTCTCATACAATATATCCAGCTGTTAATGCTCTTCTACTTGTAATGGCTGAACTGACATGTAGTATGGCTTTAATTTTAATTTAAATATTAATTAACTTATTTATATACAATATGCAAGATACCTTTATCTGTCTACTCTCTAAAAAAGGTGTTTTAGATGGGTCAGGAATGTAGAATAATGACGTCAGTTATGATTAAATATTTATTAGTAAAGTTATATATATATATATATATATATATATATATATATATATATATAATTTTAAACAAATTCATATGCTGCCGCCGTTGTTGGAGATGAGGATTATCAGTTTTCAGGTGTCCATAACATACAAACGAAACCTTTTACAGAGTTGGCAGTACCACTACCTTAAGGGGCATGATAGTGGTAAGAATTAAAAAAAAAGAAATTGAAAATCGGTAGATTCAAAGCGTAGAAAAACAATTTTAAAATGACGCTTTTAACCGTTTTCCGTTTCTTCAACATTAACGCATAGTTGCATGCAGTGTAAGTGCGTTTACAATTATAAAATTGAAATAATCTGTAAAAACATTTGTCGATTTTGGTATTTTGTATTAATTTGGACCCTTAGCAGAAGCCATTTGTAAGCGGTTGAAATTAGTTTTCGTAACCATAACCATCTTAACAAAATGTTTTAACAACCCCTCAAAAAGCCATCTAGAGGTCAGAATTAATTGACGCTAACAGGCTTTACAACTGAAATTACCGAAGTGCCAAATTTGAGAAACTATTAAAGTAATTTAGAATTCGTTAATAAATCGGGAAAATCACAAAATAAACCTTGACTAATGTGTAAATGAAAGCTTATAAAGTTAACGTTTAGTAACTAACTTGTGTTAAGTGCCTTGTGACTTTGGTTACGTGTTTCACTTGCCTCGCTTACATTGTTGGAAGCAACCATGAAATACGCATATATTAGCATTTTAATTTTCGAAATTATATTGAAAATTAACCCATCAAAATTAATTAATTTTTTTGTTGATAATTTTGACCGAACTGCCGTCAAAATTTATTTCTTAATTTCAGCTGATTCTGAAAATTTGAAATGCTGATTTATACACGCAAAATTAAGGCATTATAAAAAGGTGGTTCTTCCAGAAGCAACCTCTGCAGTGGAGACAATGGTAATCGAGTCATTCCAGAATTACGGAAATAGAAAAGCAGGAACGAAGAATTTTCAGGAAGATTTACAGGGCAGATAAAAAGGGTGTTTAGATGAAGTCTGGTCTCAGACAAGTCTGTCAAAAGACCACCACAATAACAGAAGAAATCAGAAAACGCCGAGCTACGTTTTACACACACATTTATAGAACGGAGAGAAACTATTCGACGTCATAACAAAGAATAAATTGGGCACAAAATGGCTGGGACCTACAACAGATCAACAAAGACCGAACCGAGTGCCGGAATAAAATCACGAATGTAAAGTTTGAGCAGAGACGACAAACATCGCGACAACCGGGGAAAAATGGACAGATGAACGGAAGAAAGAGCATTCCGAGAGGATGAAGAGATTTTGGGAAGAAAATATATGTTGGAAAATAAAATTTTAAACCAGTTAATCATATTATGCTCCGACCCGGACCTCCAGATCAATTTTTTTTAGAAGGGGCGTTGTTAGCAATTTTTGCATTTACTTTTTGTGGTCTTGTTATAACATGAGAAACATTTTCTCCTAACAAATTATTACAAGTAGGCCTATTATCGTTTTTCAATGGGAAAATTAGATTTGTTTAGGGTATATTAACCTAACTAAATACTTGCTATCTAGGATACATCAATTGAGAGAACGAAATAAAATTTCATATTTTAACTAAAGTTGTCTCCAAGGTAATTGTGTGAAATTTTTACAAATAAAGGCAGAACAAAATGCAAACAAATAAATTATGAAGTGGCAGACTGAAGGGAAGGTTTGCTGATGAGATCTAGGCTAAGTATTTGTCCTTGGCACACATTGTGCTCTGCACGGCACTGTGGCATATAAAGTATTACTTCATCGGACATATTGGCGGAAAAACACGTAATTCTAGTTAAGTTAAGGACACAACTCTCGGTGATATTGTAATGCAGTACAGTAGACCTAATATTGAACTTTAAGTTATTAATTTGTATTGGAAGTGGAACATTTTAAACAAGACGATTTCGGTTTGTAATGTCACTATGTACAAAGTAGCTTGTTAGAGTCAAGCAGAAAATTGAGTAAGTTATGTAAGCAATGCAATGTCTCGCTGACACGTTAAGAGCGAATTTCTGAAATTATTAATTTTTTTTACTTTACTCTTTTCATGTACTGATTTCAAAGTCATAATCAGCCTTAAAATCTACATAGCGTGTATTACTTTATTTTAAACTATTAAATTTCAGTTAAAATACGAAAAAGAACCCCTGACCATCTTCAAATTAACATTTTTATTTTCAACATTTTTATTTCCATAGGACATTTGAATTTTCAAATACGGATTTGACGGATTTTAATGCATATTACGATGGTGAAATATGATTCTCAATAAAAAAAAGTTATTACATTTTTAAATATGTGAAATGGGCATCATTTTGAAATTGTTGAACAGTAGATAGATATATAGATAAACGTCTTTATTGTAACCCAATTTACACAATATAAGGATACACACCAGTTGTCTAATGACCTTTCAAAAATTAATTACAGTTTTTCACACTGGAAAAACAATAAAACATTTTCTTTCTCCATTTTTTATACAAAAAATACAAAATTTAACATAGAATTTTTAATTTTTTACAGTTTAAAACCTTAAACTTAACAGGGTTAAATGTTGGGGGCAACGTTTTATTATTTTTAAATTAAACAATAATTGCATCCACTCCCTGCACAGATTTGCACTGCCACGAGTGTCCACCTCTATCCAGCAAGTCTGGCTTCAGCCATCTTCATCTCAAATCAGTTAAAACGGGACACACCGCAAGGCGATGGAACAGATCTTCTATTTTTTCTGAGTTACACAAGGAGCATTGTAAATCAGTACCTTCAAACGGTCTGAAGTTAAGTTTCTGTGTCACTTCTTAGTTCAATAACCACCTGAATTTCTCCAACGACATGTCCGTATGCAGATAATTTTTAGTCACTGATTCTAATTTTAATTCCCTGTACAGTTCAGTTCCTGACGAATTCTCGATACTGTTATGGATGATTTTTTCACAGCTGCTCAACTCCAACACGTACATCCACAAATACACGCTCCAAAATATGAGCACCAACAGTATCCTGTGGAATGGCTATCTAAAACCTGAATTCAATAATTAAATTCTTTATTTCTTTCAACCAGTATATTTTTTTCTGAATGCAGTAAGTTCATAATTTCTTTATTAAATAATGCCTGTAAGTTATTTTAATCCCTGAACACTTTTGCCTACAATTACTGACTGATTTTCGTAAATTCACTTTTTAGTCTTGGCAATTACCCCCTCCATTTCTTAAAACAGTAATCACACTTAGATTGCACCTGCTGACATAGTCCTCCAGTGATCGAATCATAAATTGAAAACCGCTTCTATTTTCAGCCAAGAAAACGACACTGCACTTATATACCCCCCTCAATAAAGCGAACAATGTTGGAGACAACACACAGCCTTGTTTCAGCCTTATCTTAGTTTGGAAGCCGTGGATGCTGTGCCAATAAGAAGGCTCTGTAATGATCTAACAATTTTCGTCAAGACGCCATATCTGTACAGTTTCAGAAACAAAGAATAACTATATCCACAGTGCCAGCAGAAAAATACACAAAAATCCGTTTACCTTTTGTCTTTTCTGAATTTAATATTTTTGAATTTAATCACACTCATAAGGATGAATGTGTTTTTGTGGTTGAATAATGTCTTCTAAACAGACACACACACACACACACACACACAATAAAATGTTTACGTCAGGATCAGTGCTCATTTTAGGGTCCCAAGTTTGTGTCGGGCCCTCTAATGGAAATTCACTTATAAGCATAAAGGCTCTTTGTTCTCATTTAGCTCATATTTGTTATTCCTTTTCTTTAAAAGAGGCACTCAAAAAAAATGTCAGCCATGTTGTTTATTTTTGCTCCCTATATTAACACCACCTCTAGTCCTACGATGTCCATTGATTGAAAGTCTCTGCCGGCAGTACTTTCATCTGGAGTGAAATGGTCAAAGCCACTTCCTTTACCCCTTATCCTTCAAGGGAGAAGGAGATGATTCATTGGAGTAATGTCTGGCTTTATTGCATGGATGTTCATGAGTTTGGTAACATGACGGCGTTCAATAACTCTTCCGTAGCAAAGGCTGGTGTTGTTGGATCTTCCTTCTCGTTTGATTCATTACGAGCAAGTAAACAAATACAATAGGCAGGCATGACGTCATTAAATTTAACATTCCTATTGAATGGTTTTATAAAGATGCTATCACACAGTTAGTATTAACTTGATAACTCAGCTATTTGGTAGCAATTAATTAAACAGAATATAAACCGTGTTACAGAATAGAACCTAGGCCTATATTATTTATCAGAGGCTTGGGAGTAGAGGTTAATATATTGGTTTCTTAACAACAGAAACACACCCACTAAGAAAGCAATAGTTTGGTGTTTTTTTTCTATTTTTAAGGAAATTTGAGAAAATCTCATTATCAAGTTTCCTTACCAATAAAAGTTTTAAGAATTTTGTTTTTGTAAAATTGAAAAAACGGCACTGCACATATAAGCCAAGTTGCACTGACATATAAACACCAAGTAGATGTAGTCAGTGAAATATTCAGATCACTGTACCTACATTAGGGAAATGGTAAAGACATTCAAAATTCTTGACGATGATTTTAATCATAAAATTATTTTACATTAAAAAATACAGTAATAAATTATTGTGTGCTTTTTACGTGAACGCTTTGTGAGCATGTTGGCATCGATAATAATAACCTTACTGTTATAGTCATTAATGTAATGTTTATCAACATTACTGTATTGCATGCAGCAATCTCATTGATTTGATAAAAGCAAAATTTTAAAAATACTAACATCAAAATTATATCTACTAAACACTTAAAAAAGTCATTGTAATTAGTGTTTAATTACCATTTAAAATTTATTACCAAACCGTACTGCTGTTCGGTTCAATTTCTGTGAAATTTGAAAAGCTTAATTTTTGCTTTTCATGTCCAAGCAAAACTATAAAAAATTATAGTTTTATAATCTATAAAACTATTACATAACTGTGGCGACCCAGTGCTGATTATGATGGGATAAGTTATAAATTAAAATTTTTTTTTGATTGTTTTAACTTGCACAATTTGTTTAGTTTTGAAAATATTCAAAATTGTTAGTTTTTGGATTTTTATTAACAAAACGGCTGTGTGCACTGTCACAAGATAAACAAAATTATAAAATGTTCAGAATTTTTTATAACTACAATTTCAAACAAGATTTTACAGGGCTTGATGCTATAATAACATCAAGCTTACCAAAAATCAAGCTGTACTACACAAATACAGGGACTCACGACAGAAGTATTTAAATTTAGTAAAGAGGTGTAATCTTAATGGCATTTTTAAAAAATCTAGTGTCGGAAACTAAAATCTAGACTAATTTAAAACTAGTCATGATACTGATTCTGAATGTGATATAATTTTTGCGCATAAAGGTTCATACAGAATCGTCCTTTTCTAATTTCGACATGTTAGTCAGAAAAATATTCATAATTTTATAAACCTACTTTGGATCAAAACAAAACACGTGTTTCCAGAATAGCTCGTTAATCAGCAGTTTCAAAATGGCGGGCATTTCAAATCAATTGAAATTAAGAAAATTAATTTGACGGCAGTTAAGGTGCATTTTGAAATCTGAAAGTTTAAGCGAATTTTAACGCTGGATATGTTCGTGAAATAGAGTTTTCAGCACACAAAAAATGGCACGATAAAAAGATATTTAAAAAAAATTCGCTTACTTCACATCAATGAACATGAAAATTGTAAGTCTGTGATTATTTAAAAACAATAAACGACTTTCCAAGTGCCCTTCCATTTAGCCTTGGCTTACATTTAGTCTAAGGGCTTAATGCAGGTAAATATTTGAACTAAAAACAACTTAACCAATAATAAAAGCTGTTGACTATTACATCATCGGACTTTTATATAGGCCTATGTTTAAGTGCCCAATGCAAACACTATTACAATAAAGTTGGCAACAAACGTTACTGTATAAATTATTTCAGATCAGTTTAATTATAATTATATAACAACACTATTAAGTATAAATAATCGCGGCACACAGCTGTCTCGCTGTATGATAAAACGAATTTTAAAAAAATAATAATATAACAATATTTTTATCTTGCATTTAATTACCATTAAAATCTATATAAATTAGCATTTTTAAATGCTCAAAATGCAGTAAAAGTGAATTCTGATTGCCTTTTGATTCATTTTACGATTTACAATGATAGAGCTTTAAAATTTAATGTTTGCTCATTTTAACTATAACTGATATTTTTTGAAGTGTATTGTATTTAAATAATGTTCTCAAGATTTAAAAAGACTGTTATTTTGAAACAGTTGAACAAATTTTTTTTTGATAAGTTTGCAATTTTTTTGCTAAGTTTGAATCCAATTGGATCAAAATTGCAAACGCAAGAATGCTAAACACACACACACACACACACACACACACACACACACACACACACACACACACACACACACACACACACACACACACACACACACACACACACACACACACACACACACACACACACACTGAATGAAAAACTAATAATTAATGAGACATAAACCAATGGAACATGTGTCCAAGCAAGCATGGCTAATGAGCCTAATCTCATCTACTATTCGTATCGGATGAAAGCTCCGGTGATTGCCACCGATTCCAATATCGAATGTGGGTGGAATCAATCTTACGATGAAGCTGTATTACATGGTTCACCAATGGTTAACATGGCAACTATTCCAGCAGACCCTATGGTCAATGTGGCAACCGTAATATCACCATCTGTGGTCAGTTTTGGCGACCCAATTGAGTGCTGGTGAGGTCAACATGGCGACCGTAACTACACTTATCAGAGATCAACCTGGCAACGTAATCAGGATCTGCTCCGGTTAACGTGGTGACCATAAAAACACCATTGCAACTCAACTGGTGACTTCTTCGAGAGCTTCACTAGCTGACATGGTGATCGCGCCACTATCGCCGAACGTCAGTCTGGCGATAAAGTCGGCGGTAGCAGGCACTTTGTCATACAAGGAGACTACTGACTTGCAGTTAAACATGACTCTTGAGACGGAGAGAAATTGAAAGAGCTGACACAATTCCTTTAGGGCAAGCACAGTGTCCAGAATCAGATCCATAAGTTGGTTGCTGCCATTCAACAGTAGTACCAAAGAATGAGTAACAGTATGGGAGAGAGAATACCAAAGCTGTATGTATACTCCCAGGATCAGAGAGAGTACAACCCAATCAAGCCCTCCAAGGGTTCCAATGATTGTGGAAACTCCTCTGGGTAGCAGAAAACTTTTCATGAAGAGGAAATTATCGAGGCTATTAGTGTAAAGATGCAGAATAAAAACCTTAAATACACTGAAGCGGGTGTGTTGGAGAAACAACTACAGGAGGTCAAGTTGCCGACCTTGAAGACATTGTCAAGAGCTCTGGGAAAATGACAAATGGTAGCTCACAAGAAAATGAAAAGGAAGAAAAACTGCCCAGAAGTGTGACATCAAAACCCATGACCTAATGCCATAATGGTAATGGTGAAGGAGGGAACCACATTTCCCAAGTATTAAGGCACTTAAAAGAAGAAACTTGACTCATGGAACTTGGAAAATAAAGTCAGCCGAGTTCGGAAAAGCACTGCAGGTAAGATCCTAGTACTAAGTAAGAAGGAATAATCTGCAGATACAGAATGACTTCGAAAAATCATAGAAGAGAAAAAAAGATTTAGCAGTAACCAGGGTCCTCTCTCAAGAAGTTCAAATTGAGATTAAGGACCTAGACGAAATGGCAACAGTTGAAGAAGTACAAAATGCCCTGCAAATCCAGCTAGTCAAGTTGGAAAAGGACATCGAAATGAGAGTGAGGTCTATCCTGGAAACATATGGAGAAAAACAAACAGGAACACAGTGGCAGTCTTTTCACTACCCTTAAGGTTACAAAGGAGGTTATAAACATGATGCATGTTCGTATACTATCGCGGTGTTAAATTAAATGGTAGCTAACAACGGTTATGCTCCTACATTTGAAAGAGCAGTCTTAACTTCAGGGGTCGATATGACCTTTTGTCAGTGAAGACCTAATTGCTGGCATACATAACTGGAGAGTGAACAGACAATTCACCGATAGTGACCACAAAGCTACTTTTTACAAAATTGTTGGCACAGAAGACCCTTGGACCTCCCAACCAAAACCGAGATGTAAATGGAATTCTAGGTCGCTTGACCCAGAAGCGCTTACAATTATGCTCCAGGATGGTCTGTTTTTGGAGGAAACTCCAGAGCAAATGTGTCTATCATGCTGATGCAAAGAGTGGAAGGTGCATATAATGCTTCAGTGACAAGAACCTCCAGAAGGGAGCACCATAAACCTGCCTTTTAATGGGCCAAGAATATTACAAGCCTTCGATCGCACAGCCACTAAGCCAGATGAAAATCCTAGAGAGCATGTCGGAGGAATCACAAGCCGGAGGTATTAGAACATAATAACCGAGCAGCTAAATTGTCTCTTCGCAAGGATATAAAACGGAGCAAGTGCCAATGTTGGGTAGATTTATGCGAAGGTTAACAAAGACTTGTAGGTAAGACCGTTAAAGTAGTAATGGGACAGTTGGCCGAATGAGGACAGCAGCAACCAATGTGCCAATCTTCCTGCGCAGAGTTCCATCTTAACTCAGTGAGATGGAGATGCGTTTTATGTCCTGCAGATCCTAAATAGCATGGGAATTTCTGTATACCTCTAGAAGTTGATAAGATGCTATTTCAAAAATAGGCACTGATGAAAGAGAAAAGAGGTACAGCAAACTGTGGGCATACTGCAAGGATCAGTGCTTGGACCCCTCCTTTGGAACATCATGTACTATGATCTTGCAGTGGTTGTTGAAGGGACGTTTTTGGAGGAAGTCAAAGTATGGGCCATTGAAGCAATGAAATTGATCCGGGAATGGCTGACATCCGTGGATCTTACATTAGGTAGCTGTGTGCTGCAATTATTTTTTTAATACCAGTACAAACTTTATTTTCTGTATTGAAATGTTTATATAATATTATTTTAGAAATTCACTTGCATCACGTCAGTGAGATAGCTGTGTGCCATGATTATTTTTTAATACCTGTGCAAATTTTATTTCCTGTACTGAAATGTTTTTGTAATATTGCAGAAATTCACTTGCATCACATTAGTGAGATAGTTGTGTGCTGCGATTGTATTTTAATACATGTGCAAATTTCATTTGCTGTATTGAAATGTTTTTGTAATATTGCAGAAATTCACTTGCATCACATTAGTGAGATAGTTGTGTGCTGCGATTGTCTTTTAATACATGTGCAAATTTTATTTGCTGTATTGAAATGTTTTTGTAATATTGTAGAAATTCACTTGCATTACATTAGTGAAATAGCTGTGTGCCACAATTATTTTTTAATACCTGTGCAAATTTTATTTTCTGTATTGAAATGTTTTTGTAATATTGCAGAAATTCACTTGCATCACATTAGTGAGATAGTTGTGTGCTGCGATTGTATTTTAATACATGTGCAAATTTCATTTGCTGTATTGAAATGTTTTTGTAATATTGCAGAAATTCACTTGCATCACATTAGTGAGATAGTTGTGTGCTGCGATTGTATTTTAATACATGTGCAAATTTCATTTGCTGTATTGAAATGTTTTTGTAATATTGCAGAAATTCACTTGCATCACATTAGTGAGATAGTTGTGTGCTGCGATTGTCTTTTAATACATGTGCAAATTTTATTTGCTGTATTGAAATGTTTTTGTAATATTGTAGAAATTCACTTGCATTACATTAGTGAAATAGCTGTGTGCCACAATTATTTTTTAATACCTGTGCAAATTTTATTTTCTGTATTGAAATGTTTTTGTAATATTGCAGAAATTCACTTGCATTACATCAGTGAGATAGCTGTGTGCCGCGATTGTTTTTTAATACCTGTGCAAATTTTATTTTCTGTATTGAAATGTTTTTGTAATATTGGAGAAATTCACTTGCATTACATTAGTGAGATAGCTGTGTGCCGCAATTGTTTTTTAATATCTTTGCAAATTTTATTTTCTGCACTGAAATGTTTTTGTAATATTGCAGAAATTCACTTGCATTACATTAGTGAGATAGTTGTGTGCCGCGATTGTTTTTTAATACCTGTGCAAATTTTATTTTCTGTATTGAAATGTTTTTGTAATATTGCAGAAATTCACTTGCATCACATCAGTGAGGTAGCTGTTTACCGCGATTATTTTCAATAACAGTACAAACTTTATTTTCCGTATTGAAATGTTTTTATAGTTTTTTTTTTTTTTTAATTTCATTTGCTTCATGCCAGACAGGTAGTGTATACTATACTGTACTTTTAATGATTTTAAATCTTAAGTTTTTTACTATAGAGCTATTATAGTATGTATCCATACATAATTCTATTTAAAAACACATTAAATCATTCGTCATTCTATAAATGTTGATGAAATTCATATTTGCACATAAAATAAACAAATTTACTAATATTTTGAAAATATGACAAATTTATTATTTAATTAATTACCTAAATTATAAATGACTTATTTATTCTGGATGAAATATTTTTAGTTTATTGATGTAAATATGTTTTGAAATTCTTGTTCAAATACTTTGCCAACATGTTTGTACATGTTTTTAGTTACACATAAAATATATAATCCTAATTACATTTTGTTTACATACAATTTGTGCTAGATCAATTATCAGTTTGTTAATTACTGTATCTGCGTAAAACCATAGTAAGTTATTATATTAATACAAAATTCAGTTCATTTTGTTAAATTAATAATAATTACTGATGCAGATGTCATATAAATTCTGAATTTTATAGTGGTTATTCTTATGAACAAATTGTGCATTCTCAAGGTTAGTAACTTCATTTTGTAGACATGCTTGACAAGACAATTGTGACTGGCAGCTAATTGAAAATTTGCTTCAGGTATATTATGTGGAAGCATCCTATTTTCTTTAAAGAGCTCGAATGGATTGTAAGCTTTGTCTTGCAGTTTATCCTTGATTTTACAACAAATTTCTGCTCTGAGGTGTTTTTTAATTTTCATAAAATTGCCTGCAACATTAGGACACCTGCTGGTTTGTGGTTAATTTTTGTTCCTCTCTTTGCAAATTTATCTGCAATCTCGTTTCCCTGCAATCCCACATGAGCAGAAACGCACTGTGTGGTGATATTTTTAACATTATCTCTTATAATTTTATAATTTTACTTTGTATGACTGCTTTTTAGATTTTCATTATTGGCTATTGCTTACAGGGATGATATGGAGTCAAACGAGACAACTATATTCATGTTTAGCTATGGCCTCACAGTCAGCTGTTAAACAGCTTCATTTATGGCCACCAATTCTTCCTCAAAAGCTGTAGAGCATTGCTAGTTAAAGCAAAGTCATGCGAGAAGTGGTTACATTATATTCTAGTTCTTGTTTCTCCTCCATTCGAGGTTCATCAGTGTATATCCCGATACAAGAGTTGAAAGGTGTCGCTGGTTCAAGGTTTCCAAAGCTATTTGAGATACTTTCCGTGGTATATCAGACTTCTTGCTTACTGGTTTGAGTAGATCCAAAAAATGTTAAAATTTATGAAGTCAATTGGGTCCACCAGTTGAAGAGGTGGTTCCAATTTCAGTTTGTTTGTTTTATTAGAGATGATTAATTGTTCAAAGCTGCTCTGAGTTTTTATTGTTTGTTTTGGTCCCATTGTCCATTATCATATTCTTTTTGTATCAGCTTTTCATACAAAATATGTGCTCTTATGTTGAAGGCTTCTTCCAGTGGAATAAAGCCTGTAGGGCGTATATTGGAGTTGTCCATACTGCACCTGCAATAAGGTGTAGGCAGTTGCTCTGACTTATCTCTAATTTATTTTTTGCAATTTGGCTGGAGTTGCTATATTTTCCCCTCCATAAGTTAAGCATGGTCTTATGTATGACAAATAGGTCTCTTTTAAAAAATCTAGAGATTCTCCAAATTTAACTCCAGCCAGACATTTATGAGTATTTGATTTTTATGAAATTTTACAAGAGACTCTTTTAGTGTGAGCCCTGGAAGTAAGTTTCTTATCCAGAATGATCCCAAGATGTGTTAACTCTGTACTTTTCTGGATATTTTTCTTCTGAATTCTTAAACTAACATCCTTGATCTTGGATTTAAGTGAAAATAACTGGTAGAATGTTTTATTTTCATTACTATCCATATTATTATTATCACTCCACTACACTAGGTCATTTAGAGCCTTATAGTCAAAATTATCCCTATTGTTTGCCTCAGTCATCAGCATACATCGAACATTTAATCATACTGGATCCAATTTTTTTCAGAAGATCTTTGAATATGTGGAATAAAATAGGAGTCATAAGTGCTCCCTGAGGCAAACACACCCTAATCTATCTATATGTTGAATTCATATTTTGCCATCTTGTCCATGTCCAATGTTGTGTTAGGAATTTCTTAAACCATTTATAAATATTCCAACCTATTTTATATTCAATTAATTTTCTGAGAAGTTTGGTGTCCATACTCTGTTTTTCGCACCTCTAAAGTCGATAAAAACTGCCGTAACTGATTCTCTCTTGTTAAAAGAATCTGTAGTGCTTTAAGTTAATTTTTCAGCCTGTTGCATTGTTGTATAATTTGGCTGGAGTCCTGCTTGTTCTAGGGAGAGACGTTTGTTTCTTTCCAAGTAAAACTGAAGCCGAGTTGCCACTGAGATCAGCAAAATTGGCCTGTTGGTCTCCACTTCATTTAATACGAATGATTGTTGCTTTCCTTTAATTGTCTGGCATATCACTCTTCCCACTTCATTTTTTTCTGCTGAATTAAAAATGTTCAACAGGAATTTTCTTGTTTTTTTTTTTGTCCAAGGTGCTTGAGGAACTCAGCTTATATGTTTATCTCATCCAGGTGCTTCCTTATCCTTTAGTTTCTTAATGACTATATATAATTCTGTTTGACTGAAGACATCCACAAATAGACCGATTTTGTGCCCTGTTTTTGTCCCTGTGTTTTTTTAATCACTTTATTGTGTCTGTTGTTTTCTTTAGAGGGAATGTTTATTCTTTTATATTGGTTATTAAAGATTTCAATAATATAACAGTCCAAGTAGCAGTCCCTAGTGCCAATCTTAATGAGTTCTGTTGTCCCTTCAGTGTACACATATTTGTTGGTAAAAGAGCCATTATGATTATGTACTTTTTTGCTGTTTATTTCATAATTAAGTTCAGTAATAAACTTTGTGGAAGCCTGTTATTTTTGCTATCCGAGCTTCTCTAGTACACACTGCATTAGCCTGTCTCCACTCTCTTATATCTATGTGGTTCTTAGATCTGTCTTGTTTCTTAACTCATTTCTCTTCTGTTTTAGTTTCATGAGTTCAGGTGTCCAGAAGGATTTGTACTTCCTCACCTTTCCTCTTGGAATCCATTTTTTTGCTGCCTTGGTTATTATTTTTCAAAATTGCCACTGTTGTTAAAAAAAAAAAGTTGTTAACTGTTTCCCTGTGAAGGTAATGTCCGTAACACCGACTTCATCCTCGATTGTGTTTCTAAATCTCATCCAGTTTGCCATAAATCTCCTTAAGTTCCAGGTTTTATGTACATCAGGTTTTCTGTCTGTATCCAGGTTAGTTCAGGTCATCTGTAATTATTCATTACGTTGTAATGCAGATCTGTAATTGCATCTGTAATTATGTTTACTTTTGTTTCTGGAGCTATGTCTGAAGACACCACAACACCAGATCTATGTTTGTTGAAGATCCTCAGTAATGGATAAATGTTTTTGGGTCTATTTGGTTATACAATACAAACTTAAAAGTCTGATTATCAAGGAAGTTCTCCAATTCTGTTCCAGCTGGATTTACATCATTGTATCCTAATCTTGGAGACTGGGCTTTGAAATCACCTGTTATAATCGTTTTCCCTTGGGTCCGAATGATATCCATATTGAGTTTGTGTTGTCTGGTTCACTGTACACTCCACAGACATTTATTTTCACTTATTTTCTCCACACTGCATCAGACACTATCACAGCTTTGTAATCCTAAATGCAGATGTAAGACTTTTCTTGATTTCAGTTAACATAACACTGGCACACACTTGTGCAAGCAATTGATATAATATTTTTGGCTTATAATACAGTTCTGCAATGTTTGTTTTAGTGATAACGGACACATCAATATTGTGTTATATTATTTCATACATTTTTTTTTTTTAGAACAATCCACCAGCATTCCAATTAAGAGTTAAATGTTAAATCTTTACTAAAATTTATTTTTGCACTATTATCTACAGCATTGTAGGTTTAGTACTATGAAGGGTTATTTTTTCTTTCCTTTTACCTATGATATTCATCCTCATTTTCTCCTAGCTTCTTGGGAAGCATTTGCCAGTGCTGTTGATCACTTAGCTCTACCCAAGGGCTTATAAAGCCTAAAGTGTACTGTGGATGTGATGAACTTTATCTCATAACAAAATGTTTCTGTGTCCTTTATTATTAAATATTTGTATTATTTAAGAATATTTCTTTGGAAACCAAACAGTTGATTTTATGGAAATGTTTTGTTCAAGTTTTTTTGGGATTAATCATTTAACCATGAAAGTAAAGTTAGCCTGATATAAGATATTTAAATGTGTTAAAAATTGGTCCTGACCATCTTGCCAAATAGGTTTATTGTTGTTTTGCATAATACCTTGAGTTATGCTTTTGTATATGGTTAATATTTTAATAATATCTATTTTATAGTTAAAAGATTGATATTAAAAAATTACTTTATTAAATTTGTGTAATTAGTAGTATAAGCCTATTTATGTGTTTAGCTTCTAACCAGGACTTTTAGTAATGGATTTCCATTGCAGAAGTCTCTGGCACCTTGAAATGAGCACTGATTGATTTTTAAGGAATTGTTAAAATTATTTGTATATATATATATATATATATATATATATATATATATATATATATCGTATGAAGCAATACTGGGCTACGAGGAAGGCACAGAACATTGAGAAGTGATTAATTTGGTGTACCCCAAAGTTGGGTGAAACAAATAAAGATATATATATATATATATATATATATATATATATATATATATATATATATATACTCGGTGGCCTAATGGATTATGCGTACTAGGCTTTCACCCGAGGACCGGGTTCGATTCCCAGCGAGGGCTTGGCATTTTCATACGCTATAAATCATTCCATCGTCTGCATTAGCCCAAGAGTGCACAATAGTCGAACGTTAAAATATATATATATATATATATATATATATATATATATATATATATATATAACTGTTTTACTCACAGTTATTTTAGTCCAGTTTACTTAAAACTTTCTTAGTCTTCTCAAAAATCGGTTTTTGATAATAGCTTGGTTGGTTACTCAAAATATACATCTGCAGTAGTTTCAAAATGGTGGTCATTCCAATTCTTAAAAAAAACTCAGACCTTAATTAACTTACTCTTTTTTGAAATCTGATTTCATTAATGCAACCAGATTTAAAATGCTGGTTTTCAATATTTCAAATATTAATTAATTAATGAAAGTTTTAATGCTTGTGAAATCAAATTTTCAAAATAAAAGTGTAAGATGAAAATTTTATTGTTACTTATTTGAAATCCATGTCCATATCATCAAGAAGACACATGTATGCCACATTTTTTGTGATAGTCTTTTAACTGAATTTTCTTAGGATTGTAGCAAATAAAATTCATTACATTTTCAATTTTAAAAAATTACTAATTACTTATACAATGTGTAATTAGTCTGTAGAGTGAAGAAATACCAATTAGGATATATTTAAGTAAGAACACTGTACGCTATGTCTGTGTTAAGTATAATATTAAAGTTTTTTTGATAATTTCAGATTATTGAGCAATGCGCAAATCAGGCCATGAAAATGGAGACAGTCATTCTACCTGTTCATCTAGCAACCCAAGGAAGCGTGGTCTAGCTCGATTTTCTTTACGTCGACTGCTTTATTCCAGTCCTTTACTGGCCAGGCGGATAAGAGCAGCTTCTGGCCATTCAAAAAGTTCTAAATATGCAGGTATTATTGGTTGCAGTTAAATTTAAATTGTATAATTTGAATTTATATTTATTGTTTACAACTGCTTTTTTAGGTAAACTGTAATTCAATGAGAAGGAGAGATTTTCTACTTTTTGAATTAGAAAGAGATTAACTTTATAAAAAAGTTACCAGAGCAGCCAAACAATAATATAATTACATAAAGTATTTCAGACAGTTTGCCTTAATTGATTATTTAGTCTCAAAATTAAAAGACAATTTTAATATAACTTAATACAAAAACCATAAAACACCAAATTTTCTAAAACTATTTTCAGAGTGTTCTCTGGTTGTGTTAGTAGTAGTACAGTATTACAAAATTGCGTGGCGTCATAGAATGACTGTTGCAGTGGTTAAAAGTACAGGCCGCACTACTGGTTATTTTACTGCTAATTTGTTTAGTTTATGCCAGGTTGCGGAAATGGTAACACCACAATGGTTTCTAACTTTGAGGTGCACAATTCAGAGATGCAGAAATTGTGATTGTGAAATTGTGCACTCTGATATCAAGACCTGTCATCAACCAACCCACTTTGTTGTCTCCTGTAACATTTTATATGATCTTAAAATATTTTCAGAACAGTAATCATAAAGATATTTGTTGTGCTTAATTATTAATTTTAAAACAGATTACACATTTGAAACAATTTTTACACCATGAAAAAATGATGACTAAAATTTAAAATGGTGAAGCATTTTAGAAATTAAATATAATTACTACTGTTTAATAAATTTTCTTCAGGGTATAGAGACAGTTGTGATGGTCAGTCGAAGGAGCAAGATCGAGATTGGACAAGAGTCAGCAGCGGCAGCTCGGATATGCCTAGATCCTCCAGCAAAGCATCCATTTCCAAGAGCGAAAGTGTTGAGGCAGGCATAACTGAATGTCCACTGTGTTTTGCTGAACTTCCTTCTGAATATTTCCCTCGACTCTCCACATGTTCTCACCGATCCTGTTATGACTGTTTCCAGCAATATTTGCGCATCGAGATCTCAGAGTCAAGGATCAGCATCGCGTGTCCAGAGTGTTCAGAACCTATGCATCCGAATGGTAAGAGTAGGTCAAACAGTTGTAAAGAAAAGGGAATTCTTAAACTAAGTCATTTTTAATGTTTTTAGCTGAAAAATTAAAATTTGTCAAGTTAAAATTATCTAGATTTAATCAGTAAAGTTAAACATTAACTTCTGAGCTTAGACCTGAAAATAGAGTGTTTTATATTAATAAGTGCATGACATGTATTTTCCAACATTGTCATGTTCTGGTCAGTTGACTTCAACTTGAACTACAGGAGGACTCTCATAGTCAGAATTGGTACTGAGGCTAGTTTAGATTGTGTACAAATTTGCAAAACACTTTATTAAATATACAGTAATGTTGTCCTTAATTCATACAGTAATTGCTAAAACTAAACAGTGTTAACACTGTTAGTTTAATACAGTTACTGTCAGAAGTGTAACATATCTGAGTACAAGTGCATGTTACATCAACTTATCCTGTATATCTAATACAAGTACATATTACAGAGGAAAATTTTGATATTCAATAAAAATAAGTGCAGTGAGCAATCTGTAGTAGTCCTAACAGTTGCTAGATATGGCGACAACTTTGGTAATTAATGAAAAGATTGCTAATGTAACTAACTTTATAACCTGTAAAATAAATATGTACTTCTAGGAGCTGCAATTTTTTATAAATCAAGGCTGATAGTTTTTTTCATTATGGATTTTAAATATTACTTTTAAAAGTAAGTCAATCAAGATGTATTGATATCCTGATGAAAGGACTTGTAAATTATGTTTTGTTTAGATATTCGTATGGTATTAAATGACAAACAACAATATGAAAAATATGAAGACTTTATGGTTAGACGAGTGCTGGCCGTAGATCCAGACACGCGATGGTGCCCTGCTCCTGATTGTAGGTAAGTCTACCATCATCAGAATAGTTTTATACATGCAAAGATGTTTCAATAAAAAGTAGGCTTTGCTGATTGTGAAAAAAAATCATCCTTAGATTTGTGTTGGTGTATCTGTCTTCAGGTCCTTCAAGAAATTTCAAGCTCTTATAATTAAAAATTGGATTTTCTCAAAATCAGCTCAGGATTGAGGTGAATAAGACATATGTCAGTCTGTTGTGTCTCTGAACTGGTCATAGGTTCAAGTCTGCAGTTACTGTAGTTTAACTTATATGTACAAGAAACATTAAGAAATAAAAAAAATCTCAAAATTGGCTTTGATGGATTTTGTTCAAATTTAATCCATTAATATCAAAATAAAACTTATGGGTCACTATATCTCCAAAAAATTCGGCTTGAGAGTTAAAAAAGGTTCAATAAATTTTCCCCTTCAAATTGTAATTTGGTCATTTTGTAAAAATGTCATTTTAATTAATAGAGTGCTTCAATAATAATGTTTCAAAACAACCTCAGTAATGCAAAAAAGTTTGTGTGATTACTTAACACTTTGAAACCAAAACTACAGTACGAAAACATTTACTGCCAATCTTAGTATTGAATTTTCACTTTTTTTATGATCCAATGTAGAGTAACTCTGTTTTCAATAAAATAGTGGGGGTGAAAATACTATTACTTTCAGAGTTTTTTTGAAAGATGGGGTTGCTTTGCTAGAAATGGTAAGAAACAGTAAGATAAAGCTATTTGTATTTGAACTAGATGTGACACAGGCATTGGAATTGAATGGTTCAAAGTAAAACATTTTTAATCTAAAAATTATTTATTGACTTGTAAATAAAGGTACAAATGTGTCTTTTTGTTGTGTCTGTGTGCAGAAAATGAAGATCAAGGGACATGAACCAATACTTTGAAACTCTATAAGAGCAGTAGAACCATACATTTTGCCAATTGATTCCTTGTCATTGAAGTTTTAGTTTAGGGAAATCAAGCAAAATTAATAGTTTCAGGGTTTATATCTTCTTCAAAAGAAAATTAAACATAAGTACTAATTTCCCTAAGGCACACGGAACAATCTTTTGAACAAAGGAACAGTCTTTTAGGCTGTGCAACATTCTATAAAACAATACAGAAGGATTTTTTTGAAACATACTATTGACAGTTCTGTTTGTTTACAATAGAACTGAAATGCAAATGCACTTCATCGTTAAAATAGACTTCAAATCTTCATCCTCTCTCTCCAGCATTCAATTTTAGAGAAACTATTAGTTCAATTGAGATAAAATTTAAGTCTATGTAAGATTTTTTAGGTTATGTTAGGAGTATCACTAACATGATTTTGATGTTATTTTATGGCGAAAAGCACATTGAAGCTATTATCGCCTCCGTAAATGTAAATGTGAGTATAAAGTGTTAACATGAATTGGCAGTTAGGGCTTATTTATCTGCTTTATTCTTGAAGCATAAATTTTTGTTCTATTAGATACATAATAAAGAACACCCTATATATATATATATATATATATATATATATATATATATATATATATATATATATTTATTTATTTATCTTAATCATATTATATTTCTGAAAGTTTGTCTGTTTGTTTGTTATTCAATCATGCTTTAACCACTGGAACAATTGAATAACAATTCAATAACAATTGAATTCTGGCTTGCTTTATTGTTTGTAGTTTTGTTATTTTAAGTTTCATTAGATCAAATAATCACAATCTGATGTTTCTCATTTAAGACTTTTCAATGTTTTCGACGCAGAGTGCAGAATATAATATATAACATATACATTTTTATTAGGATACTTTAATTGTAAAGTAGTATATATATGTATGTAATTACATTATATAAAAAATGGTAAATATGCAGTGTAACATGTCCTGGATTTTTCGATATTTTTGTTACTGAAATGCTTTATTACAAGCCCCAAAAGCAAGAATCCAAAATTTAAAAGCACGGAAACCACAAGAAGTATGATAAAAATTGAAAATAAAAGTGACCAACATAACCTCAAAATTGCTACCTGCGCGAAATTCGGTAACATGTTGTAGATCGGTAAAAATATGTCTAACACAAGTTTTAGGTGATAAGAATCCATTTTTTAAAAAGAATACTCCAAAACCTAACTGACACGGTTGTTAGGCCTAACTCAGTGGTGCGTAAAAAAAACCTTAATTTTTTTAAA
Organism: Callitettix versicolor; assembly: GCA_022606455.1. Taxonomy (NCBI): domain Eukaryota; kingdom Metazoa; phylum Arthropoda; class Insecta; order Hemiptera; family Cercopidae; genus Callitettix; species Callitettix versicolor. The sequence goes on from CM040184.1 coordinate 45,245,400, forward strand.
GAATAAAAGTTAGGCCGTAAAGACCTAACTGACACAGTTAGGCCTAACATGGTGATGTGTGAAAAAAACCTTATTTTTTTTTTTAAAGTACTCCATAACTTAACTAATATGCTTGTTAGGCCTAACATTGTGATGCATTAAAAAAACCTTAATTTCTTTTTTTTAAAAAGTACTCCATAACCCAACTGACACCGTTGTTGGGCATAATACAGTGATGCGTGAAAGAAAACATTAATTTTTTAAAAAAGTACTCCATAACTGGACTAACACAGTTGTTAAGTCTAATACGGTGATGCGTTAAAAGAACCTTTATTTTTTTAAAAAAGAATATTCTATAACCTAACTGTCACGGTTGTTGGTCATATCATGGTGATGCATGAAAAAGAACTATTACTTTTTTTTAAAGAATACCTAAAACCTAACTGACACGGTTGTTGGGCCTGATATGGTGATGCATGAGAAAAAGCCTTTATTATTATTTTTAAAGAATACCTATAACCTAACTTACACAGTTGTTGGTCCTAACACGGTGATGTGTGAAAAAAATCTTTATTATTTTTTTTTAAAAGAATGTCTATAACCTAATTGACTCGGTTGTTGGGCCTTATACGGTGATGTGTGAAAAAAAACCTTAATTTTTTTTAAAAAGTACTCCATAAGTTAACTAACATGCTTGTTAGGCCTAATATGGTGATGCGTGAAAGGAAACATTAATTTTTTAAAAAAGTACTCCATAACTTGGACTAACACAGTTGTTAAGCCTAACACGGTGATGTGTTAAAAAAACGTTTATTTTTTTAAAAAAAAGAATATTCCATAACCTAACTGTCACGGTTGTTGGTCATATCATGGTGATGCATGAAAAAAAAATTATTATTTTTTTAAAGAATACCTATAACCTAACTGTCACGGTTGTTGGGCCTAATATGGTAAATGCATGAAAAAACCTTTATTATTATTTTTAAAGAATAACTGTAACCTAACTTACACAGTTGTTTTTCCTAACACAGTGATGTGTGAAAAAAATCTTTATTATTTTTTTTTAAAGAATACCTATAACCTAACTGACACGGTTGTTGGGCCTAATATGGTGATGTGTGAAAAAAAACCTTTATTTTTTTAAAAGAGTACTCCATACTGTAACTAACACTGTTGTTAGGCCTAACACGGTGATGCATTAAAAAAAAGAAGAAAACTCCATAACCTAACTGACATGGTTGTTGGTCCTAAAACGGTGATGCATGAAAAAACCTTTATTATTTTTTTTTAAAGAATATCTATAACCTAATTGACTTGGTTGTTGGGCCTAATATGGTGATGCGTGTAAAAAACCTTAATTTTTTTAAAGAGTACTCCATAACTTAACTAACACGGTTGTAAGGGCTAACACGGTGATGCTTTAAAAAAACCTTTATTAAAAAAAAGAAGAAAACTCCAAACCTAACTGACACAGTTGTTGGGCCTAATAAGGTGATGCATGAAAAAAAACCTGATGACGGAAGTTTTTGCTTCCGTCGTACACGGTTTCAATAAAATGATAAGTTTTCTTTATTAGTAGTGGAAATATTGCAGCACTTTGAACACAAATACGATTCTTTAAAGATGCCATGATTAATAAGAAATTTGACAACACGATCGTAATTCCAACCTAAAAACTCAAACGGAGGCAAATAGCAAAGTTCACAAATAACAGTGGCAATTTTAACGATGTTTTGTTAACAAGCACAAACACAGTAATAAATCATAAAATTTAGTAATGCCTGTCAGATTCTGTATCGCACATGAGTAATAATACACATACATAACAAGAATGCTCATATCCGGTAAATCAGAGAAGGAGTAATAGTATCTTCAATGCAATGTAAACAGTAACATCGTGTGAGTATAGTTCCGTAAAAATTGGCTTAAAATCATATGTATTCTTAAAAAAAATGTTTTCCGTAGGTGATCAATTACAATTAATAAGTCACTGGGTCAGACATTAAGAGTAGCAGGAATACATTTGGGAACTCCGTGCTTCTCCCACAGTCAGTTATATGTTGCCTGTTCTAGAGTGTCGAGTAGCAGAAGTTTGTACGTATTGGCCAAAAACGTTAAATCTTACAATATTGTATACAGAAATACATTAATCTGAAATAGTTATTCTAATTTTCAAAATCGACTATAAATTTTATTATCTTTAATGTATATTATGATTGCGGGCAAAGCCATGACAGGTAACAGCTAGTCTGTCTATAATTTATAAAGCCAAACTATCTTAAGAACAACAAGGCCTACAAGTTGAAATTGTGCATGGTGATTTTCATTATGGTGTATATATGCAATAAAACTGGGTTTTAAAAAGTTTGTTTTAAGTGGTTTAAAATGACTTCTTTCTGGAATACCAGAATCTCCTTTTTTTGTGCTATTTGCCCAGTTTTCACAAGAGTATAGTAACCTTTTCATTTCAGTGAAACTTTTTTCGTTGTTATTTGTAGTTGTGACAGAGTTTTAGTTAATGTCAAAAACTGTTATATGGCAGATTGAAATGAAATTGCGGATACTCTGAATGTCTGACTTATTTGTCTAATATTTTAGAAGACCTATAGTCTGCTTTTATTGGAATTAAGCTTGACAGATGTCAAAAAACAAATCTTTGTGATAAATACAATTGTTAGCTGGTCTATGGGATCCATGCTCATGTTTAAAACAGTGTCAGCCTCTCATGCTTGCTTTATTTTAAAACAGGTATATTCACAAGCTCTAGGGACAAAAAGGGTCGTCTGTACACTTAATAGTTTAGTTATTTTTTTCATTTTATGCAATAGAACAGCCAAATTTGATATTAAACCAATTCTGCCTTATTTGTTTGTTACATTCTCAATGTCTGTTATGTTAAAATGCTCTGTTTGTACACTACGAATCAACTTCACAAATTTCAGTAGAAACATTTATGTTTATTAAATACACTGCTTAGTAGGTGTTTTCGACTATTTGAATCGAAGTGGTGGGCAGTGTTTACTTAAAAAAGAGTATTTCCAAGATCTTTAGGAGCCGAATGGGTCAATGTTACTATGTGATTTTTTCATGTAAATTGTTGTATGGTTACAGTATTTTGATAATTGCCAGTGTTGTGGCCAAACAACCTGACTTCAAAAAATATGGATATCAATAATTTGCTTTTTAATATAACAAAAGCTCTTTCCCAAACATGAAAACTTACTGTAGTTTACTTTGAAACAAAATTTTTAAGTCAGCTTTGAAATAAATCAACTGTAATTTTTTATTCCCTGAAAAATACCGTAATGAAACACAGTTACACAACTAGTAATAATACTATATACAGTGGAAATCGTTTATAGTAGACACTCAAGGGACTGGGCAATCTCGTCTACTATAAACGATTTCTACTTAATGCGATGTATCATGTTCAGTTGACAGTCTACTATAGGTGATAGAATTCATATATACATAGTTGACAGTCTATTGTAAATGATACACACGAACAGGGGCTCATACAATTTAAAATACACACATACTGAAATTCATAAACTTTTATTTGTGAAATAGGTATGTACACTTAAAAATGTCTAAATGAATTACCTTCTCGGTATATACTCGAACATGAAGATTGTATGTAATAATGAAAAAATGAGAACATGAATTAATTTTTATTGAAGTAAAGGGTTATTAAAGTTTGTTTCTTTTTCGCAATCACTTCTTGGGAAAACTGATGCTCAATATCCGTACATATGTCGTCAAAATTTCCGTTAATGGGCTTCCCATTGGTTAGTTGATATGCACAAAGAATCTAACAAGCAGCATATGCTTCAACTGTACTGGGAGGCTCACCAAAACTTCTTTCTTCCTGGTCGTTTTCTTCATCATGGTCATTCTCGTTGTCAATAGGTTGATGAGGTCGTACGTTATCCACGATGTCTTCATCAGTCAAGGATTCACATAATACAATGTCATTGTCAATATTCAAGAATTCTTCAAGTGGACAAGGGGTGTTGAATTTTCCGATTGCTGTCTGAAGATCCAAATAAGCTTCATCTTCTTTAGCAGGTGCTGCACTTTGGACTTCGGATGAAAAGCCGGTGTGAGCAAAGCAATGTACAATCGTTTCCATAGAAACATTATTCCATGCTTTTGATACCATAATAATACCTTCCAGAACATTAATTTGTGTGTGATCGCCACTGTACAATTTCTGAATGATTTTATACACCAACTCTTTTCTGAAGGACACTTTTAGACAACGAATAATCCCCTGATCCATTGGTTGGAGGACGGAGGCTGAGTTAGGGGGTAAGAAAACCAGCTTAATATTTTTCAATTTCTCGATGTGGGGATGAGCTGGACAGTTATCTAAGGTCAGCAATATTCGCTGTTTTTCCTTCCCAAGGTCAGGATCCCATGATCTGAGGAACTTCTAAAAAATAAATGATGTCATCCATGCCTTTTTGTTAAAATTGTAATCCACAGGAAGGATTCGAACATTTTTAAAACAACGAGGGCTTCTTGATTTTCCAATTACCAGCAATCTTTTTTTATCAGTTCCTGTCATGTTCGCTTCCCCCCACTGCACTTCTCTCCTTTAAACTTAAACGTATGATCAGGAGGCATTCTAAAAAACAATCCCATTTCATCAGCATTATAAATCTCATTGTCAGTATAACCATCCCTGATTTTCTACCAAATATTTGAAAGCCAGTTCCTTGTAATAGCACCGTCGACATTAGCTGACTCATCCCAACTCAAAACGGCAAATCTCAGCGAATTTTTCTTCTATGGTAAGTTATGTTCTTCTCGACATCTTGGCTAAAACTAATCTAAAAGTGAGTCAGGCTGGTGTCAAGTGGAGGTATTGAAAAGGAACTGATGAGTAATCAAAACAAACAAACATTGAGAGTCTACTCTATCCAATTTTTTGCTACCAACAAACCTCTCTTAGTGTCTACTGTACGTGATTTGTCTACTTTACACGGTGTCTACTTTATACGATCCTTGTATGCATTATCTCTATAACACTCGAAGGGACCCGAAGGTTTTGTCTACTGTAGACGATTTTCTTCTTTATGCGGTGTCTACTATAAGCAATTTCCACTGTATATATATATATATATATATATATATATATATATATATAACAATTTACAATATTTTGAGAGTGTAAATAAACACTTGTTCTTATAAAACATAAGCCTAGTTACCTAGGACCTATGCATAAACCCCTTTCTCAATTATTTGTTGTTGCCGTATAGGAACATATATTGTAAACATATCTTAATATTGTTTTTGAAAGTGAAGCTTTATTTTTGAATTATTCTAAACATATTTTACAAATACATTTTAATTTCTGTGATTAGTTATGCTGTAATTGCTGCGGGATGCGCCAGCTGTCCAAAGATAAAATGTGAACGACCTGGTTGTGATTCGTACTTCTGTTATCATTGTAAAGCCGGTTGGCATCCGAACCAGACTTGTGATGCAGCAAGAGCTCAACGTTCACCCAATGTTCGATCTTCCTCAGTCTCATTCAGCCAAGACTCGCAACACAGTAAGTTTATTGTTTTTTTAGTTTTTGTGTTACAACAATATGTGTTTTTAGTTTAAGAATTCAAATCTTAATACAGTACAAGTTTTTTGTGTTGTTTTTATTAAATTTAAATTCAGATTTGTGCTAAAAGTATTAAAAAAAAAATCCAGATTCAAAAGCTCTATTGTATAATAATAGGTAAACATGATATACTTAGTTGAGTACAAGTGGACTTTTTCAAAGTCTGTTAGTTTTAATGTTATAAAGTAGTATAATCACTTCGACTCTCTCACAGTTTGTGAAATTTGTATTTGTCAGTTTTCTAAATTTCCAGTTCAGAAGTCTTTCAACAAATTTAATTATAGGCTAAGGATTTTCAGAATATATGAAGAAAAACTCTTCAAGTTAGAAAATCTTTTATTTATAAAGATTTCATAAAGATTTAAATAAAAGACAGTGTCTGTGTACAACTGTTTGACTGAAATTTTGGAGTAATATCCCAAATTTTATAGAGTTTTAAACTTGTGTAAATGTGGTGATGGTCATGTGTTTGCTGCTAATGTGCGATATTCCAAAACTTTTATTGTAAGCAAAGCAAAAAAATTAACAAAAAACAGTTCATAAATGACATTTTTTTACATAAATAAGGGGGTCTTTGTGTATATTTAAAGGCATATGAATAAACATAGAACTGAAGAACATGACATTTTGCACAAATATTCCAGATTTTTTGTAGTTATGCACAGTGTCTTGTTTTGATAAATTTAATAGAATACAGTAATTCATTTACTGTGCACTGGGTAAAATAAAATTATAAATTAAGTGATAAAGTTAAAACCTTATTGTAACAAAAGCAATTAAAAAAATGCAACAAACAAGGAAGAAAACAAAAATGTGTGCGTGCATATTGAAAGAAACAGGGATGTTCTCAAGACCTTGGTGTACACACTGGATATTAAAAATTTTTTCTAATTATCCTAACATAAAGAGTAAAATTATGTCATCAACTGCATCTCGAACTCTGTGACCTTGATATATGTAATTCAGAGATGCAGCAACTGATCATTATCTTAATTTGAGTTATGGGTAAACCAAACCTACCCATATTTAGATTGACTTTATTTTGTCTATAGGGAACCACGTGCATTACACACTGAGTATATACTGACTGTAATCCAAGTAAAAGTATTTTTATGTAACTCAGAGAGTAAGTGGAGTTGTTGCAGCAGTATGTTTGCATTTTGTTTTTGTGTGCAGGAGATGATATAAAACCTTGTCCAAGCTGCCAGGTACTAATAGTAAAAATGGACGATGGATCCTGTAACCACATGACTTGTGCCGTGTGTGGGACTGAATTCTGTTGGCTGTGTATGAAGAAAATTAGTGACTTACATTATCTCAGGTAAATTACAAAAAATAACTGTACTGAATACAGTTGGTAAAACAGTTTTAAGTGTTACTGTATTGGCTTTTGTGTCCTTAAGTGTTAATACGAGGGTTGATCAAATATAAACGAGACTGACTTTCTAAAAACATTGAACTCTAAAGGGTGGGGTTTCAGGTAGCCTGGGAGGTTTGGGACGGGCAACATTTCCGTTCGGACCCTTCAGTATAAAACTATACAATGAGTGAGAGTGAAGTGCACGTTTCCGTGGAGCAGAGAATTATTATTAAGTTTTTGGTCAAGGAGGGGGTCAATCCGAATGAAATCTTTCGTAGATTGATGGCTCAATACGGGGACAGGACCCTGTCAAGAGCTCGCGTTTTTGCTTGGCACAAGGAATTCGCCGAAGGACGGGAAGCAGTAGAAAACCTCAGCCATGATCGTCGCCCGACCACTTCCGTCACGGACGAAAACATTGATGCTGTTTGGAAGCTCCTGGACGAAAACAGACGTATATCGCTGCGATTTATTGCAGATGAACTCCAGTTGAGCTATGGTAGCGTTCAAAAAATCGTTACATCAAACCTGGAACTCAGCAAAGTATCTGCAAGGTGGGTTCCACGAATTTTGACCGACGTTTACAAACGGAATCGTTTGGAGATTTGCCAGCGACTATTGACCCAATTTGAACGAGATGGTGAGGCATTATTAAACCGGATTGTCACCTGTGACGAAACATGGGTTCACCATTACACTCCCGAGTCGAAAGAGGCAAGTATGGAGTGGCAGAAGAGGGGAGAGAGGCCAAATCACAATCTCTGAAGGCCAAATCACGATCGTCGTCCGGGAAGGTAATGGCCACTGTATTTTTCGACAATCAAGGCGCCTTTCACGTCGATTTCCTCCATCAACGACGCACAATAAATGCACAATATTATTGCGATGTTTTAGAGGCCGCAAAACAGTCTTTTCGTAGGAAAAGGAAATCTAAACCGGCGAGAAACGTCATTCTTCTTCACGATAATGCCCGACCACATTCGGCGAACGCTATGATGCTTAAACTCGATCAAATTGGCTGGGAACCAATGGAACATCCCCCATACAGTCCAGACTTATCACCCTGCGACTATCACCTGTTTGGGCCACTCAAAGAGGCGCTTGGAGGCCAGCATTTCGAAGACGATTCTGCGGTGGAGACCTTCGTGCTCCAGTGGCTCAATGAACGCCCGAGAACTTTTTACGAAGATGGAATTAAAAACTTCCAATCCGTGGGAAAAATGTGTTACTCGTAAGGGAGAACTATGTAGAAAAATAAGTTGTATCAAGAATAATTTGTAAGCAATAAATTTTTTAAAAAATCAGTCTCGTTTATATTTGATCAACCCTCGTACATTAGTCTAACTGGATTACTGTTTCCCATTCCTCACTGCATTACCTAAGGTAGAATGCCAGAAATTTTGTTGCTTTAATTCATCCAATAAAAATTAAGCCAACTCGTGTGATTTCATAACTTACAAATTATCACAGGGAAAAATCACAGATTGGCAAATCCATACCAGGCTGCTTATTATGCTAAATATAAAGCTTAATAAAGTTTGTTTTTGTTTTACAGTCCTTCTGGTTGTACATTTTGGGGAAAGAAGCCGTGGTCCAGAAAAAAAAAGATCTTATGGCAGTTGGGGACATTAGTAGGGGCTCCTGTTGGAATAGGCCTGATAGCCGGGATTGCTGTCCCTGCTATTATAATAGGTAAGTGTATTGTAAATAAGTACAGCAGCAGAAACGTAGGTAATATGAACAAATCGGAATTGTAACCTGTTTAGATTTTTAAGTATACTTTACAATTTCATTTCCTTTAAACAGCAAATTCTGGAATCCTGCATGTAGAAGGTATTCTGTAGTATTAAGAGATGCAAGGGGGAAAAGTCTAAAGATAGTGAATGTTCGAAGCAAAACAAAATGTTATTAATAGATTAAGCAAAATTTACCAGTGAAGAAAATTTAAGGGGCCAAATTTTTCCCTAAAAAGAGCTCTTTGGCTTAATAAAGGATTAAAACCATTCATTGACTATACAAAGTATGGTGATCGAGTACTTCAAGATCCTGAGGTTGGTGATCTCTCAGTTTCCAGGTCCCGTAAGTCCTAAGAAATTTATTTTATTAGGATGTGTTTCTCTTCATATTGCTGAGGATTAAATTGATTGACTTTAAAGAAATTTAGAATGAAGGTCTTCTTTGCTTGTATCTTGGGACAAGTTTTCTAAATTTAAAAAAAGTTCTTCAGTTTTTATTTGGTTAAAAAAATTATTAAATATCAACTTTCAGTTTTCATCAGATTTTAAACAACACAGTTATCCAAATAGACTTGGCGAGTCACTGGCAAAAAATCTTAGTTATTAAAAAAAGAAGGGAAACTGGAAAAACAACAACTGTTCTAACAACTGTTGGGTTAGAATGTTTTTTATTTGCTCTTGAACCTTAAATATAATTTATGAGGTGTGGCTAAAAAATAACTGGACTGATTTTTCTAAAGACAACCAATGAGAGTGTCAAGGTTAAATGCTACATTGCTGAGTCATTTGACATCCCTTCTCTTGATTCCTGCCACCGGTACAGCTGCCATCTCCTCAGTTCAGCTGTAGACTGTTAATACTAAACCCTGCATTTGCTGCCTATCAGAAAAATGTCTAGTTTTTTAAAAGAGCAACACATTAATGTGGAGTTTTTAGTGAAATTAGGAAAGTCTGCCACAGAAACTTATGTTTTGTTGAAACAAGTGTACGATGATGAATGTTTATCATGCTTTCTGGTTTTTGAGTGATTTAAATGGTTTAAAGTAGGGTGAAAAGAGATTGACAATGACCCACGTCCAGGATGACCTTTGACATCAACGACAGACTGGAACATTGAAAAAAATGAACAACTTAATCTGAAAAGATTGTCGGTTAAGCATTTCCACTGTTGCTGAGATCGTCGAAATTAAAGAAGTTTGTTAAAAAATGGTGTTGAAAAATCACACCTGAGCAGAAAGACTTTGAATGAACATTTGTGCTGAAACTGTGAAATCCATCCACTTTGAAAAAGACCTTAAATTCTTGAAAAAGTAATAATATGAGATGAATTATGGTTTTTTATTGACTGTCAATAAAATTAAGCACCAATTAATACAATGAATATGTCCCTGTTCACTGAGACATGGGTCTGTTAATGTAAATTGACTACCTGAAAGTCAAATTTACATAGGATCTTGAGTTACTAACTACTCACAACCTGAGTTTTGGAAAAACAAGTTATGGACACAACACATCGGCTCCGTGTCACTTCTTTTGTTTCCCAAAAGTGAAATCACCATTGAAAGGAATAAAATTTCAGACAATTGAAGCTGTGAAAGAAAAAGCAATGGATACTCTGAACATTCATTCAAAAACTGCTTTGGACAATGAAAAATTTGCTTGGAGGGGTGTAGGGGAGTATATTGAAGATTTTTTTTTGTATTTTAAGGCGAAAGCACATTGAGGCTATTATCGCCTACCTAAATATAAGTGTGAGTGTAAAGTGTTAAAGTCGTAAATGTAGTGTTGTAAGTGTAAGTGTTTGTTAGACTCGGGTACTGCGAGGGACGTCTAAATCCTCTCAATAGGTGCAGCTAGTCTGCACTCTCCTGCAGGGTATTAAAGATATTGTTAAAGTTGTGAAAAAATAAAAACAAAGAATGTCATACCATTAATTCGTTTATTTTTTAACTACACTTTTTATTTCAAATTTCTTTTAACAACCTTCATATTTATATTTAAGCCAAATCCAGTGAGAAATTAAACTGATTTTCTTGTTTTTCTTAATAGCTTCTGAACTTTTTTTTAATAGATATAAGAAAGTTTGTCCTTTTATATATAATAGAATTAGTCCTTTTTTACTATAACGGTTTCTTATCAAAAAAGGTTTAAAATTTATATAATTTAGAAAAACGCCTAAAGCGTCATGTCTATTTAAATTTGGTTGAGATTACTAATGATGGAAACAGATAAACAGCTTTCTATTAATGAGTCACTCACTTCTTCTGATATTGGTGCATAAACAATACCATGAAGAGTTTTTAACAAAAACTTGTTTAGAACCAGTTTTTCAATGGGCATTTAAAACCAACTGTAAACTGATCACCAAAATCGTCTTGTTAATCTTAGTTTAATGACATTTGACTTAAAAAAATAACAATGTATCTTGATTTGTTAAGAGAAAGGAAGGCATGATCTATTAAATAATGAATTTATTAATCATAAAATTTTTCGCTGCATTCATTTCAAGCAATAAAACAGTTTTTAAAATAATCCAGTGTATAATTTCTATTGTATTGTAGAAGATATTTTAATTTTGTTCCAAGTCCAAGTGAGATAGGGTTATTGATGAGTTACGGAACAAAATAGCTTTCACAACTGAATGGAAAAACATCTCAAAATAGAAATAAGTATAAATATTTTATATGAAAAGTGTAGTTTGTCTATCTAAATAACACAGAAAGATCTTGTTTTTCAAAAAATAATCGGTGGTCATAAAATTACTAAGTAAATTTGAAATCATATATTTTTATAGTAATTAGTTTTAAAAGTGTCTAAGTATGAATGATATAGTTAACGATCATGTACAAAAATATTGCCAAAGCTATTTCTATAGAAACAGAAATATAATTTATTATTATTGTTAGTTCAAGCAGATTTAAATTTGTAAACAAAATGGAAGTTTTACATAGATGTGTATACAAAAATTTGTGGTTAATATTATATTCTAATCAAACACATGATATTATTTGATATATTTGGTATAAATTGTTAGACATTGACATTGTAAGAAAATCCTCCCATTTTTTTCAGTTTAAAAAATATGTAACATTATTTTGGATTGTTGTCTTAATACTTTATACTGTATAAAATGACTTTTTTCAAACTGTGAATCATTAATTTATGAGTTAATTTGTTTTTAACTTTTAATTTTTTAGAAAATGAGTTGTTGGATTAGCCATTACAGTAAATCCCCAGGACCATGAATTATGCACTGATATTGTCCCCTAGAACACATTTTCAAGGAGTTGTTAAAATTTGTGTAGTAAACATTACATAAGTATCAGCATATGTTGAAACATATTCTTTTGTTGATGAAAGTATGAATTGTTCATATTGAGCAATTTTGAGAGTTAAAATTGTTATTAAACCTTTTTTGAAAAAAATAGTGCTATGATGTTTGTGAAAATTATATATTTCATTTTCAAAGTAGTTTTGCAAGTTTTTTTTGCAACATCAGTTCACTGGTATGTTAAATTTTCTAATTGCTGAACAGAGCTCGATTACTTTCAACCCAAGCTGTGCTATTCCCCAATACCAAGATAATGTTTCTGTGCAAATCTCGCATACTGCATGTAAGTTTCTTGAGGCAAAACGAATTTACCAGTTTTGATGAAATTTTTTTATATTTTGACACATTTCTTAATTTTTTAGGAAAAAGTTTACTAGTTATTTTTTGTCAAAAAGCTTTTTGAGAATTGGATATTCTTAAAATCGGCTGTAACGACTTTAATGAAATTTTGCTCGATTGTAGTTGTGAAGGAACCAAACAAACTATATATAGGTTACAACTCTCCCTTGAAAATAACTTTCAGGAGTTATAAAGAACAGAAAAAATCAGTTCATAACTTAAGTTATTGCTAAGTTCATTTTACAGTTAATCTCTGATCGCCAACAGGTTTGTAGTTTGTTTTCAATTTACTGTCAAGCTATAAATTTCTTTTATTTCAAACTAGCTGAAATAAAAAATTTCATGGCTTTTTTCAGGTTCCTCACATATTTAATTTCTAAGCTTTAAAGTATTCAATATTTTGACAATTTGTTTTGGGTGAGGTTTTTGATTCTTAAAAACAGAACATCCACATTTAATTATGTTTGTTATAACATAAGCTCTTTTATCTTGGGGTGATTGAAGTAGCAGAATAATAGTAGAAACAGAAATAAATAGAATTACATATCAATTTTGAATGTTGTTTCTTTATACAATAAGTCTTTTTAAAATATTCAATTTATTAAGGATAGCCTTCTTGTCTTTGTATTTGATAGACTGTTAAGCAGACTGTTCTAAATGTCTTTATTTTATTTGTAAATAATTCATTACCTTCATTAACACTTAAATGTCAGGTACTATCTTCCACTATCTGTTAGTATTGAATTTTGATTTACAGAATCATTCCTTTCTCCAAAAATAGCCTTCTCATACATTAATAATTAAAAAATACTTTTGCTTTCTTGAAGTAATGTTTCATATTCTGATTGGTTGACGTTCATTTGTTTTACATTTTACATTCGATATATAACACTTCTTTCAAAATTATATTTTTCTCTGTGCTTGGCTTGCTTGGATCTAGACCTATTAAGGAGAGTCATAATTTTGACTATTATAAGTATAGTTTGATAATACTAATTTAAGTAATTGTTATTTAAATTTCTGGGGAGAATTAATAGTCCCAGAGTTCCTTGGTCAACCAGAAAAATTGTTCCTCTGCCCCTCTGTGAACAACCCCAGGGGACCCTAGTTTCCCTTCTCTCAGAATCTCTGTAAACACCATTTACTCTGCCCCTCTGTAGCCTACCTTTCAAATAATTCAAAATTAATTCACATGCATTTCTTCTGATTCCATAATGATAGAGTTTTTGGAGCAATATATTATGGTCAACCATAACATATGATTGAAGGCTTTAGCTAAGTCTAAGAAGGTGATGGTTATGGGTTCACTTTTATCCAATTTATTGAGGATTGTATCAAATATATAATTTAGAGCATCTTTAGTGCTTCTTTTTTTAAGTATCCATATTGTTTATATCATATTATTTTACATTTTTTGATTATATTTAATAATTTTTTATATAATATTTTTTCTAAGATTTTAGCTAAATTCGATATTAAAGAAATAGGCCAGTAATTAATAGGGTAATATTTTTCTTTAGATTTGTGTATAGGTACTACCTCAGATCATCAGGCCATTCACCTGTAGTAAAACAAAGATTAATTATATGAGAAAGAGGGTTAGCCAGAAAGTCAGCTTAATAATTTTATTATCTATTCCATCAATTCCACCTTTCTTAAGTTTCTTGTTTTTAATTACATTTATTATTTCTTTTTTATTAGTTAAATGCAAAAAAATAGTTTTTATTTAAAATTTCATGAGGCTCAGTGATTTTGTTTTACCATCTCTATCAATAAAATATTTAATAATTTCATGTTTATTATAATTTTTGCCTATCTTATTGTTAATGATCTCCCACAGCTGCCTGGGGTTACCAGAGCTCATTTCAATTTCATTATGTTCATATTTGTACTTAGCTTGTTTAATTACTTTATCTAAATCCTTTACAAATTTTGTATATTCAATTTTAAATGTTTCATCCATCTGCCATATTTTTGCACAATAATTCTTTTTTCTTAAATAAGACTAGAATTTCTTCAGAAACCTATAGACATCTAGGAATGTTTTTATACTGTTTCTTTTTTATATATGTAGAATTTTGTACACAAATGTTATAATTAGTTTTATAATTTCTTTTATTACCTCATTTGGGTCATGCATCGGTAAAATAGAGGTTCAATTTATTTTTCAGCTTCCTTTTGTAATTGTGGGTAATTTATGGAATAAGAAGCTTCCTTTTTTAATTAACTTTTATTATTTTTTTCAATTTCTTGTATTAATTAATAATAGTAATTTAGAAGATTTTCTAATTTGATATCTTTAGTATGAAGTGATTTTTTTACTTAACTGCTAATAGATCTACAGTTTGCCTAAATTCTAAACCTTAAACCTATTTATCGGTTTATTTGTAAGGTAACAATAAAAAGTTGTGAAATTTAACATAGAGATATGTTCAGTAAGAAGTGGCTTAATTGAACATAAAATTCAGAATACAGTAATAAACGTTCACAGCATAATTGAGACGATTACAAATGCAAGTTTTAGCCTTGTAGCAAAGAATGGCTTATAGCCAAGAAATCTCTTACATTGAAAAAAGTATACCAAATAACTGATTCCATGATTACAATGTTACTTTATCTAAGAAGTTATTTCTTAGAAAATTTGTCAAAGAAGCTTGGCCATTCTTTAAAGTAAGCTTCGCATTACTTAATGCGAAATTTAACCTTTACAATTTTTTCCAACAAAATGACACGTTGAAGTTATGTCATAATGGAGAAGGGCGGCAATCTCCTATGGCCAGGGTCTGACACCAACTGCTTGCAGGAAGAGAGTCTTTTATAAATTGTTGGTGTGTATATGTCTCTGTATTTCTTGGTTGTACAGACATGTCAATCTTACAAAGTTGTAAGTATTAAGAGGTCTTTATACATAAATAACAAATTTGTGACAGTAAATTTGCTTACAATTTCATATACTGTGTGAGTGTACATAAACCCAAATTTGGGGCATGTGGCTGGGACGTTTTGTCTACCTCAGATTGTTTGAGCTTATCTACTGAGCTATGAAGAAACTGAGTTATTAGTATTCTTAGTCATCGGTTTCTGAAAAAAAGTAGTCATACCCTAACTTTAAAATACAATATTAGAATGTACTGTATTCCTTTCAATCTAGAATACAAGCTCAATGAATATGGGTATGGTTCGCATTAAATTTAAATTCTCTACACTGCAGCCATAGATTTGTAGTGATACATTATCAACTATATGGAGTAAACTTATATGTAATGACACCAATAGTACAGGGTTTTTTTCTGTATGAAAAACGAGTGTTCTCTTCTACGTCATTTCTTTTATGTTATGGAAACCAAACAAATATTTAATATCAGTTGTATAAAAGTAGCATTAGTCACAAAACTCTTTAAAAGTATAAAAGTAAAAATGTAAAAAGTATACAATAATTCATTGCATTAAAGGTTCACCTTTTTAATGCAGCATTCTATTGTAGTTTTATTTCCCACTTATTCATTTGTGGGAAGGGTGATGATTTAAAAGTGAGGCAGGAGTTTTTTTTGTCAGTTAATTAGGCGTTAGGCACTATTTGATTTCACAATATACGTCCCAATACGGACTATATCCACTATATCTACATTGATGTGTAAATTCTATTTTTTTGATAGTAAAAAAAAAAACAAGTGAGTATCAAAGCTATGAATGCTATACAATTCTAGTAGTCTATGTAGTAATTTGAAACACAAGCTATAAAAATCATTTTGCTAGTATTTTAATCTAATTTACAAACCAAATTTCATTAAATGTATGATGAGTTAATGTTGGTAAAAGTGTTCATGTTGATCTTAATTTTTGCCTAATATCCTCCATGACAAACAATTGTCTGGTCGTATGTTAAAAGTAGTTGATCAAAACATACAACCTTCGTAAATCATTAACGCTTCATAATTATTCTAGGTTACAAGTAATTACTCCATTTATAGGCTGTAAGTTACCTAAAAATCACAAACCTAACATTTCTATAATTATTGTTAACTTCTGGAAGTAAAACAATTACCAAATGTTACTAAGTTAATATTTTGTTAGTCCAGTATTAGTAAAACTGTAACTAATAATAGCCTACTTTTAAAAAAATGCCAGTTGCCTCATAATATGGCAAAAATAAAATAAAAACTAACTCTTTTGAAATTGTTACCATAATTTTATGTAAATCTAAGCTATAGGTTAGATTTAAAAATTTTATTCAGTTTTAGATAATAGCATATAACAGAAAACTAAACTGGATCCAAAGAAAAGTAATATTACCAAGTCTCAAATAGGCATAAGACGTATAGGTGTATGTCAACAAACATCTATTGACCTCGTGTCATCATATTGGGCGAGTGAAGGTAGATATATTAAAGTTTCTTGGAAGCGATAATACAAACTATTAGGTAATAAGGAAGTAGTGCGTCTGCATAAATGCAGAACTCGATATAGAGCCTGAATTGTATGTGTGTATAAGGGAGCTCACTACAGCCTGTGAATGTATCGCACATACCAGAGCACACTTCAAACTGAAGTTATGTGTGAGAAAATATTAAGACTTTTTCTAATTTTGAAGTACCTGTTATAATCAGGTAAATTTTAGAAGAAAAAGTGAATGAAGAATTTTTCTTAAAATACTGGAAGTGGTGGAACTCGGTCGGAATGGCTGAGTGTGTTATAGGAGCTCGCATAGTACGCCAAGCACATGTGTGTGTGTGTGTGTGTGCGCGCGCGCGTGCGTGCGTGCGTGCACGCACATGTGTGTGTCTTGCAACGGTATTTTTTGGTCTTTCGCTATCAGCAAGAATTCAAGAGTGATTAAGTATAAAAAGATGTAACCTATTTCAAACACCACAGTTGTATAGAAATCCCAGCAATTTCTTTTTTGTTTATTGACAACTGTTGCCTGCTGCATTGAATTTCAGTTACCCTTTTGGTACGGTTGTTATGGACAGCCGCCTCGGTGGTCTAATGGATAGCGTACTAGGCTTTCACCCCGAGGATCCGGGTTCGATTCCCGGCGAGGGCTTGGCATTTTCATACGCTATTAATCATCCCACCGTCTGCATTAGCCCAAGTGTGCACAATAGTCGGACGTTAAACAAAAAAAAAAAAAAAAAAAAAAAAAAAAAAAAAAAAATGACAACCATACAAAAAACCAAAGTATTAATAATATAAGATTATTAACACTTATGTGCAGAACTGGTTATTTGTCTTTTATAACAAAGAACTATTCTTGGGTTCTTGGGTCGTTGAGTTGGTTGGATGGTTCTTTCAAATGGTTAATTACTACACTAATATTTCTTCAGGAAAGTGTCAAAATATTTTAAATTGATTTTTAATTAATTGAATTACACAATTTATTTATTTAAATTTAATTTAATATACTTCTTCAAAATTAAATGTCAATCTTATAACTTTCGTATCAAAATCATAATGATAATTGTTTTTCTCAATTTCTTACAATCTAATTTTAATTTGTTTGCCTTAATTTGATATCATTTTCTTATTTAGAATACAGAAATTATCTTATTTTGACGTTGGCTCAACTTAAAACACTTTCCACAAATTTATATCAAGTCTAATTCCTACACATTCAATTTTTAAAACAAACTTCCATTTGGTTGACCAATCTTACTTTATGGTATCTCTTAATTTTAATAACAAAACAATTTTGATTCGAGTGAACGGGTTTTCTGGCTACTTCTGAAATCTTCCGGTTCTCACAATTGGCGGATGTCCTTATTGATTGTTGGTGATTGCAGTGTAGGCATGATCCTTGACGTATCGGTTGTCTGCTAGTGCTGACTTACAATTTTACTTGCAAATATTTTATTCTATTTAGCGAATGTTTCTTATTTGTCTAGTAGTCTCTACTTTGTACTTTGTACCAGTTTTTCTTATTATTTTTTTCCAATTAATTTATGTCATCAACTGTTATTTTATTTTCCCTAGATTCTAATTTTTTACAATTATTTAATCTTGTTAGACGCGAATGAGAATCAACCGGCCCCCGGGCAGATTTCAAACTTCTGAAAACACAACCTCTCACATGCTATTCCTCCAAAACAGTGCCTGCCGAACTCTAAATAGAGCTTATTAGCAAATTTTATGCAATTGAGGGAATTACAAATTTCCCTTCTTTTGGAAATTTCCTTTCTTGCATATAACACCAACAGGAGCTGAAAGAATGTCAACTTCTCTTTGACACCTCTCACTTGTTGGTATACCTGGTGGCCTCTGATGTATCTCTCTTCTATGTCTCGGTTACCCCTTCCCTGGTCACTCTGTTTAAACTATTTCTAAAATCAAAAAAATTCCATAACTTCCCACTGCCTTGACCGATTTTCCTGATTTTGGTACCATTTTCTCTGTCTTGTTTCCACGTTTACAGTAAACTTCGATTCGTGATTGTAGCATTTTTTGTTAATTATATATTGCTATTTTTCTGTTTCGACGTATTTTTTTTTTATTGTCTAGTTTGTATTAATTTATTTTGCACCTAATTTTCAGGTTTTAATTTTTATAATGCTCTTAATATTTTAATTATTATTGTTTATCCTAAGTTTATAAATATTAACTAGGGGTCTGCGGGCCGAATTTTTTAGAGTTCCGGTCGGGCCGGGTCGGGTTTCTTTTCGGCACTCAGGCTTTTCGGGTCGGGTCGGGCTAAACGGTTAAATGGGGAACCCATCACATTTTTAGCTAGGCCTAAGTAAAAAAAAATATAATTAAAATTTTCTTCATTTAATATTTAATCCTCTGACCACCACGGGCCGATTATATCGGCGTGCAAAAGTTGTGTGAATACCGGCACGGGGCGATTATATCGGCGCGCAAAAGTTGTGTGAATACCGGCACGGGGCGATTATATCGGCGCGCAAAAGTTGTGTGAATACCGGCACGGGCCGATTATATCGGCGTGCAAAAGTTGTGTGAATACCGCCACGGGTCGATGTAATACGAGCGCCGTTGGTCTGACTGATTACCGCCACGGACCGATTACATCGGCGCGCAAAAATGTGTGAATACCGCCACAGGGCGATTACATCGGTGCGCAAAAAACGTGTGAATACCGCCACGGGGCGATTATATCGGCGCGCAAAAGTTGTGTGAATACCGGCACGGGGCGATTATATCGGCGCGCAAAAGTTGTGTGAATACCGCCACGGGGCGATTATATCGGCGCGCAAAAGTTGTGTGAATACCGGCACGGGGCGATTACATCGGCGCGCAAAAAACGTGTGAATACCGGCACGGGGCGATTATATCGGCGCGCAAAAGTTGTGTGAATACCGCCACGGGGCGATTATATCGGCGCGCAAAAGTTGTGTGAATACCGCCACGGGGCGATTATATCGGCGCGCAAAAGTTGTGTGAATACCGCCACGGGGCGATTATATCGGCGCGCAAAAGTTGTGTGAATACCGGCACGGGGCGATTATATCGGCGCGCAAAAGTTGTGTGAATACCGGCACGGGCCGATTATATCGGCGTGCAAAAGTTGTGTGAATACCGCCACGGGTCGATGTAATACGAGCGCCGTTGGTCTGACTGATTACCGCCACGGACCGATTACATCGGCGCGCAAAAATGTGTGAATACCGCCACAGGGCGATTACATCGGTGCGCAAAAAACGTGTGAATACCGCCACGGGGCGATTATATCGGCGCGCAAAAGTTGTGTGAATACCGGCACGGGGCGATTATATCGGCGCGCAAAAGTTGTGTGAATACCGCCACGGGGCGATTATATCGGCGCGCAAAAGTTGTGTGAATACCGCCACAGGGCGATTACATCGGTGCGCAAAAAACGTGTGAATACCGCCACGGGGCGATTATATCGGCGCGCAAAAGTTGTGTGAATACCGCCACGGGGCGATTATATCGGCGCGCAAAAGTTGTGTGAATACCGCCACGGGGCGATTATATCGGCGCGCAAAAGTTGTGTGAATACCGGCACGGGGCGATTACATCGGCGCGCAAAAAACGTGTGAATACCGGCACGGGGCGATTATATCGGCGCGCAAAAGTTGTGTGAATACCGGCACGGGGCGATTATATCGGCGCGCAAAAGTTGTGTGAATACCGCCACGGGGCGATTATATCGGCGCGCAAAAGTTGTGTGAATACCGGCACGGGGCGATTATATCGGCGCGCAAAAGTTGTGTGAATACCGCAACGAACCGATGTTTTACGGGC
This sequence comes from Callitettix versicolor, assembly GCA_022606455.1. Lineage (NCBI taxonomy): Eukaryota > Metazoa > Arthropoda > Insecta > Hemiptera > Cercopidae > Callitettix > Callitettix versicolor. Next base: position 45,265,985 of record CM040184.1, read on the forward strand.
TCATTGTGTTCAATATTTTCATTTGAATTTTTTGTTTTAAATTACGTCTTTTAATTTAGTGACAATCATGAAACGATATACATTCGGAAAAAGGATACCTGCAGATTCTCTGAACTGATTATGTACTGTTGTCAATCACAGACATATTTATTTGACAAGGCAGGTGTTGACCCGGCCCGACGAGGAAACTATATTTGTAAACATGCACAATCCACTTGGTCCCTTCTCATTGTAGCATCACAATAAATAAAACTACTAACCGATAATACTGCACCCACTGACAGGTCAACAATTGGTTTTGTGGAGTAAAACAAATAGAATGATTATAAGTGGTTAGACACTTGACCTTCTATGATTAATTCATTAGTTCTTTGTTTATACTATTTGTATATTGCGAATTTTGGTAGTGAAAATATTTATGCGTTATGCGTATTGCCTAAAAATAAAAGTTAATATTTACTTGGCCCGACCCGTCTTTGACCCGAATTGTGCGCTTGGCCCGAATCGTAGTCGGGCTTTTCACTTGACTTTATAAGTCAAATTTTTTAATAAAAATTTGTATAAGTGAAAAATTTTATAAGTCCAGCAGACGTATTACTTTAGCCTTTGCAAAACCCTGCAGGTTGGTTCCATCGTTTTTCTGCCTGGCCTTATCTGCTAGCAATCCTTTCTTTTATTTACATAAAGCATTCTTGGCCGGCTGGCGTTCTCTGAACGAATTTAACTTCGTTAAATTTGTCGCAATGAAACAATTTTTCTAACATTATTTCTTAGGTTATGCAGTAAAATTCCGTTTCTGTGTGTGTGTGTGTGTGTGTGTGTGTGTGTGTGTGTGTGTGTGTGTGTGTGTGTGTGTGTGTGTGTGTGTGTGCGCGCGCGCGTGCGTGCGTGTGTATTGATTTGGTACACTGAATTGAGTTGTAATTCTTCATATGAGATTAAAATTTGAATATAATATGAAGTTTATATTAAGGAATTAGAGCAATAGTTTTTTAAGAGAAAATAATTTAATGTGTGTAAGTTTTGTATAATTGTTTGCAATAACTTTAGTTTTCTTGTTTCATTGACACATTGCTTTATTCATTATTGAAAATGTTCATTTTATATAAATATAATTGGGTTAATCTTTTTTGAAATACACTACCAGCTATCGTGAAAAAATGACTTGGCAAGCCCTAAAATTTTATTCAGTACTGACCAGTGACTAGATCGAAGTAGCAAAAGCCCAGCTATGTGATAGGATCTTATTTAAGTTTAATGCTTCTTAACTATGAAAATCATCATTTATCCTTTTAAAAGTAAATTTGTTTTTATCCTTTAACTCTTTACCTTGTATTAAATAGGAAGTGGATTATTTTTGTAAATCATCGTATCTGCTTCTCTTTAATGTAAGTAGTGCAGAGAAGTTTCCGACATTAACACACTCTTAACTAGTAATTCAAAGAACAGTAGATCTTCTAGTATATTTTTAAATAATTGCCTAAAGGTGCTCTGATGCTTTTTCGCAATCTTTTCTGTCAGGTTAGCCGCCAATTGGTGTAATATTTATGAGATATGTTACTGGACGACTTTATTAGAAATTTCATGTTTTTTTCATATAGTGGTCAAAATTGTGGTAGAATGAGCTGTTCTGCCAATGTTGCTACAAATAGTCAGCAACTACCCTCGTCATCATTAAATTTTATACTAGAAGTGAATTATATAAAAAAAATTTGTAACATGTCGTTCAGGCTTTTTACATAATACTTTTTTGTACCAAATTTCAAAATAATCAGTCAATACATTTGGCCCTTTGTAACATATCCTTAACAGAAACCAAATATTGTACGCTACTTTCTTACTGCTAAGGCCACTGATATCTCCAGGTTTTGCTTCACACTCTTCAACGATGTGCATCTTCTTCTGTTTTTGTCATCTCACTTATTTCTTTACTGACTTCAGCCTATCATCACTTCTTTATGTTGTAAGTTACTGATATTAACAATCTTCAGGGGAAGAAATTACAGATAATTAGTTTTAAGTGACTAGGCATGATATTTAAAATGTTTAATGTTTGTTGCAGGTATTCCTGTCTGGGTTGGACGGAAATTGTACACGAGGTATGAACACGCTAACAAACATAAACGAAATCTAGCTATAGCAGGAGGAGTGACTGCATCAGTAAGTAGACATATTGTACTAAAGCATGAGATAGCAGACAAATCTGATTAGGCTTGTGCTACTAGCAGATGGCTCATTTCTGTTTATATAAGGAGCCATATATTTTGTATCTGTAGTGGCCTAAATGCTACAGACTACTCTGATATTGCATAACATTAATAGTAAATAATAACATTATCCATTTGTTTATTTATTATTATATTTAATGAAGAAAAAATACTTTTTCTTTGAAAATTTTTGTGGGGCCTGGCCCCATTGGCCATATAAAAGAACTTTAATCTTCATGGGCTGTGTCCAAGTATAGATAACATGGATGAGGTCGCTGAACCACTGTATGTGGGTTATTGTGATTACATTGGGGATTGCATGTATTGAATTTATTAAGCAGCAGATTTGGTTAATTGAATCTCCCATCATGGGGGGAATATCATAACAATATCATGTGTTTGTTGATATCTCCCGTAACAGTTTGGCAATTATTTCACTGTACTGTTTTCATTGTCATTTCATTTTTTTACTTTTAACTTTGAAGTGATATATCCCCTACCCTGGCCATATGTTACCCTAGTGGGATCACATCCTTACATGTCCTTTACATTAGTAAAGATGTGTGACATTTTCACTTGCTGATAAAGCATGCAAGCCTGTCCAGCCAGAAATATCTGTATGGCAAAGTAAGTTTGTCTTGAGAAGATAAGAACGAAGGTGCCAGGTGCTATAACAGTTTTATGTCTTGTAGTTACATACGGTTTGTTGTGGAAACCTTGGTATTTTTCAGTAGTCTTATTCAAGTAGTTAACATAGGTGTTATTGGTGATTTTCCATTGTAGATCTGGGACCTTGAAATAAGCACTGATACTGACCCCCCCCCACAGATCACTTTCTGAATGTCGTTAAAAGTTTTGTGTGTGTGTGCACAAGTGTAATAGAATTACAAGTTTGGTCTAATTTGATTTAAACTTGGCATAAACTTGACTGTGGTAATTGCTTGGATAATTTCATTAACCTGCAAAATTGTTCTACAGTTTCGAACTGTTGGCCATTTAAAACCTTTAAAAATTATAACATTTTTGTATTATATTTTTTTGGAAATCTGATTTAACCATCATAATCAGCATTTGAAAGTGCATAATTGAATTTTCAAAATCCATTAAAATTTGTTTTGAAATTCAAGGTTTGTTTTCTTATTTTGTTTGTAATTTGAAATTTTAAAGTGCATACAACCATTGTTAGTCATATGCAGATTTTAATCCTGATTTTGATGATGAAATCAGAATGTCAAAAAGAGTTAAGATTTGATTTTTAATATTGGTTTAACATATTTTACTAAAATAAATCAACCATTATACAACATACATTTGATGCATGCATTTCATAGTGCACAACAGAATCAAAAATAACCGTACCGTAGGTCTCTGTGCTACCTGGCGGTAGATACGCGAATTAAGCAGAGTAGAGTAGAGAGTGCATTGCGCAGTCGGTAAAAATCTGAGACTGGCTCTCTCTTTCAGCGACCAGCTTCCTCCGACGACCATGTGTTGATTTAATAAAAATGAAATTATAGTGAGTGAAACAATAAAGTGTGTTAAACTAAAATATTAAAACCACTACTTCCTGAACACTAAATACGCACTGAGGCATAAGAGGGGTTCATGAGTAACTGGTGCTTACCAGTTACTGTGGTTGTTTTAAATAAATAGCTTATAATGTAAAGCTTTTAAGATACATGCTGTACTAAACCTGTCAGCCATTGTGAAAGAGTGGTGATAGTTTGAAATTTTCTTACAGTGAAATACTGATCCACGTTTGGGACAAGAAATGGAAATCCAGTGTATATGATAATAAATCAATGAACTCAAAAGTGAATTAGTAACTAGGACTTGTATTTGTTACTGTACTTAGAAAATAGTGTATAGTGTGCTGGCATAACCAAATTAAATATCTAAAAAAAAATGGCTATAGCAAATTTAGGTCAACAGCCTCCCAGAGGCTCATTTAGAAATTTTATTGAAAAGGATCATTATTATTATTATTATTATTCTCAAAATAAAAAAAACTGCCATGAAGTATTTTTTACTTCATAGTATTTTTTTCATAGTATTTTTTCATAGTATTTTTTTCATAGTATTTCCTCTACTATGAAGGAACGATAGAGTAATGTTGACCAAAATGATAAACTAATATTACCTAAATATAAATTATAATCATCAGCATATTTTATTTGGGTCAAATATCAATAACAATAAACACAATCCATGTATTAGTTCCAATGTAGCCTTCAGTAAAAAAAAAAAAATAAAATAGAATTTTCAAGTTTAACATTTCTGGTTTTTTGTGTGCAAAACTATATAAAAGTTTTTTTTAGACTACATTTGTAAAATCTGTGTAAACACACTCAACTTTCATATTACCTTTTTTTGTGGCCTAGCATATTCACAGATCGTTAGCTCAATTCTAGTCTAGCTTAAAATTCAACTTTCTTATTAGATTTTTTGTGGCCTAACATAGTCACAAATCGTTAGATCAAGTCTAGTCTAGCTTAAAATTCAACTTTCTTATTAACTTTTTTTGTGGCCTAGCATATTCACAAATCGTTAGTTCAATTCTAATCTTGCTTAAAATTCAACTTTCTTATTAGGTTTTTTGTGGCCTAACATAGTCACAAATCATTAGTTCAAGTCTAGTCTAGCTTAAAATTCAACTTTCTTATTAGCTTTCTTTGTGGCCTAACATAGTCATAAATCGTTAGCTCAATTCTAGTCTACCTTAAAATTCAACTTTCTTATTAGCTTTTTTTGTGGCCTAACATAGTCACAAATCGTTAGCTCAATTCTAATGTAGCTTAAAATTCAACTTTCTTATTAACTTTTTTTGTGGCCTAACCTAGTCACAAATCGTTAGCTCAGTTCTAGTCTAGTTTAAAATTAAACTTTCTTATTAGCTTTTTTGTGGCCTAACATAGTCACAAATCGTTAGCTCAATTCTAGTCTAGCTTTAAATTCAACTTTCTTATTAACTTTTTTTTGTAGTCTAGCTTAAAATTCAACTTTCTTATTAGCTTTTTTTGTGGCCTAACATAGTCACAAATCATTAGCTCAGTAAATTTGGAGTGGCTACAGTACTCTTGGGTTTGTTGTGAAATCTTCACAGTTTGAATAACTAAATTAAGGCAAGAGATCGAAACTAGTATTAAGCCATGGTCCAGAGCCACGTTAAGTTTTAATGACACAAAGTACAGATAAACATAATATTTGCTGTCAGTGCACATGTGACACATTTAACCAATTTGTGCACAATTTGTACCACCGGCTCTGTATCGTATATACATAAACAACCAAAAATAAAAGGATAATATGATTTTGAAGAACCCACATATGGATTAGCTGTTATCTCCTTGAAAATTGCAATATATGATATTTTATTGTGACCAAAGTCAAATTTTGAGAAATTGAGTCAAAAGCTTTCTGAACTTTTTTGTAAGAAAATTGTTTATTTATGTAAACCTCATTTAACTTTTTATTACTATAATTTAATTTAATGTGAGATAGTGTAATATTTATTAAAAAAAAATTAAATAAATTGTGTTTTGATGATTTAAGTGGATTGAAAGTGTGTGAGGCTGAAGTGTGTGTTTAGCTTGTAACTGTTACATTGGCAAAGCACAGAACCTGGCTCCTAGTGGTAATGAAAAGTATTGTCTATTATTATTAATTCTGTAGATTTCATTTAAAGTAGAATAACTTTGACAAGTTTGTTACCCATAAAAGCTTCAAAATGCAAAAACAGTACACATACTTCCTCCAATAAAATTCTTTCCTAAAAAAAAATTTAGTTGTAACTAAAGACAATCATAGTTTTAACAAAATCGAAAATCATACGAACTTCTTAAAATAATTTTAATCATAACTCTGGTGAATGTACCAAATTGTTTTAATGTTAATAGGGAAAGTAGACCTCTTCATGAACAGCATTTGAGCAAAAAATTCATCAAAATTGTTTATGCAAATCTGTTTATATCAAATTTCATTTGACTTTTTTTCTTATCAGTGTACCAAATTCGAAATTACTTATAAAAAGTAATTTTGAAAAACAACAAAACATTAATTAACCCTAACATGAGATGGAACTTAAACTTATTTAATTTCAAATGTGAAACAGTAACTTCTGTTAAGAACCTTTATGTAAGTTATGCCTAAAATTTAAGCAAACTCTTTTGACAAATAAGTTTATTTGAACGTTTTTTTATAACCAACCTGGTTTTTTTAGAGGGAAACATCTAAGAAAGTTTGTGCAATTTTTATGCAGTGCTTATTATAAGTTAATTTAGAAAGTGGGTAAGTGTTGTAAATGCGAAAGAAATTCGTTTTGGGGATTCCCCATAGACGGAAGAATATAGGCCTGTGTTACGTTGAATCCTGTATTAGCCCAAGAATAATTAATCTATATGTTTTAGTTCCAACTTCCATTTGCGGGTTGTTGGCGTTACCTCGACTTTTTTCTCAAAAATTTTGACTCGACCGTCCCTACTGGAACATGGAACAGTCCCTATTTTATCCACGGTATAGTCCCTATTAATAAGTCGTCGAATTTTTGACGTATGGTTATGCCGTATCTTGTCGAATTTAATATCCTTTGAATTTATTTTCTAATTTGGTGACTTCATTTCCTTGTTTGTTGTTAGTTTTGCTTTATTAACAAATGGCCCCAGATGATTGTAGCTATGTTTACCAGTTGTAAAGTTGTAATAAAATAGGGCGAGTAGATTGAGTTGTGTTGCTAGGGCGAGAGGCTGTGGTCGCTACGGAGGGATCGATATAGGGGGGGGAGCGGAATAGTTTGAACATTGAACCACCAAGTCACTTGAGCGAAAGTAGTTGTACAGTTGAATGGACATGGACCAGAAAAACAATGGAACAATCTTTGTCTGAAAACAGCTGAGCTAATTTCGCTCAGATTTGGTGAAGGGGCGTGTTTGTTCCAAAGTTCTACATGGAGGCGTTTTTCGTGTTTTTATAATTAGAAATTCAAGGTCAATTTCCGTGCGGGAAAACTAGGTATATCTGATGGAAAACCCTTGCCGCTAGTGGGGAAAACCCTAGTTACTACTAGGAAAAAAAAGCAAAATTAATATAATTTCGCTGAATTAGATTTTGTTCAAATATTGGTAACAGTGTGAATATGTAGATTCTTAAGTCCAGTGTAAAATATTGAGACCACGAAGGCTTCATTAATTTGACATAACAGTTTTAGTTAAGTAAAAAAATATTTTTTTCAGAACTTTTTTGTGTGATTTTCACAAAATCGGCTCTTAGTGATTTTCATTTTTTTAAGTGTAGCTTATTCCGTAAATCTAATCTAATTCATATTATATTTCTGAAAGTTTGTGTTTGTTATTCAATCACGCTTTAACCACTGGACCAATTGAGATGAAATTTGGTACGAATATGGTTTAAGTATCAGAGATACATATAGGCCTATTCCCGTTTTACAAAACGTCATTATACTACTTACCCAGCCCAAAATAATTATCAGTTTTTAGTTTTGTGGCATGTATTAATTGTAGTTATTTACTGGACCTGTGATTTAGGTACCTGAGATGAACATAGATTCAATCCTACTTTAAGAATCTTAATCTGTGTTTTATTTATTGCAAAATTATTGCTTTTAATGTAACATTTTCAGTATTTTAGTTGACATTTTTTTCAAAACTGACTTTAATTTGTTACTTTGTGTTGAATTTTCAATATTAAATGTAAAAAAAATCCCTACACAGAGTGCCAATTGTAAGGTAGTATATAGCCTATATTTGTGTAATTACATTATATGAAAAAATGGTAAATATACAGTGTAGCATATCCTTATTTTTCGATATTTTTGTTACTAAAATGCATTATTATGTGCACAAAAGCAAGAATCCAAAATATGAAAGCACGAGAAGTACGATAAAATCGAAAATAAAAGTGACCAACATAACCTCAAAATTGCTACCCGGCGAAAATCAGTAACGTGTTGTAAATCGGTAAAACAATAAAAATACGTCTAACACGGGTTTTGGGTGATAAGAAACCAATTTTTTAAAAGAATACAGCATAACCGAACTGACATGGTTGGTTGTTAGGTTGTCACGTTGACAAGGGGATACGTGAAAAAACCTTTATATATTTTTTTTAAAAATAGCCTACTATATATCCTGACACGGTTGTTGGGCCTATCACGATGATACGTGAAAAAACCTTTATATTTTTTTTAAAGAAAGAATACTACATATCCTAACTGACACGGTTGTTAGGCCTAACACCGTGATGCGTGAAAAAAACTTTATATTTTTTTAAAGACTACTGCATATCCCAACTGACACGGTTGTTGGGCCTATCTTGGTGATGTGTGAAAAAACCTTTATTTTTTTTTAGAATACAACATAACCTAATTGACACGGTTGTTAGGCCTAACACGGTGATGCGTAAAAAACCTTTATATTTTTTTAAAGACTACTACATATCCCAACTGACACGGTTGTTGGGCCTATCATGGTGATGTGTGAAAAAAACCTTTATTTTTTTGTAGAATACTACATAACCTAATTGACACGGTTGTTAGGTCTAACACGGTGATGCGTGAAAAAACCTTTATATTTTTTTAAAGAATAGTACGTATCCTAACTGACACAGTTATTATGCGTAAAAAAACTTCTATATTTTTTTAAATAATACTACATATCCTAACCGACACGGATGTTGAGCCTATCACCGTGATGTGTGAAAAAAACCTTTATTTTTTTAAAAGAATACTCCAAACTTAACTGACACGGTTGTTAGGAATAACACGGTGATGCGTGAAAAATCTTTATATTTTTTTAAGGAATACCACATATCCTAACTGACACGGTCGTTGGGCCTATCGCGGTGATGTGTGAAAAGAAACTTTATTTTTTTTAAAGAGTACTCCAAACCTTAACTGACACGGTTGTTAGGCCTAACGCGGTGATGCATTAAAAAAACCTTTATTTTTTTTAAGAGTACTCCAAACCTTAACTGACACGGTTGTTAGGCCTAACGCGGTGATGCATTAAAAAAACCTTTATTTATTTTTTAAAAAAGAGTACTCCAAACCTAACTGACACGGTTGTTGGGCCTAATAAGGTGATGCTGGAAAAAAAACCTTATTTTTTTTTAAAGAGTACTCCATAACTTAACTAACACGGTGATGCGTTAAAAAACCTTTATTTTAAAAAAGAAATACACCATAACCTAACTGACACGGTTGTTGGTACCAACACGGTCATGCGTGATCTTTAATGTACGAGTATATTACGTTTACTGGAAAAGCCGTGACGGGTAACAGCTAATCATATTATATTTCTGAAAGTTTGTTTTTGTTTATTTGTTTGTTATTCAATCACACTTTAACTACTGGACCAATTGAGATTAAATTTGGTATGAAAACGGTTTAGGTACCTGAGATAAACACAATACTATTCCAGTGACTTTTTAATAATACTGTATTTTATTAAAATATGACAGGACCCTGTTTTAGAGTATCGAGTAGCAAAAATGTATATTTCTTGGCCGAAAACCATAAATCGTATAATATTGTAAATAGAAATATATTAAAATGAAATGACCTATTCTGATTTTGAAAATCGACTATAAATTTTATTGCCTACATTATAATTGCAGGCAAAGCCGCAACGGGTAACAGCTAGTACTTCATAAAAACTTATATAGCCTATATCCCTATATATGTATACTGTAACTTGTGTTCATTTTTAAAAAAATTACAACTTGAGTTGTGACAAATAAATGGTTCGGCTGTCTCCGTTACCGATCACCGAATGTTTGTCCAATACAGCCACTAAGCCGTCATTGTGACCAGGTTTGTATAGGCTACATCATACACTTTATGCATATATTAACGCTGATTGCGTTAGTAATTTCAGATTATAAAAAAATTTTAACATTTCTGGTGATCGTAATTTGAAACTGCTAAAAAAATTTTGCTGAAAAACGTACTGTCCAAACTATACAAAAAAAAAAAAAAAAAAACAATATGATTTTTGAGGCTAGATGTGACTGGGTAGGGGGCCTACGTTTGGGGCAATCATAATGAACACATTGAGCACTGCGTTCTGACACTGATGGTCGTAGTTTTGACGGCGGTAAAGTTTTATTGCAAAAATTGGAAATGTTCACGTATCAGAATGCACGTGTATATGTCGTTATTAGTGATCGTTTTTTTTTTTTTTTTTGTTTAACGTCCGACTATTTTGCACAGTTGGGCTAATGCAGACGAAAGTGGTCTAGTGATCACGTAAACGAGGCGGGCACGGAAATGTTTCTAATTTATTTGACACTCGCGGCACGCAGCTGTCTCGCTCACGTGATGAAAAGAATTTCTCGAAATGTTTTTTTATCCTATTCTTTTTGTCACTCTGATTTCACATTCGTAATAATTAAAATCTATTACATATATGAGCAAAGTTTCAAAGTGCTATTTTCTGCAGTTTTTAACGTTGATTGCGATAATGAATTCAGATATATATATATATATATATATATATATATATATATATATATATAATTTTTGAAGTTCGAAATAGGAACTATTTTAAAATTGATGAACGGATTTTGCTGGTTAACTAGGTAGTTCAAGCTATTACCAAAATCGATTATTGGACCGAATTTGAAACAAGTCGGACCAAAATTGCAAAGGTGAGCGTGTGTGTGTATGAGTTTTACAGAAGAAGGTCGAACAATATCCCGAATCCGGATTTTAAAACTTCTAATTAGATTTATTTAAAATGAATATTTATAGCTGAAAGTATTTGAATTTAGAAACAAAAAGACAATTGTAATCATTGTATTACCATGCTTATCGTGTTTATTATTTACCGTGAAAAGTTTTTTCAGGTATGGCCGTGTTTTGCCTATACCTGGGCGTAATGATTTATTTAATGATTCATTTAATACAGCGTAATGATTTTATAATGAATCACTGTTTATCAAACAATAAATTTAGGAAAAATGTCACAGGGCGCGATGACATTACAGTGACCTTTACTTTGCCCCCTCTACTTCTACAACTTTACCCTATATTAAAATACAAACACATAGCTTTTATGAAACGCATGTTCTGATAAAAAGGATAATTTTTTAATTTTATCTGACCAATTAAGCTCAGTTTTCAATGATACCTTCACTACTCTAAAGTTTTACTAACATTTAAAAACCGGGCCACATTCCCACATAGAGAAGACCTTTAAAAAGAGATCAAACGTAATTCTGTCTTAACAAATCTTTATATCGTTATACCGGACTGTACTGGCGCCAGGCATGCGGGCAATTGGAATGAGAAACCAACTCGGACAACAGGCCATCAATTTATAATTTGCGTGTATTAATTAATTAATTAAAACATGTTTAGTAACTGAACATAGACAATTGAAAGAGAAGTGTTGATCCCTCCGAAGCGCATAGCACACCGCACAAGTACAGTTTACATCACAGCACTGAATGTTTCGTCACGGTTCACTCACTGGTCCAAAATGTCCATAGTTAATATACCGTCTTCGTGTAGGTCCTGAAGCACGTCTAAGAGTCGTTGTTCCGTCAGAGGATCTCCTAGAGCGACGTCTACCGAACCTATGCACAATAACAGTGCTAAAAGCAAAGACCTACGGAAGTCGCGCGCAAGTTTATGTCGGTCGTAGTCCAGCTGCGACTGGATATCCACTTGGAGTTTGGTGGCGGTGGTGGTTAACGCTTTCCAGTAGGTGTCTAGCAAGGATTCCGTGCGGTTTCGCCTCAACTCGGTGGGCAAAGAGCTGACCAGAAGTAAAGCTATGTCGTTGGTAGGTCTGCTGTAAGTCACCATCTGCCAGTCCAGGATAGCGCACTCGTCGTCCTTGAACAATAAATTGTTGCACCAGAAGTCCGTGTGCGTGATGAGAGCTAGCGGTTCCTCTGGAGCTAGCAGAGCGGCTATAATGTCCTTCGTGTTGGGTCTGAGGGACGTCAGACTCTCTAAGATGGGTTCCAGGCCGGGACGTCGCTCTAAGAAGTGCGCTAATTGAGGCAATCCTCGCTCGACGAGTTGTTGGTACGAGTCCGAAGCTCGGGCTGTCTGGAAGAGGAAGGGATAGCGCTCGTCCAGAGGTGTGCCTTGCTTTACTTTGAGCGCCAGAGACAAGGCGTGCAGCCTCGCGACGGCTTCTAACGCGGCTTCGGTCTGCTCGAGTGTGAGGCCGCGGGAGAACTCGCAGCCGGTGAAGCCTTGCACTTTGAGGTTCTCCAAGACGAGCACGGACTGGGTTAGCGTGTCGTTGTCCGTACTGTACCGAGCGTGGAAACACTTAGGGATGGGCAGTTCGATGTGTGCCAAGTCGGGCGGCAACAACTCTTTTTGGAATTTCCTAAGCTCCGGTACGACCTGCACAGATAAACAAGATAAACAATATCATGGCCTGCATTTCGAAAATCGGCGTTAAAATCTACATAAATTAGCATGACGATTGTATAATTTAGTATTGCTAATGTACGCCGATTTTAACGTTGGTACAATAGTGAAATGAGATTTTCAAAAAATGTAAGATTAAAAGGTTTTAGATTTGATTTGGTAGCCATTTGAAACTCGCACACACACACACACACACACACACACACACACACACACACACACACACACACACACACACACACACACACACTAATTTTTAAGGATTTCAAATATTCTAGACGTTTAAAGGTCTCTGGGTCGTGCTATGTAAGTGATTACCACAGAGTGCAAGTTTTCCGTTGCAGCTTATGTTTTTATATGTACGTGGTATACCCTATATGTATACGCGTACTTGCCTGTAACTGTTAGAATAACTTCGATAGAAAATTCCGGTTCGGCAGCTGTCAAAATATTTAGCAATTTGTATTTGTAGCAATTTGCAACTGAAAATGGGTCATTAGATTTCCCTCAAATTTTGGTCACTTTTGGAAATAACTTAAATAAGTTTAAGAAATTCGAAGTAAAAGAAATTTAAAGTTCGAGAATAAATTGTTTTTTTAATCATAAAATTGGTAGCTTAAAAACCGTTTTTTCTCTCATAGGAGAGACTTTTTGATATATATATATATATATATATATATATATATATATATATATATATATATATATATATATATAGAGAGAGAGAGAGAGAGAGATTGGGTTTGTGTGTGTGCGCGCGTGCGTGAGTGCATGTAATATATATATATATATATAGAGAGAGAGAGAGAGAGAGAGAGAGAGAGAGAGAAGAGATTGTGTGTGTGTGTGTGTGTGTGTGTGTGTGCGCGCGCGTGCGTGCGTGCGTGCGCTCGTTCATGCGTGATATATGTATGTATTAAAGTTTGTTTCAGTTTTCATTTCAACCAATACTTTATTTGACAAGACTTCCTTAAAATATATTTCAACTTCGGGGTCATATTGCAACATTTTTAACTGTTTTTCTGTTTTTTGTACAAACAAAAATCGAGATGTTAAATACAGAACATGAAATTTTAGACTGATATATTAGATATTAGCATTTTATTTGGTGAATTAGGTAATGTTAATTTTGTTTAACACCCAAATGCAAGACTTGGATGGGTGTTCAGTGAGGTTGTGTTAGGTTAGTTTTCGAGCAACACAAAGCCAATGCGTCGCGCATTCATGCATAAATAACAGAACTCATTGAGCAATTAGTCATTGTCTGCTTCTACAAAGAGGACGTATTATATATGAAGATAATGTTAACTTTGTTTGCATCGGGCTTAAACATTTTAGCGAAACTTTTGAAAACCATGAACTTATTACCGATATATGGTCCGAAAGACGTTTTATTGTGCACAATTTCATTGAAATCGGTCATAATTAGCTTAGTCTGAAGCGATGTGCATGGAATAAAAAAAACTTTCATCCGGGGGCCTGAAAACTAATAGTGCTATAGGCCTACAGAACAAAATCTATTTTTCGCGTTGACAATTCGTCTCTTTTGTTAGAAAGAAAGTAGAGTATTAGTCTTACCTTGGTGTAAAACTTAATTTCCCGCAGATCGAATTGCGCTTCCGTGACAAAAAACCTACTGAAAGGGTCCTGTGGAAGTAATTTGATGATGAGACTGAGTGACCGTTCCTCCCCGGCTTCCAACACGTAGTCAACGTCTACGGCCAGGATATCGCTCAGGACACTCTCTCCTTGATCGCAGCCAGGACGTACGCTGAACTCGGACACTTTGGCGTTACGACCTTCGTGGTGCGACGTGAGCATCGCTTCTAACCATTCCTCGGACACGGGGCATTCTTCCTCGCCTGCTTCGCTGGTTTCGTCTTCACTCGCACTGCTTACCGACATGATGCGGAGCGGAGACTGAGCGTTCCCGGCAGGCGACCAGCCTCTCCCTCCCGGCAATCGATAGCAGCTCCCCACCACTCCACCCCACCCATCACACGTTACGTTACGCATCGCATCGGATCGCTTTTTTATTTTATTATTATTAAGATAATAGATCATTGTTAATGTATTTCTTCTTTCACAGTGACTACACAGAATTAGAATATACTATAGTCCAGTCAAGGCATACAGGCTGTTGCAGCAAAATCTGTTCATCTTGCTACTGTACAATTAATCTGCATAAATTAGCATTTTCAAATGTCACTCTTGACAGCTGTAGGGTTCATTTTCATACGATTATAATTTAAAATGCTAATTTAGTGCATGATTATTTTATATTTGTGGTCTACATTAGATTTGATATTAAATCAAAATGTACACAATGTTTTGCTTCCTCATTCCGAAAAAATAAAACACAAAGCGTACATTTTCTTAAAAATATTTGTGTTTAAATTTCAAATAAAATGAACCCACAAAATATTTTTAATTATAGTCAAAATTTATAGAAAATATTGTAAAAAATTATTTTTGGTGACCAAATACAAAAATACTAAAAAATAAGACTTAAAATTGTTTCATCAGATTTGCTCAAAGTTAGGTTATATGTAAATTAGTATTTTAAGTCAATGAACCAAAATTTAAGTAACAATTTAAATATTTCAAAAGTAAATTAAATTACTAGAAAATAAACACTGATTTCCTTCACTAAAATTTCAGTTCATATTAAACAGAAACTTAAATGTGTAACCTGATTTGAGAAATTAGCTGTATTACATAATTTCTGTGATCAGTTTTACATTTTTATAATAGATAGCTTTCAAATTGTATTGTTTACAAAATGTCTAGCTACCTATAAATTGTGTTTGAACTTTTAGCATTTACTTTTAAATTCTAAATTTATGTACTGAATGTAAAAGAGTTGTGTAATACTTTCCCAATATTTATTTTGTATAATTATGTAACTATGTAATTTCATGTATTAACTACAATTAATTAATGTATTATGTATTTACAAAAAAAAACTTATGCTGTTAGGAGATTAATTTTAGATTGTTTTAAAGTAATATATGAACTTTTACATTTGGCAATTTTTGCATTTAAAATTTTAAATGATTTCTTACAGGTTCTTGTATCTCCTGTACTAGCTGGTCTAGCCGTGGGCATCGGGGTACCAATACTACTCTTCTATGTATACGGGGTTGTCCCTGTATCCTTGTGTCGCTCAGGAGGTTGTGGAGTCAGTACTTCAGGCACTGGTGTCAGATTTGATTTCGACGATGAGTCTGACCTGATGGGAGTACTAAGCACCAAGACTGCAGGTAGCAACTCCATACATTGAAGCAGGCACTGTTTGGCACTGTGATATCCCTGCAGATTAACTATAGGCCTAATACAATATAATCTTGTTTGATTAAGTAAACAAACAAATATGATTATTAGCCTGAAATCTTGGTGTTCCAAATGCTATAGAACAGTGGTGTGAACAGTCTTAGTAGCCACTTAGAGCTAGTGTTTATGACCTCAAATCTTGAACGATCAAAAAGTCTATAGAACAGTGGTTTGAACTTATGTCCCAATAGTCATAGATAATGGTATATCAATTTTGTACAAATTTCTGGTATTTTAATTGCCACAGAGCAAGGGTATTTCAGTAGCCATAAAACAGTGCTAAAAACTGTTGTTCCAATAGTTGCGGAATGCAGGGTTCCATTTTTTACAGAATAATTTTTTCTGTTCCAATGACCAGAGCATTGATTTTCCAATAGCCATGAAGCACTTGTAGTGTCACAGAGCAATATTTATAATGCTATAGAACTAAGGTAACAACTGGTGTATCAGTGGCAATATGGATGTCATTATCCACAGATTTTTTTAATGTTCTAATAGTCATAATGCGCTGACCATGGTGTTTGTGAATGGACTCAGAGAAGTTTTGTCCATTTTTCATATTTTGGTGTTCCAGTTGCCATAATGATTTAATGTTAAATTTCATTAAACCAATTTTTTTATGCAAGTAACACTAATGAGACATCTGTGGTAATTATGGTTTTATTTTGGTTGTACAGTAGACTCATGATTATACAAGTCCATTCAAGATTACTCAAGATAAAAAAAAGAAACTATAGTACATTAGGCCTACATCAGGATTAGGAACATATACAAAGCTTGCGCTGTTTTTAGAATGTGTAATTCTGTGTTTTGGTTGAAATGTGATTAGGCGTAGAGAAATGAGTGGTAATTTTCCACCAACCATAATGTAAGAATTTGATGTGAAATATTGTTTTGGCCCTTTTCATGCTTCAGCCAATTCAATTCCAATTCTTGGAATATAACAGAGAATTCTTTTCCTTGTTTGGCACATTTGGCAATTTTGGGGTACAGTGTTCGACCATACAGAATTCATGGAGAAAACTATCAAAAAAAAAAAAAAAAACTAAAACAAATGTGCCAGAGCAGAATAATGAAAACTGTCAGTGAACTATTCGAAGTAGCTAATGCACTAAATGGTGAGCTTTCAATTGACAATGCAGACATTTATGATTGGTGTAATCAAGATGTTCAAATGGAGCTTACTAAAAGTACAATTGTTGATGAGATAATTCAGAAAATGTCTCACTCTGATGAGCACTGCTTAAAAGCAATTGAATCAGCTCTTGCCTGTCGGCAAGCTTTAATGTATTAAACAGCAGCACAATCCTCACCCCATGATCTTCTCATCAGCGTTAGCAAAATACCGCCACATGCAAAAGAGGCAAGAAGTTAGTCCAGAAAACAGTCAGAGATTTTTTCAGAAAATACTTTTGTTTCAAGGTAAAGTACTATACCTTGTTGTTTAGTTGTTGGTCTATAACCTGGTTTTTAGCATTAAACTTACTTTTCACATTTTTTTTTTGTTATTTACATAGAAATTCTATATTACATGAGTTATTCCTTATTAGTACATGATCGCAGATCTAATGTACTGTTTTTTTGTGATAGTTATAATTACATATCCAACACATACTGTATTTCAAAAAAGAAATTTGTATTTAGATGGAGACACAGTGAGTCATCCTGGTGGCAATCCTTCCATAGGAGAAGCCTCCTTATCTCTTGGTAGTGGAAGTCACTTGGAGAGAGATGCTGACAGGGAATCCGCAAGCATGGTAGCCTTGGCCGGCAGCATAGCATCATCACTGCCTGGAGGTGGTCACAGGTTGGAAGTGCAAGCAGATGTTGCTTCCACACAGAGGTTCAGTATGAGTAGTGAGACTGCCTCAGCTACGACTAGTCTTTCAGAAAAATCTTTAGCTGATGATGGAGGTGCCTCGACAAGGGCTCTTGCGGGTTCCGTTCTCAACTTTAAGGTCAGACAATACAATAAATTATAAACATAGGTGATATGGAATAAAGAAGTAATATTTACTGTTATCACTGCCAGCATGAACTTACGGTTTTATTGTAGTTGAATTAATTATAATTGAATTATTTATTGTTTGGATTTAAATTTTTTGTTAAATTCAAAATTGAATGGTATGATAAAATAATTATCAAAAAACATAATTACTGAGGGATTTCAAATTAAAAGTACTTTCAAACAAAGACACCTCTAGTTTTGACTGAAAGAAAAATTTGGATATTCAACCATAGCTACTTTAATTTGTTTATTTAACAATGTAATTTGAGTTTAATTTATGTAGTTCAAAGTGAAATTTTAATACAATATACCTTTTTTTTGTTAAAGATTATTTATTGGCATTGTATGTAATGGTAAAAGGGGTATATATGTTCTCTAAGGATTCGTTATTACCTTGGGGTTTTCCTTTTTCTGGATAAAGTTATTGTCACATGTTTTTCAAACAAAAATTCTTCAACACCCACCTTCCATTTAGTTTACTGTGTGTCAGGAATTAAGTAAATGCTGGGAATGACATCCCTTTTGCTGGGGTTGTAAACAAATTTTGAAAGTAATCTAGCTTTATCAGGGTAAATCAGAAACTTTGTGTTGGCAAGCATTTTTTAAAGCTTATGAAATAAGACTAACTTTTATTGTATTTTATATCGAGAGGGTCAGGACGACCGAACTAAAGGCCTACTTATACAATAAACTAATACTAGTTTGAGTTGTTTTCAATTATATTTTAATTATATTTAATATTTAATAATAATTATTATTATTGTATTTAACTTTATGTTAAAGGTGGATGGAGGTTCTTTGTCCAACTTCCGAGGCACAAGCAATGACAGTTCAACACCAACTCCAGGAGATGCACATACAGATTCCATGTCCATGCGCAGTGAAGCAAATGTACACACTGATTCAGTTTCAATGCGTAGCGATGCTAATGTGTCACTCAGTTCCCTCGAGGAGTTGGCGTCTGGTTTGATGAGACGAGTAGCTCGCAGGAAAGGTGTATTAGATAGACAAGCCAGTGAGAGTGGTGAAGACGCTGGCTCAGAAAGAGTACGTTTTGATGATAATGTTAGTTTCATTGAGGCTGAGGTCGGTGGCCATTGTAAAGTAACAAGGAAACACTCCAGTAACAGTACAGACTTATCTACTCCAAGTACCAGTAATTCCAGGTGGGTATTGAAATAAGGATATTTAGTTACCGATATAAACTACTCAGTTATATCTGAATGTCCTGCTGGAATGGTAATGTGGTGTTCCATTCTCAGTAAAACATTTCTTTGTACATAAGTGTTTAAATGTTTTTTATTTTACAGAAGTTAAGCGTATTAACTAAGAATCTGATCAATTAATTGTTGCTTTTATAATGTAAGACAAAATATTTTGAACAGAAACATTTTACTGAGAATTAAATCAATGTGCCAACTCTGCCAGGTACATTCTTTCAAAAATCAGGCTACAGGTCTTGAAAATATTATTGGGATTCACATTACATAAATCCTGTAAATAAAATCTTAAAATGGTTGTCATTTAGAACCTCAACAGTCCGAACTTTTTGGAACTGAAACTTCATATTAAATAGATGTTTATATACTATTGTGTTTTTAATACCTGTTCTTAAATGTCAGTCATAGTGTAAGGCTACTGTAGGTAAGACTATAATGTTATTCATTACTAAAAGGCTAGTTCTGTATACAGACCTGCTACAGCAGTCTCCAGTCTGCGTAGCCTGTTCTTCCATTCTGCCGACACTCCTCGCTCTTCTGCATCCAAACTGAATCTGACTGATACATCTCGCCCCAGTACAACTAAACTTGGTCATGCTGATGCTTCTTTGTGTCTTCCCGTCATCCCGGAGCCACTCAACTCTGATTCTGTTATTGTATCTATGCAGTGAAAGTAACAAGCATGTCTTTGTACAACTAAATTAATACAGTAGATATTATAAATTATGTATTTTCCTTTTGTTACCTGACACCATGGTGTTTAGATAGTTAATTATTTCATATAAATAAATTGTATTGATTCGTGAGCTTCCTAAATTTTAGCTGAGATGTTTTTGTAAGGCCTAAACATGTCTGCAAATAAAATATTGATATTCATTAAAATAGTATTCATTGAATGGACTGCTTATAATAATTTTGCATACATGTTATTTATTATTTATGTATATTTTTTTTAAAAACACTCATGCTACATTGTTTCAACTTTCTTATATTAAAATATATCTTTAATACATTTATTGCTATCTTTTTAAACCTTGCATACAGTACAGTTAGGTAAAAATAAAATATTAGCAAAGATTAAACACAGTAAGAGGGGTTTGATGAGTACAGCAGGCAAACATTTTCTTTGGCATAAAATATTGTTTGGATGGAATATAAAAGTTGTCACGTAAAAAAACATTCAGTTAGCAAATGAGTTACTGGAGCACAACCTAGAACTATGAAATGTGGTTGATCTCCTGACTTGTGCAGCACTTGAGAACTTCTTACAAATTTATACAATATCTGTATTGTACAGAAACAGAATATTTGGGTTTATTTTTTGTATAAACCTACAGTAGTGTTCTGAGCATGACGAGATTTGTATACATAACCTTCAAAACAAAAAGAATGTCATTGTCTACATAAGATTTAAAAAACCCACCCTATCTCCCGTTTACAATTATGAAAGCAGAATTTACTGCAACAGAATTATGATAAGCAGAATCATACTGTACTTGTTGATGACATTTTACACATTCAAGATAATGGGAAATTACAACACCAATTACTTCAGCTGTGTGTGGGGGGCACTGTAACGTTTGCAATTTTGATTAAATTTGATTCAAACTTAGCAAAAACAATTGTAAATAATATTATCTGAATACACATTTTTGTTACTACAGTAGAAACATTTTGAGCTTTTTATATGAAAACAGTAGGAGATAGAAAAAAGTGTTAAATTATAAAGTTGAAGAAAATAAAATTTCTAATATGATTTTTCAACAAAACATAAATTGGATCAACTAATTAACCAGTATGGTGTTAATTATCCAAGCCTCTCATTATTCATATACTGTTTCAGAAGAATATGATAAAAGCTATGTGGGGTTTCTGAATGGAATATTTTTCATTTTTGGGTATGTGGTTCAGTATGTGTATGTCGCTGAACATTGTGCCATCTGCTTTATGTGTTAGTACAGGTAGTATGTTTATGTGCGTGCACTCAACTTTTGGACTGATTTCATACAATCTGGCACAAAAATGACTTAGTTTAAATGTTAATTTATGCACATTTCAATGCTGATCACAACTATGATAAAAGTGACCTGATTTTCAAAAAGCATGTGAGAAAAAAAAGATTTTTTTAAATTTTGTAAAACCAATTTACAGCTGCTGTTATAAAACATGCTGAGTAATAAGAAAATTGTACAAGGTATTATAAAAATCAATTTATTAGAATGTTTGTTTAAAATGTTACTTAATTTTGCCAGTTATCATAAACAATTATTTCTTTTTATTATAAGAGAATCATATTAGCTTGCCCTTTACAACTATTTAGCTAAAAGTAATATCATTTCTCCCAACGGTTTGTTGCTCAACATTGCCTAATACAATTAATGTTGATGTGATTTCTATTAAGTTTTGACAATCATTTCCTTTTGCATATTTACCATGAACTTCATTATTGTAAAACTGACAATGAACAGGAAGAATATTGTGTCATTAATATTTAATTATGTTCACTCCTCTCGATACTGTGTGACATTTGTTGTTAGTTTAAGATGAGTCTATACTTCGATGTTGTTTTGGTCTCTACTTGTGCTGTTTTCGTAAGTAGCTAAATAAAATGTAGTTCTAAGTAATATATTGATATATTTTGAATAATTCTGGGCGAACAAAACGAAAAAGAAATTAGTGGTGCAAAACATTTAACAAACTTTCTTGTGTACATTATTTCTCCCAAAAATCTGGTTCAGAAGCTATGGAAAATCAGTTTAAATTTGTAAAACAGCAATTATAGTTAATTTTTCTGTTTTTAAAAAATTAATTTGGTACATTGACTGGAAGTATTGTGAATCTTTGTTTGAGAAAAATCTAATACAGTAACCATTTTTAAGAAATTATGCAAAATTTCTAGTTTTTTCATTAGGCAGTGTATGTTTTTGAACCAGATTTTTAGTTAAAAATTTCTGGTCAATTCTTAGTCTCAAGTGATCCTGATGTAACCTTGAGCACCTAGACATGTAACATAAAGTGTTGGTCAAGTGCAAACATGTTTTTGCTGTACAAAAACTCGGATAGTTATGTTGTCAGTTTAACACACTTTCCATTGTGACTTAAGAAACTTTGAAGCACAACAAAGAAAAAGGTAGTGAAAAAACAAGCCGAATTCTGGAGAACATTGATTGTGAGAATGAAGATTTTGGAAGGTGTACAAGTGAGATGGTACACCGTAGAACTTGCTATCATCAGCAATCAAACAGTAAGCAGGATTCTTAATAATGAAAGTGGCTCGTAAACAAAAAGAACTTTAAATTTTGGTCTGCAATTAACCCAAACAATCTTTACGTAAAATCTTTCCATTTAGGAAAAGTAACAATGTGGTGCACAGTGCCATCTTGTGTTTTCATCAGACCTTTCCTTTTTTGAAGAGGAAAAGGTTGACAGTAAACTGTATGTTATACTGACATGATGATAACTTTTGTTTTGCCTAAAATCAATGAATATGATCCAGATGAAGAAACAGTGGCTCATCTCTTCCAGAAGATAATGCAGCAAGCAATACTGCATGTTTCAATAGATTTGGCTCACATTGGTTGTTTAGCAGAAATAATGACATTCTGTGGTATGCTGCTTTACCAGATTTGATGGCTCCAGACTTTTCCTTTGGGTTTGTTTCAAGTCCAGTGTTCTGGGAAATCCCTTCAAGAATCAGAGATGATTTGAAAGAGCAAATTTGGCAAAACAAACAACATTCCATTGGAGATACTGCAAAATATCATGGGTGGATTCACTCTCAGACTCTGACAATGTGTGTAAAAACAAAAACACCATCTGACACACTGTATTCAAAAAATGAATATTTTTCATATAAAGTAATAATTTCCACTTATGTGTAGCTAATTAATATTCAAAAAAATAAACTTTTTTTAACTAATTATTTTTTGAAACTTTTTAATCTTGCCATTTTACTGCCTCACCTGATACATCAAAATCAATATTTTCACCAACATAGCCTCATTAAATAGTAAGAAAATAAATCAGCTGTAAACTGCCTATCTAATTACACATTTTTTAAAAGGCATTTGTCTATTATGCTATTTACATGCATTAAAATTTCAATAATTCTTTAAGTAAAATGTGAAATTTGCAATTAATAGTTTTTACTGTAGGATTTTTTTAAATTGAAACTGACTATGTTTATCTTGAATGAGGTACCAACTCACTGCATACTTTTTATCTACTTTTAATCCTTTCCGTTTTAATGTCCTATAGAGAAATGTATATGACCAACTACTGTTTTTCCTTGGCAGTTTCATAATTTACATGTGCGGCAACAAAAATCAGACAATATTTTGTATATTTTACGAAGCTAACTTATTAATCATGCATAGATAATCCCAAATGCCACTTTTTGCGTAACGTGCTTAGAACAATTTCAATATTTATTTAAAAGTCATTAAACTTATAGGTTATGTGGCCCTACTGACAGTCCCCTATCCCTGACCGTTGTACAAGCTGGGACAAGCATTTCGAATACCAAACAAGTATTTTGGACAATGTTTTTACACAAATATATTTGACATTTCTCCTGCCATTGTGCATTTATCTATTGTTAATCAATCACTTTTAAATTTATTTTTTAAACATGTTTTCCCTTTCTTCCAACTGCCACTCTCACCCCAACAACTACTCTTATTCAAAAGGCTGTGTTTACTTAAAGGCTGTGTTGGTTGGGTGTCCCTATCTCTGCCATGTTAAGTTGTGGTACATTTTCTCAATAACCATACAAGATAATAAGAAACTTGTTTGTTGTTTTGTTCCCTACAAACACCTTATTAATAAAAGCAGAGGATATT
This sequence comes from Callitettix versicolor, assembly GCA_022606455.1. Lineage (NCBI taxonomy): Eukaryota > Metazoa > Arthropoda > Insecta > Hemiptera > Cercopidae > Callitettix > Callitettix versicolor. The sequence goes on from CM040184.1 coordinate 45,289,999, forward strand.
TTCATATCTTTTCACATTTTTTAAAATATTATTTTATTAAAATTTAAAAAAAAATAATTGACTGCTTTATATAAATAAAACCAATTGATGTATCAACATTCCCTTTGCTCAAATTAAAAATATATTTGTAAGTAATAAAATTTAAAAAAATATATTATCTTGTGCGGTTTTTGAAAAAATGAACCTAATGTTTGAAAAACACAACTTTTGGAGAATCATAATTAAAGACTGAACTCGTAAATACAACTTCATTGTGAGATTATTAACTAACCTCAGTAGCGGACAGGTTCATGAGAAGGGTTATCTGGGTTCTCGTGCTCTTCTAACATCCTCAAGTCTTCTCTTGACCAATTAAGTCTTTCCGGCACATTTTTTATATTCCTGGATATCCTTCGCCTTTTTGATACGAGTTTGATTGATCAACTTCATAAACATTATATAGTTTTTTTCCAGGGGCAAATACCTAACTTAATTAAAAGTTTACACTTATATAATATTTTCTTTGTTGAAAGTAGAAATTGCTTTGTAAAAACCAAAATTGTTTTCATCACAAATGGTGATCTGGGTATTCTGCTCCAAATAATGTAAATTAATTAATGTAAATTTATATTAATTAGAGCTTCGCACAGATTTTATGTTCTGCCAATCAAGCGCCATCAAAGGAGGTCTGGACTATATAATAAGTCTTTGAAAATAGGCTTAATCTTAGTCATTACAGCCTCTAGCAAATGAAAATGCTTACTGTGGCTATAAGGCTCTTGAGTAATAATTGATTTTTGATACTTACACCAGGTATCCGGGCCTTTTGGACAGAGGTTTTGGTTTTCAGGTGCCAAAATATAAAAATATTCAGCCCACACTGCAATTTTAATTTTTTGTAAGCTTGAACAATTTCCCCTAATAGCTTGACCATAATAATCTTGAATTTTATTTATTGCTGCTTCTGTGTATTTATGCTCACAACCACCAATAGTTTTACCATCCAATAGCAGGGTCTTTAAGAGTCCTTAGCCTACTGTCCATCCTTGTTTGGAAATGACCGAAACATTCTTATTTTTAAAACAAAATCTGGTCCATAAAGTAACTTAAGTGACTTGAGGCCTTCTCCGAGGTGCGTAATTTGTTCTTGCATGAGCACATAAAAAGGCCTCTAATGTGAGTTATTATCAGAAATGTATAATAATCAACTTAAAGCTTATTAAGTTGATCAATAACATAAATTGATTAACTTATGGTAATCCTGACTCACCTTAATACTTTCATAGTGCAAAATTTGCATTGGGCCCCCTGGATTGTATTATATACAAGTTCAAGTGTGTATTCCTGCTTTGTGGAGCACATTTTTGGTAACATTGCCTTAAATTAAAGGGTGTTTGATGTGTTGGTAAGCTTACTGCCTCAAAATTAATGATCCTGAAACCAAGTGTATTTAATGAAAATTTGGTTTTTATAAATTTCTGTCAATTTTATTAGCATGTTAATGGTTAGGCCTAATAATAAAATTAGGAACCAGAACATAATAAACTAGTAATATTGTTTTTAAATAAAAATTATTGCAAAAATATTTTTACAGTCTTTTATTTAAATTATGACTGAAGATTTAAAAGTTAAACACTAATAGATGGTGTTAAAAATAATTTTATAAACTCTATAAAGCTTATTAGAGTAAACACTACTCTTGTGCATCACCTGATAAACTGTCAATCATAGAATATGATGTGCTCTGTATTCATTCATTCATTATTATTGTAGTGAATAATTTATTGAAGTTCTATTAGATAGAAGACAAATATTTAATACATATTGTTTCATTTATGAATACAGTGCCTAGTTCTCTTGAATCTTCAATGTATTCAAGGCAACACTGAGTAAAGGAAAATAATGTAAATTTGTCCACAAAAAATTCAGTGTGAACAATTAAGGCTATAAATGTTTTTCATAGTGATCCAATTTCACAGTCATCCAATTTCCAATAACTGAATATATAAATCATAATAAAATATAAATTATTATCAAAGTAAATAAATATAAATTTATCAGAGTAAATAAATATACATTTTTTTAAATAGTAGGGCATTTAAAAGCCATGAATTTTGTAGCTACGAGTAATATTTTTAACATTAAATTCAGTTTTGGTTAATTTTGCAAACAATGCAGGCTATAATCAGTTTAGTAGAACTTGAAACCTGTGGTACAATACATTATATCTTAATTCTTTGTCAAACTTCTGGTCTTGTCCATATATTTAAAGTATTGTGATACAATGTAGAAAAGTAGGTTATTATTTTTTTTAATAATTAAAATAAATAGGCATACATTTGTTTCAGGTTATTAGGGCTATATGTCATATTATTATTATGAAGAATCATAATTTGTAAGTAAAATTCCAAAATAAATGTGGACTGTAGACCGTCTACATTCCATGTAAAATGATTACATTTATTTTGGAATCTGATAGACTTCAGTTTTGTTTGTGGATGAGATATGGTTAATATCTGAAAAATATTCAACTATCAAAGAGAAACAGGGTTGGTCCTAAGGGGGATAGTACATACCATTATACAGAGCGGCAAATTTAGGTGGCAAAAATTTGATGAAAAATTATTCCCAATGTAATATTAGTAAGAAAAAGTTATTTTCACTTACAAAAGGTATTACAATGCAAAAAGTAAATGTATTCTTTTTAAATAGGTGGGATATAGATTACATGTAAATTATTTTAATTTTTCATTCGTTCATTCTATCTATATCAGTGAATAAAATTTATACTATAGCCTATAAATGAAAGTCTTTCATTCATTGACTAACAAATGATTACTGTGTTTCAAAAACAACAAAGCCTTTGAAGTTAAAATTTCTTATGATGGTCTTATACGTAGATGTGGAATAAGATCGGATTTTAAAAAATTGTTTTTTATGTTGTGTAACAATGCTTCTTTGTAAAATATGAAAATTGTGTAGCAATATTTGACAGGTTTTTGCTGGAAAACGTCTTCGCACATTTTGATGAAACTTTTTTTTATTATGTAGAGCTGTGACAGTTGTGAAGTTTTAAGCAATCTCAAACTGCCATACACCTATTTGAAGCAAAATTGAAGGCACTAAAAATGTCTGATTTATTTGTCTCATATAAAAGCCCTAATTTATCTGCTTTTCACTGGGATTCAATTTGACAGATTTCAATAAAAACCTTTATACTTTAAACTAAAAGCAATTATTATTATGGTTTAAGCTATTTTAAACTGTTATACAAATATTTGAAACAATGTGGCAGCCGCTCAAAATGCCTGATTTAATTAAATGTATATTTTCAAGAGCTCTACAAGGAATTAAATGGATTGTGCAGTTCATAGATTACATACATTAGATACAAAGCAAAACCTGATGTTAAAGAAGGTTCTGCATAATTGGAAAATTATCGCATAGAAGCATGAATAACCAGTTAGAATAAAATAATAATAATTTTTAAGTGGTTTAAGAAGGCTTTTTTCTTGAATACGAAATCTTGGTTTTGTTTGCATTATTTGTTCGGTTTTTACAGGAAAATGTCTCACACATGATAAAACTTTCTTATTTCTTACACGGAGCTGTGATGACAACAGTTTAAACAATCTCAAACTGTTATACAAATATTAAAAAAAAGGGAGGCTTTTAAAATGTCTGATTTATCCAATTTGCTAACTTTCATTGAAAAATGCAATCATGCATTTCTGTGAAACTGTTTTTCTTTGTTGTATAAAACTATGGCAAGGTTTTAGGCGATATTAAACACCTATTTGTAACGAAATGGTGGGCACTTGTGATTCCTGATTTACGTACTTGTTACTTTAAAAGATCGCTTTTCACTGAAAAATGGTTTCATGCATTTTAGTAAAACTGTTTTCTTTTTGTTATAAAGAGCTGTAACTAGAACTCAGGTAATCTCAAAATGTTATACCCCCATTTGAAACAAAATGGTGGTTGCTCAAAATGCTTGATTTATTTTAAAACTGGGTACTTTTATGAGCTTTATTCTTTTAAAGGCAAAAAGCACATTAAGGCTATTATTACCTCCCTAAATGTATGTGAGTGTAAAGTGTTAAAGTTGTAAGAGTAGTGTTGTAAGTGTAAGTGTGTTACACTTGCGTACCTCGAGGGATGTCTAAATACTCTCAATAGGGGCAGATCATCTGCAATGCGTTGTGGGAATTTATGAGCTTTAAATGTAGAGCCTAGTGTAGCATTGAAATAACATTTTTAAGTCAATTTTGATGTTAATTAATGAACACAGCTAGCAGAATGAAGATCCATAATGAATTTATAATTTAAAACAAAAAGCACTTCAAATAAACAAGAAATGATTTCCCAGTTGTTTTTGTTGTACTTTATGTTTATGTCAAAATCATTAAAGAACTGAATGCAGTAAGTCAGAAAACATGTTCACAGCATAATAGGACATTTTTGTTCACAAGTTGTGCTCTTATATAGAATAAAGCATACCAAATATCTGATTCCATGATTACTCGTATATTATAATGTTGCTTTACCTAAGGCATTATTTCTTATAAAATTTATCAATGAAGTTTGGCCAAACTTCAAATGATCATTACTTAATACAAAATTTACCCTTTACAAAATTTTCCAACAAAAAAAGTCATTGAAGTTAATACACAGTCATAATGTAGGACAGGTTGGAGTAGCTGCAATGAAAAATTCACCCAGGGCAGGAAATATAGGACCAAGCCTGAGGAGAGATCATTAATAACCTGCAATAATTATTGCTTTTTAAGTTGCAGTATCAATATGGGAATTCATAATTCCTGTTGGGAAGAAATAATTTTAATACTGATTACAATATTGACTTAATTTATTTGGACACTAAGTGAAAAATCCAATTTTACTGCTAAAAACACCAATCAAAAAAAAAAAAAAAAAAAAAAAATGAATCCCTACAAAATTGCAAACAGGACTATGATTTTAACATAATGAAGCCAATTTTGTTTTGTTTTTTGTTTTGAATTTTAATTAAAGTAAAGATTATTAAAAAAAAGTTGGGTGTTTCTAATCTAATCTAGTCCTTGGAACAATACACTAAAGTGTTGAGTATAAATACTGAAAATTTTAAGAGTCCATGAATAAACTTCTTTATTATTTTTTTAGAAAGAATGTTAAGGGGCATAATTTGCTAATAATAAACACAACATAACAGCATGTATATATTTTTTCTAAACAATCCAGAACACTTTTAGAAACATACAAAATTGTTTAGTTTATATATAAAACAAAAACTGTATATATCAGCCCATAAGAGTTAAAATTAAAGTTTTAAAAGGTTAGGTCTAAACCCATTAGTTTCACGTTTATTAGGTCTACTATCGCCCAATATAAAATTACGATTATTTAGTTCTTTTATATTTCTTATTGTCTTTCTTGTTTTTATTTACAAATCATAAGTTTACATGTTTTATTTAAAATGTTTTGAATTGTGTGAAATATAGATATTGTAATTTTGTTAAAGTATTTTGATTTAAAATAATGAAACATATTATTTTAATTCAACAGATGTATACAAATACAGTAAATGCTCGCCGCTTACCTCAATGCAGCCTTAACAATACCCTGAATGTTACTTTTGGAACAAATCTGCAGTCAACAACTCAGTTGTCACCAGGAGCTTTAATTACAAATCGATTTTTCTCAGGAGTTAGTCAACTAGTCCCAATTCCAAATATGTTATCCCAGGGGAAAGTAAATATACATCTTCCTCCAAAGATGTATCAACAATTTCTAAAAAGAAATAGCTTACCTCAAGGACCCTCTTCAAGTACAAGTCAGTTACCCCCAGGACCTCAAAGTACTGGTCAATTACCACCAGGACCCCTAAGTACTATTCAGCTTCCTCCAGGACCCTTAAGTACCATTCAGCTACCTCCAGGACCCATAAGTACCATTCAGATACCTACAGGACCCCCAATTACTATTCAGCTACCTCCTGGACCCACAAGTACAAATCAGCTATCTCCAGGACCCATAAATACGGTTCAGCTACCTCCAGGACCCATAAGTACCATTCAGCTACCTCCAGGACCCACAAGTACCATTCAGCTACCTCCTGGACCCACAAGTACAATTCAGCTATCTCCAGGACCCACAAGTACAATTCAGCTATCTCCAGGACCCATAAGTACCATTCAGCTACCTCCAGGACCCATAAGTACCATTCAGATACCTACAGAACCCCCAAGTACTATTCAGCTACCTCCTGGACCCACAAGTACAATTCAGCTATCTCCAGGACCTACAAGTACCATTCAGCTACCTCCAGGACCCATAAGTACCATTCAGCTACCTCCAGGACCCATAAGTACCATTCAGATACCTACAGAACCCCCAAGTACTATTCAGCTACCTCCTGGACCCACAAGTACAATTCAGCTATCTCCAGGACCTACAAGTACCATTCAGCTACCTCCAGGACCCATAAGTACTATTCAGCTACCTCCAGGACCCATAAGTACCATTCAGCTACCTCCAGGACCCATAGGTACCATTCAGCTACCTCCAGGACCCATAAGTACCATTCAGCTACCTCCAGGACTAAGAACTTCAAATTTGCCTATTACAGTTCCATAATTACCATGAAAGCAAGCATCAGCAAGGATAAAAACATTATGCACATAATCATGTTATAAAATACAAGATTAATGTAATCTTATAGAATTAGGAATTCTTAAAAAATAAGTATTTAGACTTCAAGGTAAGGCTTACAGGTAGGCTATCTATTTTTTTCCTCATTTTTATATTTTAAAAGGATTGTGAAAAGAACAGTTTAAGTATATCACACAAATGCTCTTAAAAGCTTTGAATACTAAAAAAAAAACAAACAGAAAATTGTTTATAAGAGAAAATCTAATAATTTATATTCTAATAAAATTGCATCTACAACTTTTGTGTTATGATATTCATAGCCTAAATTAATGTTATAAATTAACAGGTCAGGAATACAATCAAACGACCACAAAGATCAAAAGCTATGTGACAATCAAAAAATCAACCAGATAATTAATTAATTGTCAGTAAGAAATAGTAATTCTTCTTTCCTTTTATTTATTTGGTTGCTCAACCCAAGTGTAGTACTTTTCATTCAAAATTTTAAGTGTTTTGTAAAATATATTTATACAGATGTATCACATAATTTCATCATTCAAGTATGGACAATCGCTCTTGTCAAATATCTGTATGATACAATAAACATACACTAGAATGTAGACCTAGTCTATATTTTGCATGTAAAAATTAATCAAATTTACATGGTTTATGGTTGTAACCTATTCATTTAATTTCAAAGTTTAGATCCAGTTTTTAGAAAATTTACCAGCAGCCAGTACCAGAACTGCAAACTTTCCAAAAAAAAAAAAATTTAGAAAAATTAATTCAGTTGTCTTGTCTTGCCTATCAGTTGTGATCATTTATTTTTGCCACTACATAAATATAGCTTAATGATAAAAAAATGTAACCATTGTTCAATTACTGTAAAGTTTTGGGATTAGGTTTTGAGAGCTGTTATAATAATGAGCTAATGCTGCATGATAACCAGGGTTGTCCTCAGCAAATGCAAGGCTGGTGTAAGAAAAAAACCCACTCCATATCATTTTGGAAAAATAGTGAATTTATGTAGTGCTAATAATAATAACTAACACCATATAATTTTATACAAAGAAAGGATCATTGTTGTTTAGAAATCTGATTTAATTAGGCTCTTACATAACTATGATTTTCCTACTTAAAAAAAGTTTTACTGAATGTTCTAATAAAACATTGGTACAGTAATAGTCAGTTTTTGAGCAATTTGATAAGCTGAGAAATTTAATTTTAAAAATATTTTGGTTGCTAACTTTAACCTAACAAAAATTATATTAAAAAAACGACAGGTGTGAGATCTGTGTGGTCAAACTGCCTTAAGGATGACTCTATGTAACAAAACATTGTTTAATTGTTATTTGTAATTATTATTGTATTAGTAATTTTATTCCTTCAAATTAAATGACAAGAAGTATTATTAGTTGTAAAATATAAACATTATATTCAACTTGGTCTTTGTTTACTGAGTTTTTCATTAAAACCCTCAGTGTCAATCCAGCCTAGTCAGCAAACTTCTACTGTCTGAAATGATGAATGCAATGAAGTCTTACTGCCAGCCTACATAAACATCTCTATCATAATGTTCTTAAGTGAAGGGGTATAGACCTACTGTGTAGTGAAATATTCTTATACCTTTACCGTTTTTATAACACATTTTCATCTAGTTGTCCTAGTTTCACCAAATGTCAGGCTACTGTTCAATGTTTACCAAATGTTTACTAGGTGTGTTCAGAAAGTAACGAGAATTTTTAAATTTCGCGGACTTGGAGAGTCCGATTGTCAAACATTTTTTTTATTATGTTGGTATACATGCCCTTGAAGTATGATAAAACTTTCAACTGTTTTCATTGTTGATTTTGTCTGTGACAGCTACTAAGGTTAGACGTGTTTTTATGAGCTCGGCGATTTTCGTTTGTTAAAAGAAATGGATCAAAGAATTTGTATCAAATTTTGCGTAAAAAATGGAATAAAGTGTAACAAAGTGTGTGAAATGTTAACAAAGGCCTATGGTGAATCTGCTATGAGTAAAGCAGTTTACGAGTGGTCTGCTATGAGAGTTTACGAGTGGTATAAGCGTTTCCAAGAGGGCCGTGAAGATGTTGAAAATGACGAACGCCCTGGACGACCCAGCACATGAACAACCGATGAAAACGTGGACAAAAGTGAAAGAAATGGTTATGAACAATCGCCAAATCATCATTAGAGAGGTCGCTGATGATGTTGGCATATCGACTGGATCATGTCATGACATTGTTTCCAGTGTTTTGTGTATGAAAAGCTTGGCAGCAAAATTCGTTCCAAAATTGTTGAATTTTGAACAAAAACAGCGGCGAATGGAAGTTGCTCAGGAGTCACTAAATGAAGTCAACGACGATGCAGAATTACTGAAACGTATTATAACAGGTGACGAAACATGGGTTTACGGATATGACGTCGAAACTAAGGCTCAATCATCCCAGTGGAGGCATTCTGGCTCGATAAGTGCGGTCGAACGTGAAGGTTATGCTCACTGTGTGCTTCGATATTAATGGCATAGTGCATCATGAATTCCTGCAACCAGGAGAAACGGTCAATAAGGAGTACTACCTACAAGTTCAACGCCGTTTTCGTGAAGCAATCCGAAAAAAACGTCCGGATCTTGGAAAAACAATTCATGGCTTTTGCATCACGATAATGCACCAGCTCTCGTGAACTTTTGGCCAAAAACAGTACTGTAACGATGCCCCAGCCTCCATATTCGCCAGACATGGCTCCTGTGACTTTTTCCTATTTCCAAAAATAAAGAGAACCTTAAAGGGCTGTCTTTTTACAGCCGTAGATGACATTAAAAGCTCATCGCTGAAAGAACTAAAGCCTATCTCAAAGATCGAGTTTGAGAAGTGTTTCGAGGATTGGAAAAAGCACTGGCACAAGTGCATAATCTCCAATGGGGACTATTTTGAAGGCGACAACATCAATGTAGAAGAATAAATAAATATTTTGTTCAAAAAATTTTAATTCTCGTTAATATCTGAACACACCTCGTATATCAAGTAAACTTTCAGACTGGTAACTGTAAGATACAAAGATAATGCTTTTTTTCTTTGTTCTGGTTTAAACTATTTTTTGTTTTATTGTTTTTAAGTTTACGACTCTTTTATGCCTTAGTTTTAACTTCTGCCCTTAAAATATTGTAACTTATTTCTACCGCTGTTAACATTCAGCTAGACATTAGGTTAATGCATTTTTGTATTATTTGACTGCTTCATGCATCCAAACTGAGTAACAATACTATTAATTTTTTATAAAAAAGGTAGGATATATAAAAAGTTATATTTTTAAAAAATGTACTCTAGTGATTTAAAAAAAATCAAAGAAGTGATGTGGGCTACATAATTTTATAAAAGTATTTTGTAATAAACATATCCTAACATTAAATTGGATTTATGAAGTTGAAGGCAAAATTTATAAAGTGTAGTTTTATAATATTATGAATATTGTTTTACATTGGAAAAATATGTTTGAACACATTTTCTGAAAACTTATTGAAAGTGTTATAAAACACAAATAATGAAACACGTGTCTCCTCATTTCCTAAAGTGGGGGGGGGAAAGTGGTTACAAATGTTTGCATTAGAAAAAATATTTTTTAAACATATTTTTAATAAACTTTAAAAAAATCTACAAAACAAGTATTTCTGCATTTTTGAGAATTCATGTCCCAAAAGGGTAAACATTGAGTATGGAGTGTAGGATTGGAAAAACATTTTTTTAAATTCTAATTTTATTGACATTTAACATAAATACTGTAAAAAATAAAATACGTTTTTCAGCATTTTACAAAATTCAAAGCCTAAAGCGGGGAGTTAAAAAAGTTTGAATTAGGAAAAAAAATATCTCGTTTTCTTGAAACGTAATACGGAAAAGATCGGAAACACAAATAATTAAACATGTATTTTCAGAATTCACACACTAAAGGTGTGAAAAAGATGCATACACGTTTGCAATTAGAAAACATATTCTACAGCTCAAATAATAATAAAATGGCTGTAAGAGCTTTTTTATTAACCTTTTGTAATGTAATAGAATAGGCGTTCATGTAGAAAGAATTTCAATATAAGCCAACGTGTAGTGGGTTGAAATAATTTTCTTCGCTTTGAAAAAAATGATAAATTCAGAGTACTCATTAAGGTCTTACTGCACCTTAATTAGTTTCTTGGACATTATAATTTGAATGGAACATGTTTAAAGTCGATAAAACATATCATATTTCTGATATATTTTTTTCTTATTCATTGTAAAATAATCACAAGTTTAGTGATCATGCTTTTATTATTATATTTTTTAATATTTATAAACTATTACATTACTGAAACATTTTAGGTTTCACAGGCAAAGACGCGACGGGTAATGTTAGCAAGAGCCTCACAATCATGAATTATTATCCGTCTTGCACATGTGGTACATATCTATCCTGTTTATGCGCACCCTCAGACCACAATGCCCTGTAATGAATCCACAACTTGGCTCATTGAGTATCAAATTCAAAAAAAGGAGGTATTAATACCACGTATACCATTTATTCCATAAGATTATCCTTTCGAATTCAAAAAGATTCAATTTGATCCTAATTTCAATACACCCACGTTCTCTAAAGGTTAGTTGTTCGCGGATGGAGCGTTAATTAGCAAAATGGTTTCTGCGAAAAAAAATAAATTAGCAAATTATTAACAAATCATCAGATAGATCCCCTTAAAATTGCGCGGGCGAAGCCGAGACAGAGGAGGACACTAGACTTTATATATTTATTTTAAGTGAAAATTTCGTTAAACACTTAAACTTTAAAAGATCCTTAAATTGTTTGTAATTTGATTTAACCTAGCCAAAATTATATTTTAATTTCAACGGATTTTGAAAATTGAAAATGCTGATTTATATAGTTTTTGAAGTTGATTATGATAAAAAATTTTTAATCAGAAAGTTGTGAACCACCATTTTGAACTTTTGAAGGGATTTGAATGGGTAACTGAGCCAAGCTACTACCAAAAGTAATTTTTGTGCAAATTTTAATCAAATTGGATCGAATTATAAATGTGCTAACACACAAACACTCTCTCTCTCTCTCTCTCTCTCTCTCTCTCTCTCTCTCTCTCTCTCTATATATATATATATATATATATATATATATATATATATATATATATATATATATATATATATATATATAACTCGGTGATCTAGTAAATAGCGTACTAGGCTTTCACCCTGAGGACCCGGGTTCGATTCCCGGCGAGGGCTTGGCATTTTCATACGCTATAAATCATCCCATCGTCTGCATTAGCCCAAGCGTGCACAATAGTCGGACGTTAAACACAAACAACGTGTATATATAATATATAACAATTAAGTATATTTAGCAATCTTGAAATTATTGTTGCCAGTTGCCACACGTGTGTTGTTGGTAGTGTAAAGAAACGAAATAAGAAAAGTGGAAAGTAAAGACGGAACAGAGAGAAGAGGGGTTCGCTGACACACTTGTGGATGGAGCGCACCTAGTTTCAAAGTCAATGCCTCAATGCCAGTTGTCTTCTGCTACTCCGTGTTTGTGCGTAGCGTACGTTTCGACGATAAGTGGATATCATCTGTTCAGGTAATCAGTTACTTCTCACTGTCATCTGTCAAAACGAATTTTTCTAAAAATTGATTTTTTAACTAGAAAATAGTTTATTTCGCAGCTTCCGATACAAATTTGAAGTTGAAGAGATTCACTGCAGTTGAGAGTAAATCAGCTTGAATTTTATTATAACAGGAATAAATTAATTACTAAGATCCGGTGATTTTAAAATATTATTTTGTGTTTTACTCATACCTGATGCAAGTAAACTAAATTCTTCATTACTAACTGTTTTTTTAAAAATTAGACCAATACAGACTTAAACGTATTTGCACGATATTGACTTGTTAATTACAATTACTGTACCTACTATTTAAAGTGATTTGCTAGAAATAAATAACTCAGAATATTCTGCATTGATTCATTCTTCATTCTTCATTATTGCCGTCATTTTGTTTTTTAACACTGCAAACTGTGCTGCTTAGTGATTTAGAGTCAATTTAAAAATAATTCAATGGATTTCATTCATTCATTTTAAAATTGCGGTAATTAAAAATGTCTCAAACTCAGTTAATTGAAACAAAATATTAACAAGAGATGAATTTTTCCATTTTTTGACGACAAATAAATGTTAATTTATATTTTCTCTGTAGCTCGTAAGGTAGTTCGTTAGTTTTGTGCAAAATGATTACACATTCAGCATTCAGTTAGTCGGACGCAACTGAAGTTTAATGTGTTACCAAAACATTACGTTTATACTCTAAGTTTAGAGAATTTAGAAGAAAATCTAATAAACGATTTCAGAAATTAACTGATTTTTCAGTTTTTTCGATAATTCTTAGCAGGTACGTTTTGTTTTTGTAGTTATGAACATTAATTGCACGGAATTTCACTGAAGCAGTTAGAACCGATTTTAACACATTGTTCTTGTATGAAAGGATTTTCGAAACCCTTGTTTTTTGTGAACAATTAAAAACAATCGTATGATATGGTAAACCAAACGTACATGTTAAAATCATCAAAGTTGGTTAATTGTTTGGTATCCAGTTAAACAGATCACAACACACACACACAGGTCCAAATCAAACCCATTATCTTGACTTAGGGGACCTGAAAACTGACCTATCCATTAAAATCTCAACGTAGATTTTTCACAACTTAATTTCTTTCTTTCTTTTCTTTTGAGGAGAAGTCAACCAAACTGAAAACACAATGTCTTACTTCATTATACAGTATTTGGGTCGTACTATACACAATATGTACAGATATTTTCAGTTTTTCTTTGTTATATACTGTAATATAATGTACATATTTAAAACATACAGGGCTATACCCTGTTTAGTACAGAAACACGAAATATCCCTTGTTTTTCTCTTTTATTTTTATTCTAACAGTGTATACAAGTTTTTCTCTTAAATCTGTCAAGCTTTAATGTTACGTCTTTAAAACACAGATTTTTTTTTGGTATTTTCGATTTAATTTTATATTGTTGACCAAATTATTTCTTCTATATGCTGACTTTAATGATTAAGTATGTTTATGGACTTAATATTGTGTTTCCGCCATTTTTGCATTAATATCACTTTATTTTTGACGGCAACTATTTCTTTGTTAAGTTGGCTTTAATAATATCTTTCCAAAGATTGTTTTTTGCACTACATCAACTTAAACGTATGTCTTGTGGCAACATATGTTTTCTGTACTAATTTAATGTAAAATTCTAAACAGTTTTTTCCGTTATGCTGGCTTAAATTTTGTTTTTCTTAGAAAATAATAATAAATAGTATTCTTAAAAAAGATATGTTGGTTCGTTATGCTGATTGTTCTGATGTTTTTCAAGTTGTTACTATTTTTAAGTAGCATAAACAATGAAGAAAGCTGTCCCTCGCCAAATGTTGTAATTCGTCTATAACAAGTAATTAGCCTACGGTAAAAACACTTTGAATCAGCATTGTTACACACAGTTTCAGTTGACTTTAACGTAATGGGATGCAGGCTTCAGTAGTCTACTAGTGACTTTGTAACAATTTCTGGCCGCTATTTTCTTTTCTCGATATACGAATTTATAAGCTAAAAAAGTCTTAGGGATCGTGAAATAAATTCATCTTCACATTTTGATGGATAATACCCTTCCTTCTCTCTCTCTCTCTCTCTCTCTCTTATTTCATTTAGTCAGCGGCTCATGCTTCGGCGTGCTAGAGATTAATGCTTCAGTATTGTAGTGTGTGTGTGTGTGTGTGTGTGTGTGTGTGTGTGTGTGTGTGTGTGTGTGTGTGTGTACGTGTGTGTGTATACGTGTGTGAGAGTGTGTGTGCATGCGCGTGCGTGAGTGTGTGTGTGTGCGTGTGTGCGCGCGTGTGCATGTGCGTGTGTGCGCGCGCGTGTGCATGTGCGTGTGTGCGCGCGCGTGTGCATGTGCGTGTGTGCGCGCGTGTGTGTGTGTGTGTGTGTGTGTGTGTGTGTGTGTGTGTGTGTGTGTGTGTGTGTGTGTGTGTGTGTGTGTTTGTGTCTGTGAGTGTGTGTGTACTTTGCATATATTTGGAGACTATAAACCAATTGATAGAATTTTGATGAAATTTGTGACGTCCATTACTTTCGGAACCATTGCTTTGGAAAAGGAAGTTTTTTAAAGAACATTGATCAAAGAAATTTTAATAATCGTTTTTTTACAATTTAACGCTATCAATAATTGAAATAGCCTGAAAATAGTACATAATAGCCTAGTTGTGAATTTTGATGTTATGTTTAAATTTATCGTACCTACAGCAAGGTTATTAATTCTTTAAGTTATTTATGGGCAAATCTAGGATTCATTCTCTAGAATGTAATAAAATATATTCAAAGAATGTAATTTAGTTTGAAGTTTTAAACTGATGGCATTTCCCAAAGTCATAAAATAACTTTACCTTTAAATATTGTAATTTAAAGTAAATTACATGTCAATATTCATTTTCTTGCTTGTATTTTTCATGTTTTGTTGTGTGTATTCTATTCTCACACAATATTCTACACACGTCAATATTTAATAAGTAAAGTAGGGTACTATTAATAATGATTCATTTGTTATGATATATATATATATATAAATATATATATAATAAGAAATATAAGATATAACCAACGTTAATGAAATAAGAACAACAACTGTGGTAGACAATCAGCTGTTTAACGTTACATTGCGTAAGTTTTCTATTGCATAAGGCCTGTTGACTTTACAAGTACTTCGAATTTAATATGAATTCAGAATTGATAACTTTACCTGTATAAAATAAATATGAAATAATTTTTTATCAAGATAGAAAATTAAAAGTGCTTACACCTACATGCTTCTTTAGTGACTTCTATCCTGAGATCTGTTGAAAGACGCATTGAACATAGAAAAAAACTTGTGTAGAACTATGACTAAGCAATGGGTTAGATTAGACAATAAAATAGAGAAACTTCTGACAACCTTTCCTGAGGTGTTGAAGTCTCTCTTTCACTTGTTGTGTAGGCTACTATGCTTATCTGTGCTTCAGCGTTAAAGTCTCTCAGCTGTAAGCCGTGCTATCTATGTTATGCAAATGTGAACAAGGTTTATTGCCTAGCCTTTCCTTCCGCTTTCTTAACACACTTTTATTTTGAAACAATACTCGTTTTATTTATTAATATAAAACTGCGAGCGCGCGTGCGTGCGTGCGCGCGCACGTGTGTGTAACCGGATACAAGGAAGGTGGTGAGCGCTGCAAAATGTTAAATCGTGATTAAAATTGCGACATTTTAAGAAACTGTGAAGATTGTACTAAAATCACACTGGTCAGTTGTTAAAACAGCTCATTTTGCTAAAAATTCTTTAAAATTAAAAAAAATTATCTTTCCAAAAATGGTTTCAACGATTTTGATAAAATGTTCTGAATTACTGAAATGAAAATCTATCTGCCGTCAAAATTTTGATCCAAGAGCAAAAATTTGTATTATTTTTCAAATTGGTTAATTCGTTTGTTAAAAATTAATTTCACAGTTTCTAACAAGTGTGCCAAAACTTGAAATAAAATAAACTTAAGCTACAGGATTAGTTTTATTTTCTTTTTTCTTTTTACCCTAGAACCGTTAATTTGGTTTTTATCAATAGTTTTCAAACAAAATTTAAAATAAAAATTATTTTCGTGTAAAGTTTGGTTTTCGCATATTGAAATAGTTTTTGGAAATTTGTTTCTATCACGTCAGGGAGATACATGCCACCGTACCAAGCAGGACACTACGTGTGTTGTAAGATAAGATATTAACTAATTGGCTTCAATTACAATTAGAGCTACCTAACAATTAACGCGGACTGTAAGCCTGTGAAAGAAAGAGAACAACAATTAAAGAGGAAATTTCTCCAAGCTCTGGTCTTGATGTCGCTTTCACTGTCGAGTGCTGGGCCGTTGTGCGCTCCTGTGCAGGACCTGAAACTGACTTTCTCGACATCCTTAACCCATTTACCCACCTTTTTGACTTAAGGGGTAATTATATGTATTCGGTGGTATATTTTCAAATCGTCCTAAAGGTAGGCCTCTTTAAATTATAACAAGTTAGATCACATAAACTTCGAAACTTCCGACCCGGAACCATGACATATTAAGTGTACATAAAGTATGTGGATAATTAAAACTGTTTCAAACTTGACACAAGAATTTCTTATTTAGTGTAAACTTTACTTTTGTGGGTTATAAGCGTCAAAATCCAAATGAATTAGCATTTAAATTTTCCAACTCCATCACGAATTTTGTGCAGATTTTAACGCTGACTTCGAAGTATAAGCCGGAAAAATTGTGTCAATTTGTTTTGTTACGAAACCAACTTGGGAGGTATTTCCATTATTTGTGTGTATAGACATGTTAATCAACTTCCATTTCAAGAGTTTAATCTAAAAAAGTAAAATTTTAGTGCTTTTTAACAGCTTTAAGAGTGTTTCCTATTCAAATTAAATTTTAATATTTTATTTTTGGCATCGAGGCTTATATTCTAGATTTGTATATTTATATTCTTGTTTTGGCATTCACAATTTGAAACGTTCCGTATATACAAATAATGACGAAATTTCCGCGATGAAAAAATAATTATATATTATTCACGTAAAATTACTGGAAATGTTTGTGCCAAGTTTTGTAATTACCGTGTTGAAGTGTTCGTTTACTTTAATAAATGTTGTTGGTTTTGGGGAACTCGTTTCCATCGTGTCAGCGAGACAGCTGCGTGCCGTGATTATTTAAGTATTGTAAAACATGCAATGAACTTTCAGAAAAGACTTATTGGACACCCTATAAATAAAAGAATTAAAACACACACACACACACACACACACACACACACACACACACACACGCACGCACGCACACACACTTATGATACTCCGACCTACATACTGTATAGGCTATCTAACAACGCCAGACACAACACAAACAGCATGTTTTAGGTAGAGTTAACCGAGCAGAACCAATCGCTGATTGTAATTATCGACTAGGAAAAGAAGAAGAAGAAGCATAGTCTACAAAGAGGTTGACGAGACGAGACTGTTATGTGAACCTCTTGGTACTGTGGACACATTCCATTTGTGTCTTATTGTCTGACAGCTGTTTTGTCTATTCATTAATTCACTTCTCCGTAATAGGCCTATACCTTACTTCACTAGGTGATGCATTTAAAATTGGATCGAGTTCAGATTTTACAATGGCACTTTGTAACGTTACGATGCCGCAGGATAGCCGCTTTGTCCAGGGTTCAACTTTATTTAAAGGCTTTTTTCGGCTCAGTCGTAATTGGGTTCATTGAAAAAAATCAGTATTTCATGATTTCGCTCACCCACGTAAAGTCATCATCGCGAAAAGGTGATTTACGTTTAAAATTTAAAATAGCTGCGCAATTTATGGAAATAAGGATTCGGATTCTCAATATTCTTGAGTTTAAAGATGTTTTCGGTGCTCAATAGTCTCGAGCGTAAGGGATTTTAGGATTTATGGTATTCACTACTGTCGAGCCTTTGGATTCTTAATAATCTAAGACTTCTGAATGCTTCTAACCCTTACATCGCTATATGTCACCTGCTTCCTGGAAGTATACGTCTTTGTGCGATAGTTTGTCGTAGACTGACCAATGTTTTCAAGCTTAATCAACGAGAGACTGACCAATGTTCTCGAGCTTAATCAACGAGAGACTGACCAATGATCTCGAGCTTAATCAACGAGAGACTGACCAATGATCTCGAGCTTAATCAACGAGAGACTGACCAATGATCTCGAGCTTAATCAACGTGAGACTGACCAATGTTCTCGAGCTTAATCAACGAGAGACTGACCAATGTTCTCGAGCTTAATCAACGAGAGTCTGACCAATGTTCTCGAGCTTAATCAACGAGAGACTGACCAATGTTCTCGAGCTTAATCAACGAGAGACTGACCAATGTTCTCGAGCTTAATCAACGAGAGACTGACCAATGTTCTCGAGCTTAATCAACGAGAGACTTACCAATGTTCTCGAGCTTAATCAACGAGAGATTCTAATTTGCAGCCACAGCGGTCTGTTTTCATACTCTTGAGTGCTGCGCATGCGCAAAAACCCGTTCTTAGTCATTCGGGTCCCAGAGCTCTAACTCTAACTAATGGGTGCCATGCTGTTACTGCCTGTCCCCAGGCTACATTGGTTTATCCATGCGTTTTGGTAACAGAGTTAATTTCAACCAGTTAAAACTTTAATCATTTTTTTCGTTTATTCATAGTATTTAAAAGCATGCAGTGCATGGCGATGCAGGCCTAATTGTTAATAAACTTTTGGTGTTATGCAAACTTTCTCGTATGCCGATATTTAGAACTATCTGGGTAAACGAAAGGCAATTAGATTTGCTACACTCTTCAACGGCTAACCAAACATGAATATTCAATATTCAGTTCTTTATACCAGCGTTTAAGTAAAGCAATTTTACTTTTCCCAAAACATGGTATGATTTTATTTATTTACTCGTAAAATTTGCTAAACTGACGAATTACGAAATGAACCTGATTTTGAGAACAGATGTTGATACAGACCGACACTGTATCCCGGCTCCATAAGTAGTGTGACCACTTTAGTTTATATTTATTTCGATTAGAAGATATAATTTGTAAACAAGTACTGGAATAGCAGCAAGCAGCTGTCTCTTTAATGCGATGGAAGCAAATATATATTTTAACGTTATCTCTTCTTGCCTATCATAATACATGCAAGGTTCTATTTTTTATTAAGTATTCGAAAATAAACAACAATTGTTTTAGTATTTAAAATTTCAAAAATTACAATTTATGTTGATTTTACAGATTGATTATGGTCATAACATTTTTTAAAATGTGTAGGAAAAATATTGTGATGTTTTAAAATTTTTGGAAGAGTTGAACTGATTTTACTGAATAAAGAATTTGTCAAACTTAAGTTTGAATCAAATCAGACAAAAACTGCAAAAGCTAGAAAAAACCTGGTCACGTTTTTTAATCCTCTTTTTTGGAAAAAATATACAGATTTTAATAAAATATTGTTCAGTATAAGATTATGTACAACCTAATTTCTGTTATTGAACCAAAAATAAAAATCATGTATCATTTTTTCGCTTCCTTTTTATTACGATAATTTTTTTCAAAAACACGATAAATTAGGCCTAACATAGTTAGTTTTTAACAACTTAACCTAAAAGTTATTATATCCTATCAGCTGTTCAATGAAATCAGTTGATCGTTACTAATTAATATAAAACAACTGATCTTTTACTATATATATACATATAAATTTGTGCACTTGCAACACGCGACGTCACAACCAGCCCTAAAATACGATACATGTTAAACAATTACAAATTATGTAGGCAATGCTATTATGTACCAAGTACATTATGTACACATATAAATTGTGTATATACGTGTTTAACTGCCTCTCAGTACATGCAACGGGTGAACATTACATGGTTCCGACTTTGGATCTTACCGTGATGACGACTCCAATAGTTCATTTTATTATGTATGTAACTCATAATATTTTCTTTTGGTTTCAATTTACCGTTTAAACGCTATGGATGCGTTACCGACAGACTTCCCAGTGCCCAGTGAAAGTGCAACTTCAATCTGACCGCTTTCACCCTTGGACTAGATCAACTTAACTCGCCTAACACTACGTCAATACTACTTGAAGAAAGAGTTCCCGAATGCTTCCAACACGTGATTTCTCATTTCGATTCCATCGCGTTTGTGCGCGTGCGCACGTGCTTGCGTTTAGTCCAATTTGTTTCAAACTCAGAAGTAAAAATAATTTTGGCAATAGCTTGGACAAGTTATCTTGGAAAGCTCGTCTAATCTGTTTCAAAATGGTGACCAAACAAAATCTTAAAGAACTAAAATTTTCTTATATTAATTTAAAAATATATTTTCACCATCTTGATCGGCATTGAAATCTTTCAGTAGCTTTTTAAAATTTCCAAATTGTATTGAAAATACGAACGGCGAAATTGTTTTTCAAAATGTTCAGATTTTAACGCTGAAATTAAAATTAATAACTTTATTTTGAATAGATGGACCGAATTTTCTGAGCAACAAAAGTATCTAAGTATTAACCAAAATTAATTTTGTGCCAAATGAATCAAACCGTTCTAAATTTAAGAAAGCTAATTAAAATAATACTTAAACGTGTTCTGGAAGCCAGGGTCGGTAGAACTTCATAGTTCCGGGTTTTCAACCTGTGTAATGGCTGTTTAAAGAGCTTATTTATTTAAATTTAAATATTTATAAATGGAGACATTTTGTCTCCTTGAAGCAGAGCTTCACGGCGTGACGTCATGATGTCATGATGTCTGATGTCAGTTTGCATCACGTTGCTAACTCTGTTATAATCAGCCCATAATTAGTAGAATATCTAAAAATTAGTTCATCAGTTTAAAATTTGAGTGACCGTCCTCAATGACCTTAAGAATTAGGCCATTTTTATTTAAATACATAAAGAAATATGTGGGTAACTAAATCATCAAAAAATAGCGTTTGGGATCTATCGACAGAATTAAACAGCCTAATTTATAAAAATCGGATTTTACATAAGATGTTACTAAAATTTCGGGATGTAATGTAATATGAATGAATGAATGCCTGCGTGCAGTCGGCTTACTTACACACAAGGCAGGATATTGCGACGGTGAAATCATGTCAGAGATGAAAGTGGTCAGATTCACGCCATCTGCTTGCTTTGTTATCACACACCGAAACACATCGGCTGCATCGTTGACGTCATGTTCGCAATACGAATAAATTAACGTAGGCCTACATTCAAGTACGAAAATGAACCCGGACCGCCATCCAAATTACTTTTTTTAACGCCAACGTTTTTTGAAAATGTTAAATGTCAATGTGGCTACGCAAAATGATCACGATTTTAATTCAGATACGTCAATTCAGATTTTAACATTTTAAGGTAAAAAAAATCATGATCTTTTTAAGATTTGAAATAGTCGCTGTTTTGAAACCGTTAAAAGAACTTTTCAAAATTTTCATTCAATTTGCTACAATACCTTTTCTAAAAAATCGATTTTGATAATAGCTTGGACAAGTTCGTTACTTAGCCGAATCAGTTCAACAGTTTCAAAATGGCGACCATTTAAAATCTTACAAAAATCATAACCTTTTTTATCTTACACAATCAACACAAATTCGTTTCTGAAACTTTAAAAATGCAGAGAAAATAAACCTCATTTTTCTTATTTTCAATGTAATTTGAAAGTTTAAATATTAGTTTGATTTTAACGCTGAAATTAGTTTTCAAATAAATGTAAGATAAACAAATTCTTCACATTGTTACTTTTTGGAAATTCGCTTCCATCACGACAACGAACAGTTGCGTGTTGTGGTTATTTAGTAAATGAATTAGAAACAATCTGATGAATGTTAATATGATCATGCAGACCAGACCAGAACATAGATAGCCTTGCCACTGTTGTAATTCTGAAGTGAACCTAGTGAACTGTTTAAGTAATTAACTGACTGGAAGAGAACGGGGCCACATATTTGCTGTTTGCTGGGCATAAGTACCTATCTATATTTGTTTTCATCAAATACATAAGCATTAAATTTGTATTGGGAAATGATTTTTTTTTATTTATTTATTTTAAGGCGAAAAGCACATTGAAGCCATTATCGCCTCCCTAAATGTAAGTGTGAGTGTAAAGTGTTAAAGTCGTAAGTGTAAATGTGTGTTAGACTAGGGTACCGTGAGGGACGTCTAAATCCTCTCAATAGGAAGACTTGGTATAAAGAAATAAACGTTTCAAGAGAAGACGTTGGAAGACACATGGCCTAATATGTAACGGGAATTATTACGTTATTCGGTGCGGACTTCGCCTTCAGTCTGCTTGGACGATATATTCACATGTTAATAATTAACTGTTATAACTTTAATAATTGTGGTGACTGGGATGGGCATGTATTAAACCGGCGCTTATTGATAATTGAAATATTTATTATTAAACTTATGTATATATATATATATAGTTTTAAAGAATAGTATATTAAAAGTAAATTAAAGTAATGCCAGTAGCGGGATTTTGAACTCAAGTGACAAAGGTCTAGTTTGTATACTTTTTACAGGTGTTACGAAGCGTTAGGAATTATGAAAAAGTGATTTATTGCAACTAAATAAAAGGTTTGGAAAAGTGAAACATATATACTGTATCTACAGACGACGTAGTGTTCACACAGAGCAATGAACCTCGTTTTGGATTAAAATTTGTTAATGTTTACTTCAACAGCCGAAAACGTTTCCCGATTTCACCTTGAAACTGTGAGAAAAATCTGTTATAGCAGAGGATAATATTATTGACAAAGCATGACCCAAAAGAACTTGATGAAGAAATATCACTGGACAGTGAAATTGTCAAAGCTGTTACGATCGCTGGAGGATAAACATACATAACATTATAATGTAGATATGTTATAATATTATAATAATAATATAGGTTTACTAATTGATTTTTCTATCTTCCATCAAAGAAACCTCCTCAAATCAGAATCGGTACAAATTCCGTAGTTTCTGGATCGATTGATGCTCCAATACTTCAATTTTGGGTGACAATTTACTAATGAACCTCGCTAACTCAAAACGTTAGATTGTATACACGCCAATAATCAAATTGTTGGCGGATTATTTCCTTCGTGTATAAGTCTGAAGTTAGTAGCTTCAATGGAGATTGAATGCAAGTTAACTGGGGCGTTAATTATGTTTAATTCGCTGCCTTGCCATGTTCTACTAACTAACCTAACCTTCATGGGCCAGTAGCTAACGACATTTTCCCATTTAACGGTTATTTAAGTAGCTTTGCAATCGATCGATCAATACCGGTCTTCAGTGATTCTGTTTTACTGTGTGTAATATGTAACCTACAAAATTAAACAGTGACTTACTTACAATGTTCTCTCCTTAAAACAAACAATAGACTTGTTGGATTTAGTTGAAGTTAGCGACTTGTCAAATACGAAAGATTGGCTTTAACTGCTTAATAATTGTAGACATGTGTGACAATAAAGAGAATTGTAGTGAGCCGATGGAATTATTATTGAATTAATTAAAAAAAAAGGAAGAAATAGTTGAAGAAATGAATATTCTTGACAATATTTAGGGTAAAACTATAAAAAGTGAGTATTTGTTAAATTTTATATAATTTTTATGACTCTGTTTCAGTATTTTTGTGTATAAGAAAGAGAAAAGAAAAAAATGTGTTCAATGTTAGTTTTCTTGTAGAGGTGAATTAATTTGTTTATGAAAGAAGTTTATCTAGCGATTCAGTAGCCAACAGTCAACAATTTAAAAATTCCGCTGCTACTGCTCAGTTTAAGTTACAGCCTTCATAATTGTAAGCTTACAGGTGTATTAGTGAAAGTAAAACCCTCTTAGATTAGATTAGGTTAGAACTAGAGGAAGTGATATTTGTATATCCAGGTACAGAGGTCAACTAAACCTCTTGAGTATTAGTTTAGCAGATCGATGACCTTAGTAAGATCCAACAATCAACTGACTAGCTCATTCTGCTGAAGATCCCTAGGGTCTAGGAAAAAATCCCTAGCATTTTACAAGCAAGAGCCTCACAATCATTAATTATGTATCATGCAGTTTCCTCCTCTTTCCTGCACAACGTATAGGTCCTACACGTTTCTTCGATACTTGCACAATGAGTGTTAGTCGTCTCCAATAAGTAGCTTAACATCCCTACCAAAAGCTGTCCATATCGTCGTGTGTAAAGCATCCAGAGGTCAATAAAACTCTTCTGCTCCTAGATCCCACACGTAAATCTACTATGTTTACTGTATAATCTCTAGTACATAAAGAAGACAACATTAGTATCTCAACATTATTCCTTACAACTATGCAAGTCCTAGGTCTAGCGGCTGATCTGTAGTAAACCAACTTACCTCCACTGTAAGTGGACACTGCCTGTAGGCAGTCCTGCTATTCTGCCTTCCGTCACCCACGTTTCCCGTGCTCAGCACGGAAGGGGAAGAGCGACGTCAGCTTCCCCTGCTCAAGCATCCTCCGTAAAACAGCAGTTGCCGTCTTACTGTGACGTAGGTTAACTTGAACTACTCTCATCCTTCTGTGGAGTGAAACATCTGTCACAGGTCGAATGGGTCTGTGCAGTAATCCCACATTCTGCTGCAATTCACAACTGGTGGATTCCACGGGATTTAGTACAACCAAGTTTCCTCCTTAGCCAGATCCTCAGACCACAGGTCTACTTATGCAATTCTCCAAAGTTTTGAGTTTTAGGAATTACAATTCTTTTAGTTTCCATTGAAGGTCTCACAAATAGCTAAGGAAAAAAAGGTGTCCACCCACACAGAGCCTAGCATGTAATGGTAAGACTAAATTGAAACTGGATGTCGCCTGGTATCCAGAGTTCGCATACTAGAAGCTACGTCCTCTTAGCCGTTCAGCTCTCGGCGTGTGCAGTTCCACCTTAGCTTGGGGTAGGGGTGAGTGTATTGATATTTACTTTCTACAGGCCAACATCAATACGTTACCACCCTGCATCGCGTTGAAGCGCATATCTCGACAAACCTCGTAAGGAATGTGTGTTGTGAGAGACACACTTCCTGTACAGACTTGATTCACAGAGTGAGTTAGGCTTTTAGTAATGGAATCACGAAGTTCATGTATACGGGAGTTAGTTAGGCTTTTAGTAATGGAATCACGAAATTCATGTTTACGGTAGTTAGTTAGGCTCTTAGTAATGGAATCACGAAGTTCATGTTTACGGGAGTTAGTTAGGCTCTTAGTAATGGAATCACGAAGTTCATGTTTGCGGGAGTTAGTTAGGCTCTTAGTAATGGAATCACAAAGTTCATGTTTACGGGAGTTAGTTAGGCTCTTAGTAATGGAATCACGAAGTTCATGTTTACGGGAGTTAGTTAGGCTTTTAGTAATGGAATCACGAAGTTCATGTTTACGGGAGTTAGTTAAGCGCTTAGTAATGGAATCACGAAGTTCACGTTTACGGGAGTTAGTTAGGCGCTTAGTAATGGAATCACGAAGTTCATGTTTACGGGAGTTAGTTAGGCTTTTAGTAATGTAATTGCCAAGTGGATACTTACGGGAGTTAGGCTGTTAGTAATGGAATTAGGAAATTCATGTTTATGGGAGATAAGCTCTTATTAGTGGAATTAGGAAGTGCATACTTACTAGATTTAGCCTCTTCATAATTGATTTATGAAGTACGGGAGAGCGGGGTAATACCATGCGGTGGGTAATGACACTGTCTTCAGCGATGCCTATAAGGGTTAAAAGTGTGTAAAGTGCTGCAATCTGTAGGCCCTTAGGTGTATTGCTGGCTATTGTATGGGAAACTGCCAATAGGAACAAGTGTGTTGTTATAAATTTTTTTTTCGAAAACCTTCAATTTTGGTTGAATTGATCTGGAAAGTTTGCTTCAAGATATTTATTGAATCAGATTAGATTTAGCCTTTTCTTTATACATATCTCGAAAGTATAATAGTTTTTAAATAGTACTTATATTAAACAATGTTTGTTTGATGCTTGTGTGACGAGTATGATGATTTTTTCCACAATGTCGACCTGCGGGGTAATGGCACGCGTCTGCGTGGCATTACCCCCAACTGCGTGTCATTTCCTCACCGTGCGTGCTAATACCCGAAAGTATTATCTTTTCGATTTTACATATTTCTACTGAGGTACTTTGTTTGATTTCCAACTCTTACTAAATCATAATGTCGAGTACCTTCATTTTGAGTTTTTTTTTTTGAAAAAACCTAACTTCTCCATGGATTTTGTGCGTAATGCTACATATCTTTTTATTAAAAATAATTTTATTAAAAAAATGTTAATGCCCTCTTTTAAAATTAAATTCAACTTCTATTGTTACAGACATAGCTTACACCATTTTATTTAATAAATTTTAAATTTCACTTTTATGTGTGTTGTGAAACACATTGTTGGCACTACAGTAAATTAAAACCTGTAATGAGAAGTCAAACTACCATTGAGATATAAATTATAATAAAAACATTGTTTAACGTAGGCTTAGTTAAGAATGTTCTTTACGGCAGCAGCTAACTGGCACAGTACATTATGTTTCCGTACAATTTGATGAAACAAACCAGAGTAACCTCTAAAGCAGCATGGAATGATAAGCAACTTCAGATGGCCATAAAAGCAATCAAAGACGGAGCTAAAATAAGAGAAACAGCAAGACGTTTTGGTATTCACGAAGCGACGCTTCGCACGAGAATGAAATGTGGTCTTATAACCGGTGGTCCTAGAATGGGGCGAAAAGCTGTATTTTCTGTAGAACAAGAGAAAGAAATAGCTCATCATCTTATTCTGCTATCGAATTTGTTTTACGGCATTACTGCAATTCAACTTCGACGAATTGCATATGAATATGCTAAAAAAAAAACAAACTTAAGAATACTTTTAATGCAGAATACTTCTAATACAAAAATGGCAGGTAGAGATTGGGCTGATGGATTTTTGAAGAGGAATCCACAGATGAGTGTTCGCCAGCCGGAAGCTACTTACTTCTCTTAGTAGAATCCAAAGCTATAACTAATGGAATTGAATTAGTGACTCCAGAAGAAACACAAGCAGAATCATTACAAGCAAGCCACGTAAAACAGCAAGAAATAGAAAACGTTCCCATCACTGCAATATCCCCAATTCCTATTAACAAAATAACGGCCTTGAAAGTCAAAGAAAAGGAAAAACTAATATCAGATCTTGAGTGCAACACCTCGAAAAGAAGGCTCTTGAAGAAAGAGATAAGAGAAAACAGAAAAGGCTTAGGTCTAAACTAGAGAAGAAGGGGAAAAGCTCGAATGAAAAAAAAATAGATAGCACTCATTGGAAGAAAAACGTTGCTAGAAAAAGTCTCTTTTTCAATGAAACAAGCAATGAATCAGGCGATAAATTTATGGAAACATGTGAAACCGATGACGAACTAACCACAGTGGATGATTTAGCTAAAATCTTATCGGTAAAAAAATAAATCGGACAATGCATGCATCTTGTGCCAAGAATTTAGAAAAAAATGAACTGTGGTTCAGATGTGTTTTATGTGGTGGGTGGGTCCACTCAGAATGTAGTGGTTTAGACTGTGCAGTAGATTATAAGTGTGACATTGCATTAATGATAATGATAAAAAAACTGTAAAGAATAACTAAAAATGTAATTTGTTTAAAAATAGGTATACTTAAAACCAATTTATACATCATTGGTGTCGTTGTTTAATTACGGCATGTTCATGCGTGCCATTAACCGAAACCTAAGGGTAATGACACGCAGCGCAATTTTTTTTTAATTGAATAATTTGGTGTAAATGAATACTGGATATAGTAATTTTCTAGTTCCAATGTAAAGAAAAATGTATATTTTATACGTTAAAATGAAAATAAATCTCAAAATTGAATTTTAGAACGATTACTAAACGAAAATGTTAAAGTGCATGTCATTACCCCCTCTCCCCTACATGTTTAAGAGAGTTTGGCTCTTAGTAATGGAATCACGAAGTTCATGTTTACGGGAGTTAGTTAGGCTCTTAGTAATGGAATCACGAAGTTCATGTTTACGGGAGTTAGTTAGGCTCTTAGTAATGGAATCACGAAGTTCATGTTTACGGGAGTTAGTTAGGCTTTTAGTAATGGAATCACAAAGTTCATGTTTACGGGAGTTAGTTAGGCTCTTAGTAATGGAATCACGAAGTTCATGTTACGGGAGTTAGTTAGGCTCTTAGTAATGGAATCACAAAGTTCATGTTTACGGGAGTTAGTTAGGCTCTTAGTAATGGAATCACGAAGTTCATGTTTACGGGAGTTAGTTAGGCTCTTAGTAATGGAATCACGAAGTTCATGTTTACGGGAGTTAGTTAGGCTTTTAGTAATGGAATCACAAAGTTCATGTTTACGGGAGTTAGTTAGGCTCTTAGTAATGGAATCACGAAGTTCATGTTTACGGGAGTTAGTTAGGCTCTTAGTAATGGAATCACGAAGTTCATGTTTACGGGAGTTAGTTAGGCTCTTAGTAATGGAATCACGAAGTTCATGTTTACGGGAGTTAGTTAGGCTTTTAGTAATGGAATCACGAAGTTCATGTTTACGGGAGTTAGTTAGGCGCTTAGTAATGGAATCACGAAGTTCATGTTTACGGGAGTTAGTTAGGCTTTTAGTAATGGAATCACGAAGTTCATGTTTACGGGAGTTAGTTAGGCTCTTAGTATTGGAATCACGAAGTTCATGTTTACGGGAGTTAATTAGGCTTTTAGTAATGGAATCACGAAGTTCATGTTTACGGGAGTTAGTTAGGCTCTTAGTAATGGAATCACGAAGTTCATGTTTACGGGAGTTAATTAGGCTTTTAGTAATGGAATCACGAAGTTCATGTTTACGGGAGTTAGGCTCTTAGTAATGGAATCACGAAGTTCATGTTTACGGGAGTTAGTTAGGCTTTTAGTAATGGAATCACGAAGTTCATGTTTACGGGAGTTAGTTAGGCTCTCAGTAATGGAATCACGAAGTTCATGTTTACGGGAGTTAGTAGGCTTTTAGTAATGGAATCACGAAGTTCATGTTTACGGGAGTTAGTTAGGCGCTTAGTAATGGAATCACGAAGTTCATGTTTACGGGAGTTAGTTAGGCTTTTAGTAATGTAATTGCCAAGTGGATACTTACGGGAGTTAGGCTGTTAGTAATGGAATTAGGAAATGCATGTTTATGGGAGATAAGCTTTTATTAGTGGAATTAGGAAATGCATACTTACTAGATTTAGACTCTTCATAATTGATTTATGAAGTACATGTTTAAGAGAGTTTAGCTCTTAGTAATGGAATCACGAAATGCATGTTTACGGGAGTTAGTATGGCTCTTATTAATGGAATTAGGAAGTACATGTTTATGGGAGTTAGGCTTTTAGTAATAAAACAGCTTTTACATATTATATTCATGAGTTATGTCAGTAATTTTTTTTTATGTTCAGGTAGGACAATTATTTTGATTTTAGAAGTATAATTTAAGTAAATTTGAACAAATTTATAATGAAAACATCATACATGAAAAAATCATAAGCTATTCGATAGTTAAGGTTCAAACAAGAGCCGTTCCGTAATGGCGTATTGTTGTGTTCCAAGTCGCAGATCCATTGCCAGGCCCTGGGGTACCAGCTTCTCTGTGTGTCAGTGGGTCAGCTACACTTTCACTACAAATAAAATACATGTGTTTTACATTTAGCTTTCATTTATTTGTATACACTACATCTTTTTTTCAGTTTAAAAGAAAATTTTAATTGAAAAAAATGATATTGATCTTAGTTTTGGCATCATGGTAAGACCCGAATCCAAAACTTGAAATCAACGCCTGTCCTGACCTCTAGATTATTTTTGAGAAGTTTTTAAAAATGTTGCCATCTCGTGTCCGCAATTTTAGCCCGATTTGATTTAAAAAATGGGCACAAAATCAATTTTGTTACAAGTTTAGGTAAGTTCGTTACCCACAAAAATTCGTTCAACAGTTTCAAAATGGCGATGATTTAAAATTTTTAAAAACCTATATTATTTATTCTATTTTTTTTACAATTTAATTTCATCAACGTAATCACCGTTAAGATCTGCAGTCAGCGTTTAAAATATTATTGAAAAACCATTGAAGTTAAAAACATGAATTTGGCATCGGGATTACTTACCCTGTTTTAAAGTTAAAATGCTAGTTTATGCAAATTTTCGTGTTGATTATAGTGAAATCAGATTATCAAAAATTTTAAAATTAAAAAATAATGTTAGTTCTATTACAACAGAAAGACAGCTACATGCCAGTTTCAAAATGGCGGCCATTGAAAATGTAATTTTATCGTAAATTTTTAGTAGGCTATAAATTAGTATTAAATAGTTTAAATTCGATTGAAAATAAGAAAATATATGTAATATATTTAGGATATTTTTTGTATTAAAGAAAAATGTCAAATATTGATTAAACAAAAATTAAGATAAAACAGTTACAACTTGACCCTCAGATATGATTTCTACACTGATTTACGGATTTTACTGTAACTTACATCAAAATTAATTTCAGAGACGACGTTTACGTAAATTTGATATTTTTTCAAAATTTGATTCCATCTTGTCCACAAAACAGATGCGTGTCGGTGTTGTTAATGAGTATTAATTTTAATTTTTCAGAATTTTCTTTAGAAGACTTCTTTATTATCGGTTGAGGAAAATATTTTGTAAACATTTTTTTCACATTTAACTCTGTTATTAAGAAAGCATTAAAATGTGGTGAATTAATCTATAACCCGATGAAACTAGCCTAATAGCAAATTCGGTCCTAATTGCGCTGTACCTCGTACGACTGACTCCAGTGGGCGTCTGCCCAGGGTTCCTAATTGCGCTGTACCTCGTACTACTGACTCCAGTGGGCGTCTGCCCAGGGTTCCTGATTGCGCTGTACCTCGTACGACTAACTCCAGTGGGCGACTGCCCAGGGTTCCTGATTGCGCTGTACCTCGTACGACTGACTCCAGTGGGCGTCTGCCCAGGGTTCCTGATTGCGCTGTACCTCGTACGACTGACTCCAGTGGGCGTCTGCCCAGGGTTCCTGATTGCGCTGTACCTCGTACGACTGACTCCAGTGGGCGTCTGCCCAGGGTTCCTGATTGCGCTGTACCTCGTACGACTCCAGTGGGCTTCTGCCCAGGGGTCCTGATTGCGCTGTACCTCGTACGACTCCAGTGGGCGTCTGCCCAGGGGTCCTGATTGCGCTGTACCTCGTACGACTGACTCCAGTGGGCGTCTGCCCAGGGTTCCTGATTGCGCTGTACCTCGTACGACTCCAGTGGGCGTCTGCCCAGGGTTCCTGATTGCGCTGTACCTCGTACGACTGACTCCAGTGGGCGTCTGCCCAGGGTTCCTGATTGCGCTGTACCTCGTACGACTGACTCCAGTGGGCGTCTGCCCAGGGTTCCTGATTGCGCTGTACCTCGTACGACTGACTCCAGTGGGCGTCTGCCCAGGGTTCCTGATTGCGCTGTACCTCGTACGACTGACTCCAGTGGGCGTCTGCCCAGGGTTCCTGATTGCGCTGTACCTCGTACGACTCCAGTGGGCTTCTGCCCAGGGGTCCTGATTGTGCTGTACCTCGTACGACTCCATTGGGCGTCTGCCCAGGGTTCCTGATTGCGCTGTACCTCGTACGACTGACTCCAGTGGGCGTCTGCCCAGGGTTCCTGATTGCGCTGTACCTCGTACGACTCCAGTGGGCGTCTGCCCAGGGGTCCTGATTACGCTGTACCTCGCAAACTTCAGTGGGCGTCTGCCCAGGGGTCCTGATTACGCTGAACCTCGCACGACTCCAGTGGGCGTCTGCCCAGGGGTCCTGATTGCGCTATACCTCGCACGACTCCAGATACATTACTATATTGGTTTTCCCACTGCCGCTTTTCAGGCAAGTGCACCCCAGTCGGGAGAGGGTGCACTTGCATCCCCTGGCTCCTAAAAAAATAAATCATCAAAAGATGTTAGTTTTATTGTTTAATGAATTACACACTGTTATTCACTGTAATATAGGCTTTACAAAAAATCGATATTTTGTTTTCGGTTGATTATACCACGTTGAGGTTAGGATAGGTCGTCCAGTGAGAAATGTAATTGTTAGGTTATTAAAGTGCAGTGTGATTTCTGCCGATAATGTAAAGTTTAAATACTATTTTTTTAAATATTTACACCTCTATGTATAAACACTGTGTGGGGGGGGAGGGTGATTTTCCCTATCTACGCTGAGCGCCGAGATATCTGGTTTTGTCTTCTGCTACAACTGAGTCTAACAAGAATGTGAGCCTAGGCTTATTGCATGTGTGAGTTTAATTCTAATTCATACAACTGGAGTATGGCCTTGATCGCTGTACGGAACAACCCGGTTGCATACATCACGGGATGCTTACTCTGCGTGTGTAACAGAAATATACCGGCTGTTGAATGCTCTTCGTGGCATTGCACGTTACTGTCGAAAGTCAAAACATACTCTTACAAAAATTGAATTAATAGTTCACGTACAACTTTGCTGTGTAATTTTTACATTCGTAACCACTCAGTTTCTTTTGAAAATACAGAGGCGTAAGCACTCCCACAATTTCAATCAAACTTGACCCAAAAATTCATTTTGTAATAGCTTGGACCAGTTGGTTTTCCATTTAACTATTACAAATTGGTATGGCTATCCAAAAAATATTTAAAAAATCGTAGTACCATTTTCTTGAAAATCGGCAAAAACCAGCAGCGGTAAGGGTTTATTTTGAATTCGAACCTTATTTTTTAAACTTAAAATTTGATACAACGACTCGAGTTATGTTTCTTTAGGCTATATTCAACGCTTAAGCGAAAGTATTAAGGTAAGTACAAAGTTCCGGATTTGTGAACGGATGGGTAAAAAATCGTATATAACTGCACCTATACTTTAGACTATTTTTAAATGAGAAAGCAACATTTTAAACTCGAGTTTGCTAACAAATATTTATCTAAGTTTTAGTGAAGAATCGTGTAACAGAAAATTAAATAAGAAAATCTTCATGCAAAGTAATGTAATGTATTAATCTTTTTACCCGCATTATTAATCTTTACTATTTTATTGAGTACATACATTTTCTTTTCCTAGCTTTAAACGTTTTATATTTGTCGACGCATATTTCCATATCAAAACCTTTTGGGATAACGGACGTAAGCTAGAAAAGGAAGATGTAAGGTTTGTAAAATCTTTAGTTTAAAGGAAACAAAAGTGTAAACGCACTTCGCTTATTTCATTTCGAGAGTTAGATCATTATGCTCGCCTACTTACACAACAAGTTCGATTTTCAAAAACAAAAAAATTGAAATACGTTCTGGCGTTTTATTTAGGAAGATGAGTACAAGTTTCAGGAAGAAATAAAAATTTCGGATGTATTTAGTCACGCAGTTTTCGAGTTTTACATAAAGCATGCTAGTATTCCAGTAAAAGCCACCCGCTTCGGAACCGCTTTGTTGACAATGGGCTTCATTACATTCCACGCACCTGATGTCTAGCTGTGCCACGAGATTTATATATTGTTTGCTTTAACAATGTTACAGTATGTAGGAGTAGGGGAGATAGGGAAGGTAGGAGAGATAGGGGTTCCACTTCCGGGAGAGGACTATTGGAGTCAGTTTAACTTTGTGTTTCTGCTACAGAGGGTCCCAGAGTTGTTATTAGTCCATCAAGTTTTAAATAAAAAAGTTTACGGTTCAGGAAGAAATCAATAATAATTTCTGCTAGTGTCGCGAGGCACGTGAACAAGTTTAAAAGTAATTTCGGTAAAATAAACATTACGCAGTCAGTAATGTCAGTGTCATGTTAGCTTACGTAAATATTTGTTTTATAAATCCACTCTCCTAAATAATAATGAAGCACTTTTAATCTTCGAAATTATAATTATTTAATTTTTTTAGCCAAAATACATGTTTAATTTTATTATTATTTTTTTGGCGAAAAGCCGTAAAGATTTTTATTGTTGATACAAACACTCGATAACCTAATACGCAGGAGCATTATAGACAAAGGATCGGATGATGAGTAAAGATGTTGAAGAAATTTGTGAGAGGGTTGTGCCAAGATCGCCGTGTTTGGAGTCTGGAAGAAGGTGCCCTCCGCTCAGACCGAGGCTCGTACGTCGAATTGGACTGGAGCAGAAGTCGCCGGATAGACTCGTACCACTTCATAGTGGAAGACGGAAGGAGTGTGACACCGAGCAGAAGGACACGTAGCGTGAAGAGGCTGAGGAATGCGCAAAGACGTTGCCGGAACAAAACGGTTGAAGATACGAGAGAGAACTCAGTGACGCGCGTACAAGTGCACGTAGGTAAAGAAGAAGAAGAAGAAGAAGAAGAAGAAGAAGAAGAAGAAGAAGAAGAAGAAGAAGAAGAAGAAGAAGAAAGAGAAGAAGAACGGAAAACAGTGTGTAAAGTGCAAGGGAATATAGTGCGTTCATGTTACAAAGTAGAACATACACAAGAAGATACTCGGACTGTCTCCACGGAAGTAGATTCTATCCTTGAGGACACTGAGAAAACTCGTCAACATGGAACCATATCAGAACTTGGCGAAGACCAACTTAAAATTGTCAATTTGAGGTAAATGTTGTTAATTTCAGTCCAGGTTCCATAAGTACGTGGGCTTATTATGAATAATGCTTTCTGAGTCATTTCTAAATAGGCCCTGTTCTCTTTATGGCAGTCGTGTAAACCATCTCCACTAATTGAAGAAAGTGGTTTTCACTTGGAAATCTGTCAGTCTGTGACGCGCGCGCGCACACACACACACACACACAGTTACAACAAACTAAATTAATTGACCGACTTTTGTGAAATTTGACATATAGGCCCATATCTTGCTAAGACAAATTTTGCACAAATGTAGTCAAACAGTAATAATAAGTAAGGTAATAGTTCTGGGTTATTTTAAATTTCATTTTGAAGTGTTTTAAAAAAAGATTTTAGCAGTTTTAAATAAAAACTTTAACAATAATCTTAAGTTTTAAGTATAGATTTATGCATCTTCTTCGATTTCTAGTTTCTGTGGTCTAGTGGTACGCTATCTACTAGACCAGCCGCCTCGGTGGTCTAGTGGATAGCGTACTAGGCTTTCACCCCGAGGACCCGGGTTCGATTCCCGGCGAGGGCTTGGCATTTTTATACGCTATATAATCATCCCATCGTCTGCATTAGCCCAAGTGTGCGCAATAGTCAGACGTTAAACACACAAAAAAATCTAGTTTCTGTGTAATTTTTCAGTTTACCAGTGGCCACAGTCACCAATGCCAAACGCATTCACCTGATATTGGGGGAATTAATGACATAACCCAAGGTCTATTTGCGGAGATGTACTACCGATGCAGTATAACATTTCCATTCTAACAATTGGTTTCACAGAATTGAAACTGGGAAATGAGTTGTTGGCAGCCAGATCTGAGGTCACCATAAAATGTGCACTGATCCCTACTTGATTCAATCTTGGCATGAAAATTGATTTCAATAACAGCTTCAACAAAGAGGCTATGTTGTTCAGTGAAATACGTTCAACAGTTTTTAAATAACAGATTAAAGTCATAACTTTTTATCTTACATTTTTTGTTAAATACTTCAATAAAATACTGCAATCATCGCTAGTTTTCAAATTTAAAAATGTGTTTTTTAAAAAACGTGCTTTGGAATAAAGGAGATTCGGTTTACCCCGCATTATTTATTTAGCACACGTAGGTTACACCACTCATCTCATTATATATATTTACTCCATTCACCAATATAAATATATCCTATTTTATTAAACGAGCTAAATTTGTATGTATGTATGTACTAGCTGTTACCCGTTGCGGCTTTGCCTGCAATTATAATGTAGGCAATAAAATTTATAGTCGATTTTCAAAATCACAATAGGTCATTTCATTTTAATATATTTCTATATACAATATTATACGATTTATGGTTTTCGGCCAAGACATATAAATTTTTGCTACTCGATACTCTAAAAAAGGGTCCTGTCATATTTTAATAAAATACAGTATTATTAAAAAGTCATTATTATACAATTAAACTGGAATAGTATTGTGTTTATCTCAGATACCTAAAGCGTGTTCACACCAAATTTAATCTCATTTGGTCCAGTAGTTAAAGTGTGATTGAATAACAAACAAACAAAAACAAACTTTCAGAAATATAATATGATTAGCTGCTACCCGTCACGGATTTGCCCGAAATTATAATATACATTAAAGATCACGCATCACCGTGTTAGGACCAACAACCGTGTCAGTTAGGTTTTGGTGAATTTCTTTTTTAAAATAAATGTTTTTTAACGCATCACCGTGTTAGTTAAGTTATGGAGTACTCTTTAAAAAAAATAAGGTTTTTTTCCTGCATCACCTTATTAGGCCCAACAACCGTGTCAGTTAGGTTTGGAGTACTCTTATTAAAAAAATAAATAAAGGTTTTTTTAATGCATCACCGCGTTAGGCCTAACAACCGTGTCAGTTAAGGTTTGGAGTACTCTTAAAAAAAATAAAGGTTTTTTTAATGCATCACCGCGTTAGGCCTAACAACCGTGTCAGTTAAGGTTTGGAGTACTCTTTAAAAAAAATAAAGTTTCTTTTCACACATCACCGCGATAGGCCCAACGACCGTGTCAGTTAGGATATGTGGTATTCCTTAAAAAAATATAAAGATTTTTCACGCATCACCGTGTTATTCCTAACAACCGTGTCAGTTAAGTTTGGAGTATTCTTTTAAAAAAATAAAGGTTTTTTCACACATCACGGTGATAGGCTCAACATCCGTGTCGATTAGGATATGTAGTATTATTTAAAAAAATATAGAAGTTTTTTTACGCATAACAACTGTGTCAGTTAGGATACGTAGTATTCTTTAAAAAAATATAAAGGTTTTTTCACAAATCACCGTGTTAGGCCTAACAACCGTGTCTGTTATTATATGTAGTATTCTATAAAAAAAATGTAAAAATTTTTTTACGCACCACCGTGTCAGGCCTAATAACCGTGTCAGTTAGGATATGTAGCCAAGTATTCTTAAAAAAAGTATAAAGGTTTTTTCACGCATCACCGTGTTAGGCCTAACAACCGTGTCAGTTAGGATATGTAGCCTAGTATTCTTTAAAAAAATATAAAGGTTTTTTCACGCATCACCGTGATAGGCCCAAAAACCCTGTCAGGATATGTAGTAGCATTTTCTTTTAAAAAAAATTAAGGTTTTTTCACGCATCACCGTGTTAGGCCTAACAACCATGCTAGTTAAGTTATGGAGTACTCTTTAAAAAAATAAATAAAGGTTTGTTTAATGGATCACTGTGTTAGGCCTAACAACCATATTAGTTAGCTTATGGAGTACTATTTCTTTAAAAAAATATATAATAAAGTTTTTTTCACGCATCACCATATTAGGCCAAACAACCGTGTCAGTTAAGTTTTGAGTACTCTTTAAAAAAATAAAGTTTTTTTTCACACATCATCGTGATAGGCCCAACAACCGTGTCAGTTAGGATATGTAGTACTGTTTTAAAAAATATAAAGGTTTTTCACGTATCACCGTGTTAGGCCTAACAACCGTGTCAGTTAGGTTATGCAGTATTTTTTTTTTTAATATACAGGTTTTTTCATGCATCACCGTGTTAAGCCTAACGACCGTGTCTGTTAGTATAGATAGTATTATTTAAAAAAATATAAAGGTTTTTTTACGTATCACCGTGTTAGGCCTAACAACCGTGTCAGAATATGTAGCCTATTTTTTTTAAAAAAAATATAAAGGTTTATTCACGCATCACCGTGTTAAGCCTAACAACCGTGTCTGTTAGTATATATAGTATTATTTAAAAAAATATTAAGGTTTTTTCACGCATCACCGTGTTAGGCCTAAGATCCGTGTCAGTTAGGTTATGTAGCCTAGTATTCTTTAAAAAATAAATAGATTATTTGAAATTATGCATGGAACCAGTGATTTCAACTCACAGGAAACTAACGATAATAAAAGGAAAAAAAGATTTTTGAATCAGCTGAGGATTGTCAACGACGTCTTGACCATGTGAGAAGTACTCGGAAAAGTGAAGAATCAAATGAAGAAAGGGAAATGGGGTTGCAACAAATGAGGACATTTGCAATGCATCGAGTGACAGAAGAATCAGGAATAGAAAGGATCAACAGCTTAATGATATGCGTGAACAAATATCTCAAAGACGTGCAGAAGAATCAGAAATAGAAAGGACTCAATGATATACATCAACAAATATCTCAAAGGCGTGCAGAAGAGTCAGAAATAGAAAGGACTCAATGATATACGTCAACAAATATCTCAAAGGCGTGCAGAAGAATCAAAAATAGAAAGGACTCAATGATATACGTCAATAAATATCTCAAAGGCGTGTAGAAGAATCAGAAATAGAAAGGATCACCGGTTTAATGATATGCGTGAACAAGTATCTCAAAGACGTAGAGAAGAGTCAGAATTACAGAGAAGTCAACGGATTCAAAAAATACGTGAACAGGTCTCTCCTTGATCTGCGTTCAGTGTAACAACAGCGTATACTTCATTCTGAACAATATAATTTTATACTTTTTTAGAGAAAGTGAAATTTTGTACACTGAAGTTTGTTGTCAGGAATCGATTGCGAAATGTTTAATATCTGTGAAAATTTGTTGAGTAGCTGAATTCACGCGTGCACACTAAACACTGCGAGACCAAATTAGAGGCAATAATATACGTCAAAGTAAGTTTTGAGAAAGTAAGTGTCATGGTAATATCTATACCGAGCTAGACTCAGTCACCCGGTAGGATACTGTGTGCTTTAGCATTCTGACTTTCACAACTACTAACTTTAACATTCTAACTTTTAGTATTATTTGATTAGAACTTAAAAAGCGCAAAAACGTAAATAAACATTAACATGTTGGTGGTTAGAGTTCTTTTTTAGCACTGAATTTGAACATTTAAAATGATGATTTTAACGGTGATTTTAAACAGCGAAATCAGATCTTGAAAAAAGTAAGGTAAGAAATATTGTATTTTTGTAACTTGTTGAAATCCAACGTGAACGAGACGCGTTCTTGAGCAATTGTCCTAAAAGTATGTAGACCGCCGATAGTAAGTAAGTGTAGGGTAGGACTTATGGCAGTAACTGCGAGTGCCGAACCCACGACCTTGAGGTGCGCTCCCAGACTGCGAATGATACGATCAGTGATCAGTTTAAGGTAAGTATGTCGCGATCAGAATCTTGCCTTGCGCAGAATTATTTAAGCACAGGAATTAAGACTAATCACTGTTTGGCGCCTTTCGCAGTCCGCAAAGTGAAAGTACTGGAAGAAAGCAACGCCTTATCGTGCATGGATGAAATTTGATTTTATACTTGGGAAAAAACTGCTAATTTTACTACAGGAAGAAAGTACAAGTTTTACTTTGTAGTAGGGCCACTAATACTGGAGTGGTCATGGTTAACTTTTGTATTTTTAATGAAACTTTGAACATTTAAAATACTAATTTATACGAAGTTTACCGTAACCGGTAAATACGTACTGTAAGCTATGAATTATGGTAGATTTTTTGCTTAAAATTTACATGCTTTATTTGGTTCTGCTAAAGACTCACAGCCTTTAATTTTGTTAAGGACATTTTTTATCAAAAAATAGTTTTAAAACAAATTCATCTTTAAACCAAAATAAACGTATACAAAATGTGAAAGCGGACTACATTCCCACATTCCAAGTTATAGGCTATATCAAATATAACTTCATCTTAACAAATAGTAGAGTAATCTGTACCTTTAATATTTTATATAAAATAGGTTCAAAATGGTCGACAGCCTCCACAAACTCCACTATCCTTAAACTTTAGGCCTAGTTACATGTATATTGCAAGCCATTAATATTAACATTACCAACTGTACCAAATCAGGCAAGGATTATATTAAAGTCGTTTAGGAGTAAAGGGCAGGTTATCAGAAAATAAATGTTTCAACAGTATACAATTGGTTTCCGAATATTTCTTCGTTGTTTTTAAATTTATTATTTATTTTTATTTTTCTGTATGTTTTTGGTTTGGCTAGTATCCAACTTTGGATAAGTTTGATACACTGATTAGAATTAGGAAGAACAGGCGAGATAGTGATCTGATCATGCTCCATGCTCCATGCTCCAAGTAGGCGGAAGGAATTTTAGCGTGGTCAAGCGATGAGTAAGCCTACAGGGCGCTGAGTAGCGAGTAGGATTTGCGCAGTATTACAAATTGGTTCCGCACTGTGCTGCTACTTCCGCTTCGTGTCAGTTCCGGTGGTTTGGCAGTTTCACACAAACACGCACAAGCCTAACACTCGTATACGTAACGGATTTAGTGTGAAGAAAATATACTTCTAAAAACCAAAAACCACGGACATTTCGAAACCCGAAGAAGCACTATGAGTCTTTGCTGTGCTACCAAATCTGTTCGGTCGGGAGATGAATGCAATAAAGACTGGAATTATTTAAAAACAGGGCAACCCAAAAATCCTATTTGGAAACTGGCGCCAAAAACACTGAACATTGACTTGATTTTTTAAAAATCGATCAGTGTAAAGAATTGTAAGCAAAACAGGCAATAGAAGACATTTATTTATAACCGATCTCCGGCCTCTAAAACATCCCCCCCACACACACAGTGTGTAAAGTTTTTATCGACCCCCTCAACTAATTAAAGCTTGGTCTATAGTCTGACTAATACACTTTTTTAATTTTACACAATGTAACCAAGGTAATTTAAGTTATTAATATTTCTTATAAAATATTGCTGCTTTTATATCGAGTTACCGACACATAGATAGCCTGTTCCAATAGGACGTTTTTTAAAGAGAAAAGAGAAACCAGTGTCAGTGTGACAGCTTTTTAACCAAAAGTATATATATATATATATATATATATATATATATATATATATATATATTTTTTTTTTTGTGTAACGTCCGACTATTGTGCACACTTGGGCTAATGCAGACGATGGATGATGTATAGCGTATGAAAATGCCAAGCCCTCGCCGGGAATCGAACCCGGGTCCTCGGGGTGAAAGCCTAGTACGCTATCCACTAGGCCACCGAGGCGGCTTTTTTTATATATTTTAA
This sequence comes from Callitettix versicolor, assembly GCA_022606455.1. NCBI lineage: Eukaryota > Metazoa > Arthropoda > Insecta > Hemiptera > Cercopidae > Callitettix > Callitettix versicolor. The sequence goes on from CM040184.1 coordinate 45,331,375, forward strand.
ATGCATTTTGAAAGTTTAAAATTGTAATATATGCCGATTTTAATGCTTTTTTTTAGAGCTCGGTGAGACCAGAGTTTCAAGAACTTCAGTTAAAAAAAAAAATTACTGTTATAAATTGGTTTTCATCACGTCAGCGAGACAGGTGCGTGTCACCATTATGTTTACAAGTAGGCTTTATACTGTAGGTCTATAGCCTGAGGTTACTAGTGAGTGTCCCAAAAGTATATAATTATAAGGTGTGAAGGAAATAATGTTTGCTAAAACATCAGCTAAGCATAGTTACAATAGGACACTCAGGCTATAGGCCTACAGTATAAAGCCTACTTGTAAACATAATGGTGACACGCACCTGTCTCGCTGACGTGATGAAAACCAATTTACAACAGTAATTTTTTTTAACTGAAGTAATATGTTTCTGAAACTCTGGTCTCACCAAGTTATAAAAAGCATTAAAATCGGCATATATTAGAATTTTAAACTTTCAAAATGCATTTAAAATATAAAAATGAACCCTGACCTCAGTGAAATAATATTTGGCAATTTCATGAGTTATAAAAATTCAAAATGATAATTTATGTAGTTTTCAACGCATATCACAATGTTAAAATTAGATTGCCAAAAATATTTAAGACAAAAAACATTGAATTCTAAAAGTTCTGTTAAACGAATTTTGCTGCTTAACGAGCTTCTGACTCAAGAGGGAACTGAAATTTTCATAGTTACAGCTTAAATATTTAAAATTTGTAATGATCTTTCCACAAGTGTTCTAGATTCCAGGATCGGTGTTCATTTCAAATTTCAAATATATTATAATAATAATATACATATTTAATATATTGATAATAATATTTAATAATAATAATAATAATAATAATTATTATTATTATTATTATTAGAAAGAAAAACAAGATCACAACGAATGAAGCAATACTGGGCTACGAGGAAGGCACAGAACATTAAAAAGTGATTGATTTAGTGTACCCCAAAGTTGGGTGAAACAAATAAATAATAATAATAATAATAATAATAATAATAATAATAATAATTATTATTATTATTATTATTATTATTATAAATTTATTTCATTTAATGTAGTTTATACAAATTTTAATGCTGGTTACGATAGAAAAATTAATGGTCGCTATTTATAAAATTATGAACGAATTTTTGTTTAACATCAGTAGAAAGTACAGACGCACAAGCACACCGGGGAGTTTCCGGGTCATGTCATATCTTGGTGCTCTTCAGAGCGTCAACTTATGATTACTGACTATATTCACTGTTCAGTGTTCAGTGTTCAGTGTTCAGTGTATAGTGTATAGTGTATAGTGCACAGTGAATAGTGAAGGTGCTAGACTTTGTCATGTACACTAGTGTGTAATGTGTGTGGGACTTGCTACTATTGTTTCTGGATTGTTTCGGTAAGTTATTCAACAATGAAATAAAAAACAAACAAACACACACACACACACACACACACACACACACACACACACACACACACACACGCACACACACACGCACGCACGCACAAAATGCGTTGAAATAACTTAACAAATAACTTCAGGGTGTTGAAACTAAATTATATTCATCTTGAGTTTGGAGCCCAAAGATAGAATAAATCATACGAATCAAGCTAACTAGTAGTGTACTTCCAAAATAAGCAAACATTTTAAATAATTGTGTTTTCACTAAGTTAATCAACTTTGAGATGAAAAACGCTCTAATTTAAGGATATATAGGGATACTGAGGGTATCTGTCTGGTGGTCCAGCTTTACTCTGTTGAAAAGTTATACTAGATTTTTATGTAGATTTCTATATGATCCGGGCTTCCTCGGTGGCCTAGTTGATAGCGTACTGGGCTTTCACCCCGAGGACCCGGGTTCGATTCCCGACCAGGGTTTGGCATTTTCATACGCTATAAATCATCCCAAGTGTGCACAATAGTCGGACGTTAAAAAAAAAAATCTATATATGATCCGCGTTATTCCCCCAACAAGATAGGTGTGTGTGTGTGTGTGTGTGTGTGTGTGTGTGTGTGTGTGTGTGTGTGTGTGTGTGTGTGTGTGTGTTTGTCTGTTTTGTCAGGTTTTCGATTTTTGTTCAGACTTTTGTTAGTGACTTGAATAAGTTCTTTATACAACGAAACCTAACCTTCCATATCTAACTGTACACTTTGAAGGAAAAGTGTTACACGTTAATCCCAAACATTAATTGTGTTACGTATGTTCGGTTAAAAACAATTGTTTTTAATAACCTTTTTTGTGAAAAAAGCTCTTAATAATCCGATTTTATAAAAATCGGATTAACGCTTTTAAGAATATTGTTTGTATGTAGACCTAACCTAACCTAACCTAGACAGATTGTATCGAGAAATAATTAATAAACACCTATTTTCTAAAAACCGGTTCATCAGATGCCATTTAAAGAAATCTACTTCTCGAAAAAAAATTATAAAATAAATAAACCTGATCGCCATCGAATAATGAAAACGTATTTAATTACTTCAAGTTATTTGCTGTTTCGTTGATATCTTCTGAAGATAGGCGAGTGGACCTACTTATCAAAATATCATTGTTTGCATTTCTTTTTACTTTTTATAATGTGGAAACAAAATAAAATTAGTTATTGAGCCATATGAATACAACTGAAGGAAATGCTACATGTAAAAGATAGAAGCAAAAGCATTTCATATGAATAATGATTCCTTTTGCTTACTAGTAAATCCTTTAGTATTGAAGTAAAAGGATCAACTGAAAAAACGTTCACGTGAACCTGATTTCATGTAACACATGAAAATGGATCAATATTCAAATAAGTTATCCATTTTTATAGTATCTAATTTTGTTGTTTGAGGTTAGTTTTTCTACTGGTTGTCTGTAGGCTTCGTGTTAATTGTATTTGTAATCTTTACGCTTATTTAACTGCAGAAATGTTATACCTTGTTCAGTTGGTGAAGAAAGATGGTGATATTCACGTATCGCTAAGAGTGAAGTGCATTTCATTGAAGAGAAATTGAAATGCCTCTAATAACGCACTCAGTGTATTAGGAAATTTAATCCGATCGGTCGTTTAAACAAATAACACGTTTAAATATTTAAGATACTGTAGACTGCGTCACAACAAATTATTCATCAATACCTTTTTGATATTCTGGATCAGTCAAATAACGCAAACATATTCTTATATTTTGTGATAAAGATAGGTTCCATTTCGAGTCTCTTCATTAGTGCCTACATATCTGTTCGTTAAACATTGCACATTCTATTCTTCAAACCTTATTAAAATATCCCGCATGTAAACAAAACACAATTTGTAATGTTTAACACTTCGAACACAAACTAACAATACCATAGCAACAAGGACAATTCAACATAACTGTTTACTACTGACAAAGCAAATATATCAACAAAAGAAGGCTTTAATTTAACTCTAAAGCAGAAGGTTTTGACTGATATTACTATTTATATCAATTAAAGGATATGCTTCAGATTTTGTGAATTAAAGCTTTTGCTTCTTTTTATTCATAAGGCTCATTCTCTTGACAAAACATTTATAATTTAAACGTAAATAAAAGTGTTTAAAATGACTTCATTGCACAAGCATAACCTGTAAACTGAAGTTACACAACTTAATTCTATAACTCGATTGTTTTGCTTGTAATTAAACAATAAAAGACAATCACTTCAGTGAGATATGTTAATTTGGAAGTACATAATAATACAGGAAATCTTGTTTTAATGTATGTTTAACCTTACTGCATAACTGTACTCCTTTCACCCACACTAAATACATCAATCATAACCTAACCTAACTTTACGGTATAATTAAGTTATTCATAATTATTACAAACGGCAAATTGCACAACGTCCTTGATTATCACTTAATATCAGCTGATCGCAAGTGTTGGAACAAAGACTTGTTTTGGTTCGTTTCCCAGCAATAATCGTTCATCTGTTTCAAAATGGTGGCCATTAATAATTTTTCTTAATTTTTAACTTTTTTCATACACTTTATTTATTAGATTTCTTTATCAATGTGCTTTATTAGAAGAAAAATTTTCAACGTGTGTAGTAAATTTAATGACTTTACAATACTTGTTCTTCATGTCTCGGCTGAGGGGCAGCTCTCAGCTCTCTTACTGACGTCATGCAAGCGATTTTTCAAAAGTAATTTGCTATTTTCACTTTTTTTGAAATTTCGAATTCGCCATCATAATCAACATTAAAATCTACATGTATTGATATTTAAAATTTTGAAATTACATTGAAAATATGAAAATGAACCCTGACTTCCGTAAAATTGTAAAATGCTAATTTAAAGTTGATTATGATGGTGATATAATAGCTATTACCAAAATTTGGTCAATTTTCGTGCAAGTGTGAAACAAATTGTTGAATGAAAATTGTGAACTTGACGTATATTTATGTTACGTGTCAATCATACCTAACGGAAACTGCGGGCCTCGACGCACCGAAGTAAGTTCGCTAACAATCCATCAAATATTCATTTTATGAATGTTCCTACTTCGTCATAAAAACCAAGTAAAACTAACAAGATGTACTTTTCCGTTCGGCCTCCGAGCCGTTCAACGATTCACAGCTGATTACAACACATTGCAGCACCGGCAAGTCTGCTACATGCAAGTCTGCCGGCTGGTGACGTCACAAAGCTATGATGTATCGTGTTTGGAATAACGAATCGTTGATTCATTGGGTACGCGTGATTTTTATTATTAACATAATTTATGAAAACATTTTTTCTTGCAAGTTGTAGAAATGTAAACCCTTGAAGTATAAAAATAATTAAAATTACTAAATAGTTTTTACATTACCTTACCAGATTTAGAGATGGGCTAACAAACTCTGGCACATTACTTAACGTGTAGGCCTACAACAGCAAGTCGCAAGGTAAAGGATGGAAGTAGAAAGATTTTTGTTTTTTTATTACTAAAGGCTTAGCTGAATGAATATTCAGTTTTTATTATAGGCTAGAAGAAATAAATTGTCTTGGTTTTATTACTGTCAGATGAATTATAAATAAACTATTTGGTATTTATAAAACGTTAGACGAGTTGTTTCCCCTTAGTTCCATTGAACATAAGACGAATTATATTAGGAAAATTAAATTTTTTTTAGTTTATATTGTAGCTTAAAAATTACGCTACTAAAGTCTTTATTATAGTATAAATTCATAAAATTGGTTTATATTTTATTAAAGACTAAAATAATTATATTGTAATTATTATTTTAGGTTAAATGTATCGTAGGCCTACTGGCTTAGTTTTTCTTGCAGTATAAAGCGAAAGTTAATTATTAAAGTTGTTATTATAGAATAGATTAATTAAATTGTTTTAGTTTTTATTGCAGTATAAAGCAAAAGTCTATTATTAAGACTGCTTTTATTATTATAGAATAGACTGCTTAAATTGGTTTCGTGTTTGTTATAGACTAAAATAATTATGTTCTAATTATTATTATTTTAGGTTGGATGTGTTATATTGTTTTAGTTTTTATTGTGGTACTAGCATCCCCCGTGGTGGCTAGTGTAGGGTAGCAATATAAAACAGTATATTTCTCAGGACAAAAAAATAAATTGAAAAATTTATAGACAAATTACATTTTTTGTTTGATCACTATATGGTATCAAAATGAATTTATTATTAGGACATCACGTTCTTGAAAGTGCTACATATAACTGGCCGTGCGAAAACAATCTGAACGTACAACTATTCCTAAATATTTTAAAGTGTGACCTTGAAACTTGAAAACTTATTGTGACTGCAAACGCTTGAATTTGAAAGGTAAGTTCTTTGGAACCACAGGAATTCTAAGAATGAATGAAAGCTTGCCATCCGTAGGTCCAGTAAGGACAATAGCGTCGATGTTATGCCATTACATAGTCTTGGAGATTTAACATTCCGAAACAATAATAGGAGTATCTATTTCTGTTTTAATATTGAGGAAATCCTGGTGGAATAAAAGAATTAAAAAAGTCTTTAGGAAATTAATAGCGTCATTTGAAACTAAAGCTGAATCAGTAGCACTATATTTCTTTACGTCCCCTTAAAACATCAAAATAGTACCATTTATCTCATCAGTAGAGACATTTCGTGGAGAGATAATACAGTAGCTCTTTCACATAACCAACTCTAATAATTAGGTGACAAATGTGAGATATCAGGATAGACTTTCGTAATCACTTTATTGCCAAATTAAACTTTTCGTATCAAGTGTGATTTTTCATCCGTTCAAATAGCCGGAATTTTCAAACAAGAGCACGTAGTTTGCTGAGTAACAAACTTTTCTAGGTTATGGCCAAATTGGGTTTTTCGTTAAGTGTGATTTTTTATCCGTTTAAATAGCCGCTATTTTCAAACAAGAGCACGTAGTTTGCTGAGTAACAAACTTTTCTAGGATATAGCCAAATTGGGTTTTTCGTTAAGTGTGATTTTTTTATCTGTTTAAACAGCCGCTATTTTCAAACAAGAGCACGTAGTTTGCTGAGTAACAAACTTTTCTAGGCTATGGACAAATTGGGTTTTTCGTTAAATGTGATTTTTATCCGTTTAAATAGCCGCTATTTTCAAACAAGAGCACGTAGTTTGCTGAGTAACAAACTTTTCTAGGATATAGCCAAATTGGGTTTTTCGTTAAGTGTGATTTTTCATCCGTTCAAATAGCCGGAATTTTCAAACAAGAGCACGTAGTTTGCTGAGTAACAAACTTTTCTAGGTTATGGCCAAATTGGGTTTTTCGTTAAGTGTGATTTTTTATCCGTTTAAATAGCCGCTATTTTCAAACAAGAGCACGTTTTGCTGAGTAACAAACTTTTCTAGTAACCGTTTAAATAGCTTTTTCAAACAAGAGCACGTAGTTTGCTGAGTAACAAACTTTTCTAGGATATAGCCAAATTGGGTTTTTCGTTAAGTGTGATTTTTTTATCTGTTTAAACAGCCGCTATTTTCAAACAAGAGCACGTAGTTTGCTGAGTAACAAACTTTTCTAGGCTATGGACAAATTGGGTTTTTCGTTAAATGTGATTTTTTTATCTGTTTAAACAGCCGCTATTTTCAAACAAGAGCACGTAGTTTGCTGAGTAACAAACTTTTCTAGGCTATGGACAAATTGGGTTTTTCGTTAAATGTGATTTTTTTATCCGTTCAAATAGCCGGAATTTTCAAACAAGAGCACGTAGTTTGCTGAGTAACAAATTTTCTAGGCTATGGCCAAATTGGGTTTTTCGTTAAATGTGATTTTTTTATCCGTTCAAATAGCCGCTATTTTCAAACAAGAGCACGTAGTTTGCTGAGTAACAAACTTTTCTAGGTTATGGCCAAATTGGGTTTTTCGTTAAGTGTGATTTTTTATCCGTTTAAATAGCCGCTATTTTCAAACAAGAGCACGTAGTTTGCTGAGTAACAAACTTTTCTAGGATATAGCCAAATTGGGTTTTTCGTTAAGTGTGATTTTTTTATCTGTTTAAACAGCCGCTATTTTCAAACAAGAGCACGTAGTTTGCTGAGTAACAAACTTTTCTAGGCTATGGCCAAATTGGGTTTTTCGTTAAATGTGATTTTTTTATCCGTTCAAATAGCCGGAATTTTCAAACAAGAGCACGTAGTTTGCTGAGTAACAAATTTTCTAGGCTATGACCAAATTGGGTTTTTCGTTAAATGTGATTTTTTTATCCGTTCAAATAGCCGGAATTTTCAAACACGAGCACGTAGTTTGCTGAGTAACAAACTTTTCTAGGCTATAGCCCAATTAGGTTTTTCGTTAAATGTGATTTTTTTATCCGTTCAAATAGCCGGAATTTTCAAACACGAGCAGGTAGTTTGCTGAGTAACAAACTTTTCTAGGCTATAGCCCAATTAGGTTTTTCGTTAAATGTGATTTTTTTATCCGTTCAAATAGCCGGAATTTTTTAAACAAGAGCACGTAGTTTGCTGAGTAACAAACTTTTCTAGGATATAGCCAAATTAAGTTTTTCGTTAGGCTAAGTGTGATTTTTTTATCCGTTCAAATAGCCGCTATTTTCAAACACGAGCACGTAGTTTGCTGAGTAACAAACTTTTCTAGGATATAGCCAAATTAAGTTTTTCGTTAAGTGTGATTTTTTTATCGTTTAAATAGCCGCTATTTTCAAACAAGAGCACGTAGTTTGCTGAGTAACAAACTTTTCTAGGATATAGCCAAATTAAGTTTTTCGTTAAGTGTGATTTTTTTATTCGTTTAAATAGCCGCTATTTTCAAACAAGAGCACGTATTTTGCTGAGTTAGTAATACACTATTCTAGGTTATTATTTTTTATTTTATTTATTTATATTTTTTTAAATTAAATTAAATTTAATTAAATTAATTTTTTGTGTTGAGAATGATTTTGGCGTTTGGCAACAATAACGTAACTAGAAGCATTCAGTAATGAGTTCGAGGCTGATTTTTTTTTTTTTTAACATTCGAATTCGTGGAAGGTTGTGCAATACTTTTACATCCGATTCAAGTTTAAATTCTGTTTAGTACAAAGAAATAAAAACAAAATTGTGTCGAATGTAATCTATTTCAGTAAACAATTCTATTCATACAATATAAATTCGCCTTCAGTTTTTAATGATGCAACTATTCTTACACACCTGATAACAGTAAACTAACGTCAGGCGTTAAACTTTCACAATGTCAAATAATACTGTAGTACCTTCATTTTCAAATTTTAAGGAAAATACGGTAATACCATTAAAAAAATTAATTTAAAAAATTATTTATTTTATTTAGAAATCTGTAATATTTCTTGGCATAGGACAAAGGTTAATTGTGTAGGCTATGTAAAAATAAATGGTGTGCCAACATCGTACAAACTTCCTTAAACCTTGATATTACGCAAAAGAACTGTTTCTAAAGTTTCCCAAAAAAACCGAAAAATTAACCCATTTTATCGAAATCAGTTCATCGGATTTTCTTTAAATTTTATGACGATTCATGACTCAAGTCAGTTTATAAAATTTAAGAAAAAAATAATTTTTATTTGAAAATAAAAAGATTTTAAAAATAATAAATGCAGTGGTCATGATTTTTCTTTTTATTTTCTTTTGTTTTATTTGAATCATAAATCGTTAACTTTTTAAATTTCAAATTGACATAATGTCTTCAAATTTATCCAAAATTTAATCTATATATTAAACTTATTTTTGAGAAAATATGTTTTTTGCCAATAGCTCTCGAACATTTTTTTGTAGTAAATATAGGTTTTTTATATGTTGTTTTGGTGCCAATGGTCTAAATTTTAGACCCTGTGTGTGTGAGCGCGCTCTCTCTCTCTCTCTCTCTCTCTCTCTCTCTCTCTCTCTCTCTCTCTCTCTCTCTCTCTCTCTCTCGTGTGCACGATAGTAGCCCGAAAATAAGAATTCTTCAACTGAAGTATCTAAGAGTGTCTTACTGCAGTGTAACGAGATCGAACATATTTTTTTCTAAAACTTGCCGAAAACAGTTAACTTTGTTTTAATTTTATTCAATTTTAGTTTATTGTTTTAGTAAACAGGTTTTATGTAGACTCCACTGTATTTCCATATAGTTTTGTACAATGTACTTTCAGAAAACTACTTTATGTTCTTTGTTTTTATTTAGTGGAATTCTGTTTTAGAGGTGGTTAAGTCACTAGTCAAAAAACTGCGTGTCCTGGATTTGAAACTGCTCTACTCTTTCCCTCGTCTTCTCTACTATAACGTAAAACAAATCAATACTGTTTTGTTTACCGCAGGGTTTTGTTATTGTCTACAGATACGGGAAAGTCAACGTGCTACGTTGGCTGCTGTGGAACTCCGAAATGCCGGCCCTGGACAGGAGCTGTAACGGAGCCTTGGCCCTCCACTATGCAGCAGCTAGAGGGTGCTTGGACTGTGTCAGACTGCTTGTAGAAGCCACCACTGAACTCAGGTGAGCCCCTCATAATGTGTATGCCGTACTCATCACTGTTAAAATTTAATTCTAATACATGCAGATTTTAATTCGGTTAATGATGATAAAATAAGATTTTAAAAAAAGAAGGTAAGATAAAAGATTACTTTTGAAAATTTGCTTCCAACACGTCACTGAGACAGTCGCATGGCTGGGCTCTTAAAATGCGGTTTCAGTGCAAAGTTTTGTTATGCACACAATAGTCCCGGCTGATGAGTCAATGACCTTGACGAGCTTCTAATACCAGCTGATTAACGTCCTCCTGGTCGTTGCTCTTCCAAGAAATCCCCGATCATAATAGGCTACTCTTTATTCAGTCAGTCATTTCTTTTCCATTCTATTCAACGTCCAAAAATAAATTGCCCGGTTCTGGTCTCTATTCAAAATATACGTGAAGGCATATTTATTAGGACTATGCCATTGCTTTTTTCTATTTAGAGTCGCTACATAAACACGATTGAATAGGAAAGTCTTTCTATTTTTAAAATTTAACTTAATTATGGAATTAATTAGGCCTACTTGTGTTATTATTACTGTTTATTCGGGATTTTGCTATTATTTTTGTCTATAAAAACAATACACAACATTTCGAGAGCACTGATCAACTTTCTTTCTCAAATACCTAATTATACCTAAACAAACAAGAACATAAGCCTATATGTCTGGGCCCGTGTTAAAATACATAAAACTAAGTACACACCCTCGAGGCTTAGGCACTCGTTCCCGTGTATTGTTGTTCGGGCGGATAATGATGACCTAATAACAAAAGGAATTCATTAGCTAATGTTACAACGATTTTATCTTCTTAATCCTTCTGATTAATTTTTCTGATCTGCAAAGCCGATCGCAGAAGGTTTGCGATACAAGTGTGTTGGTTATTTTTGAAAAAAAACCGTTGCAAACTGATATTTCCGGTCATTTTAACTATTTACTAAAATTTGGAAATTGAAAATATTAGTTGGTGCATATTTTAACGTTAATTTGCAATCCGATTTTAAAACGAAAATGTAATATGTATAAAAATTATGATTTTATAAGATTTTGACTGGCCGTCATTTACCAAAATAAGTTTGAATGAAATATACGTATGCAATTTTTAACGACCTCATAAAACGTGAAGATCAGGTCACCACTCATGCCACGTTTCCTGTACTGGATACCGTGTGCTGTACTTCTTCATCTCATTTCCCAGTAAACATTTTTAATGACCTCATAAAACGTGAAGATCAGGATCACCACTCATGCCACGTTTCCTGAACTGGATACCGTGTGCTGTATTTCTTCAACAACTCATTTCCCAGTAAACATTTTTAATGACCTCATAAAACGTGAAGATCAGGATCACCACTCATGCCACGTTTCCTGAACTGGATACCATGTGCTGTATTTCTTCAACAACTCATTTCCCAGTAAACATTTTTAATGTCCTCATAAAACGTGAAGATCAGGATCACCACTCATGCCACGTTTCCTGAACTGGATACCGTGTGCTGTACTTCTTCAACAACTCATTTCCCAGTAAACATTTTTAATGTCCTCATAAAACGTGAAGATCAGGATCACCACTCATGCCACGTTTCCTGTACTGGATACCGTGTGCTGTACTTCTTCAACAACTCATTTCCCAGTAAACATTTTTAATGTCCTCATAAAACGTGAAGATCAGGATCACCACTCATGCCACGTTTCCTGTACTGGATACCGTGTGCTGTACTTCTTCAACAACTCATTTCCCAGTAAACATTTTTAATGTCCTCATAAAACGTGAAGATCAGGATCACCACTCATGCCACGTTTCCTGAACTGGATACCGTGTGCTGTATTTCTTCAACAACTCATTTCCCAGTAAACATTTTTAATGACCTCATAAAACGTGAAGATCAGGATCACCACTCATGCCACGTTTCCTGAACTGGATACCGTGTGCTGTACTTCTTCAACAACTCATTTCCCAGTAAACATTTTTAATGTCCTCATAAAACGTGAAGGTCAGGATCACCACTCATGCCACGTTTCCTGTACTGGATACCGTGTGCTGTATTTCTTCAACAACTCATTTCCCAGTAAACATTTTTAATGTCCTCATAAAACGTGAAGATCAGGATCACCACTCATGCCACGTTTCCTGAACTGGATACCGTGTGCTGTACTTCTTCAACAACTCATTTCCCAGTAAACATTTTTAATGACCTCATAAAACGTGAAGATCAGGATTACCACTCATGCCACGTTTCCTGAACTGGATACCGTGTGCTGTACTTCTTCATCTCATTTCCCAGTAAACATTTTTAATGTCCTCATAAAACGTGAAGGTCAGGATCACCACTCATGCCACGTTTCCTGTACTGGATACCGTGTGCTGTACTTCTTCAACAACTCATTTCCCAGTAAACATTTTTAATGTCCTCATAAAACGTGAAGATCAGGATCACCACTCATGCCACGTTTCCTGTACTGGATACTGTGTGCTGTATTTCTTCAACAACTCATTTCCCAGTAAACATTTTTAATGTCCTCATAAAACGTGAAGATCAGGATCACCACTCATGCCACGTTTCCTGAACTGGATACCGTGTGCTGTATTTCTTCAACAACTCATTTCCCAGTAAACATTTTTAATGACCTCATAAAACGTGAAGGTCAGGATCACCACTCATGCCACGTTTCCTGAACTGGATACCGTGTGCTGTACTTCTTCAACAACTCATTTCCCAGTAAACATTTTTAATGACCTCATAAAACGTGAAGATCAGGATCACCACTCATGCCACGTTTCCTGAACTGGATACCGTGTGCTGTACTTCTTCATCTCATTTCCCAGTAAACATTTTTAATGTCCTCATAAAACGTGAAGGTCAGGATCACCACTCATGCCACGTTTCCTGAACTGGATACCGTGTGCTGTACTTCTTCAACAACTCATTTCCCAGTAAACATTTTTAATGACCTCATAAAACGTGAAGATCAGGATCACCACTCATGCCACGTTTCCTGTACTGGATACTGTGTGCTGTACTTCTTCAACAACTCATTCCCAGTGTATACTACATTCCCTATGCTGTTCATTATGAAGAAACGGCGTTGAAGTTTTATTTTTGAATTTAAAAAATATGAAAATTTGAAATGCTAATTTATGTAGATACTATTGATTTATTTTAATGCACTGATCTTTGTTTATGGAAATGTTCTTTTATGCGTAATGTGAAAGCTTCTTTATGCGGGCCTAAGACGTTTAACTCGCAACAGCATTAATAAGTCTACCAGTGAGCTGTTTGTTTCTGTATATTTGGTGCTCTGGTTTAAAACAAAAGGACGTCAATTTGAAACCCTCCACTGACTAACGTTTTTTACATTTATTATTTACTTGCATATGTATATATATATATATATATATATATATATATATATATATATATATAGAGAGAGAGAGAGAGAGAGAGAGAGAGGTGTTTCAGGAAGAACAGAAAGAATTTGCAGGACGAGTTCTAGCAGTGAGTTACAGCTGGCGAAAAATTTTCCCATGATTCCTGGAAAAATAGGGAAATTAAGCCATACTAATATTCTAGGAACCAAAATTAAAATTAATCTTGATGATTTCTGATGATTTTTGACCTGGAAAATTGAATAAAACTGGTTACAGAGCTATAAGTCAAGTACTTTTTGAAAAAAACCTGTGTAAAACGCAAAAACCAGAGCCAAAACAACATATTTTTTTACATTTGGCCTACAATAACTCTGTTATGTTTCCGATAAACAAATAAAATGTTTAAATAAAACCTGTAGAAAATGTAATTCTGAACAAAATTATGTAAATAAAGTCAAATATAAAAGAATAAATTACAAAAAAAAACGATTGTTTTACTAATATTTACATATTAACAGCATAACGTGAAAACTAAATTAATTTTCAAACAGAAAGAATAATAACTTTTACATTCAAGAATATTTAATATGTATTTTTTTTAAATTTTAAATTTAGTTGAATTTATTTACATAATTTTGTTCACAATTAAATTTTCTAGAACTTTTATTTAAAAATTTTAGTTATTTATTAGAAACAAAACATATATTGTAGGCCAAATGTAAAAAATGTATTGTTTTGGCTCTGTGTACATATTACATATAAATTATAATTAACATCATACAGGCTACACTGAATTGGGGGGAACAGCGCCCGACAAATGTAGCAGAAAATTGTTTAGAGTTCATTAATAAGTGGGCCTAATGAAAACTGTAGGCCCAGCCAAAACAGTTGAGTATATGGTATAAATAAGTAAGCCTATTGTGTATAATTTGAATTTAGCAATAAGATCAGTAAAATAATTGCACCAGTACAAACTAATAATGAACACCGATTACTTCGATTTTTTTGCTTTCACTTCGGTCGGTCATATTTTGCAAGACAGCTGCGTGCAAAAATTATTTTGCATTAATAGAGCGACTAAGTGAGTTTATCCGGTGAAATGACTGGCTAGGCTGGGATTTGTTACTCACACAACATTAGCAGCCATCTTGTTGGAAAAGTAAAATTAATAGATAAGGAAGCTGACTTCACGGCGAGTTGATTGTTGTAATTTATTTGTCAATCGAAACGGCCGGAGGAAGAAGAAGAAGAAAGTGGCGCAGAGCGAGTGAATCTGAGACTGTTGGCAGCTGTGATTCAGTCGTAAAGGACCACTCGCTCGAAGCATACATCGTGTGGCGTGTGGAGTGTCGAGTGAGGTGTTGTGATGTTTCAGTGATAAGCATATGGAAGCAATGGAAACCATGGATCGACAAGTTTTCAGGAGACGGTACTCGGCCAAGAAGTGGAAAGGATATTCAAAATACAGGTACAACCTACTTCTAGACTGTCCCAGATCAGGGACCACGCATATAGCGCCTATTTGATCACTAGAACACCGTATGTGAGATTGTTAAAAATTGTATAACATAATCTTTTTTTTTTAAATAATTCTGTATCGTAATCAATGTTAAAATGTACATAAATTTCCACATTTCAAAAACGTGTAAGGAAAAATTATGAATTTTACAATATTTCGGGTTCATTTTCGTATTTTTATTGTAAAATGTTACATTTTAAAATAATGTTCATTTATATTCTGTTGTTAATCGTTATTTGTTTCCAACAAAAATCAGATACACTGTCGCAATTGTTTTCGAGTTACACTAATTCTAGTTTCTCTTGTTTAAAATTATTACAAATTTGTAAACAGAATCTGCTAAAGCGTTAAAATGGAACGCGAAGGCTAAGTGGAACGCGAATCTTTGACAGTGATTCCAGAACTTTTGTATATAGTTGCAAGAACTTCATCAGCTTTAATGTCTTACGTTTTCACTCTACGATAGCAAGGTAGTAGTTGTAAAAAATAAATTTTAAATACCTCAATCAATCAATTTAAAAAAATCAATTTTATTTCTCAGATCCCACTCCGAAATAACTGTTTACCAATCCAATAGTCTGCGTGTTGTGTGTATTTGTGCGTGTGTGTGTGTGTGTTTTAGCACTATCACTTTTGCAATTTTTGCCCGATTTTATTTAAACTTGCACGAAAATCGTTTTGACAATAACTAGAACTACCCAGGAAAATGGCGACAACAATTTGAAAATGGCGGCCTTTTAGGATTTATTTTCTTACATAAAAAGTTAAAAACTCTAATTTATGCAGATTTTAGTGCTGATTAAGATGATGCAATCGAAATTTCAAGAAAAAATAAATAAAAATAAATTGGAAATTCGCTTCCATCACGTTGCGAGTCTGCTATGGGCCGCGATTGTTTGCAGTGTAACTGAATGTTAGAAAGTTTGTGCAACGGTTCTTGTAAAATAAATAGAACATAGCTGGATCGTATGTCACTATGATTGTTACGTAATACAATAATACGCTACGGCAGGCGTACAGTGCAAAGAACTGCTAGCAAGAATTCTTGTATGGAAACTTGTTTATTCATTCGCTATGCTCTTCGGGAGCCCCGGAAGCAGCCTGTAAACCGGATCTGCACTTCGTTTTCCTTAATCTCAATACCATCGATTGAGAATTAATAGCGTTAAATAAATGAAAGTTTCAGAAATCGAAATCATGAAATTATGGAACATTCATTCAATTCATCTTGTTATAAAACGTTTATAGTTTCATGAAATTTAAAGATAATCTTTCTGTTGCGAATTATCTAAGATTATATTGTTATATTTCAAAGAGTTTTTATGTAAAATTATTATTCTTGAATAACTTTGCGTTATTAGTTTTAAATAAATTTTACAATTTACTTCTTTTTTGCAGTGAAAACGTTTTTAGACGCGAATAATATGCCATGTAGCATCAATACGGCTGAACGTAAGGATATCCGTTTTAGAGTTCAAATCCCTGTGATAACTTCATCTCGTTTTTATATTTACTTGCTGAATATTGCTTTCTGTTTGTCCGAGCTAATTTTCAATGGTACTAGTAGTCACAGGAAAGTTTCCGTTTTACTTTAATACCACATAATATAACATGTTCTGCTGGTTTATTGCTTAGGTATCCATACGAAAAAGGCAGAAATATTTTGGATGTGTTTTATCTATATTTTTCTTTTTTTTTAGAAATGCATAGCAACACTTCGTAAAATATTTTATAAGCTTTAAGAATATTTCACCCTAATGTTTTAGTTTTATTCAAAAAAACGAAATAACTTCAACATTGCAAAGTTCTCACCTCTAATATTAAGTTAGTAGGCCTACATATCTAAGGTAGCTTTATCATTACGAAAAAATGAAACGTTAACAGCTGTTTAACTTGGTTAACGTTCCTAACCTGCACATTAGCATTGTTCCTGTAATGTAAAGTGAGTTGATCTGTTTTTGTCATTTAATGTGCAAAATAAGAAATAAAATGGAGATATATTTCATAAATTATGTAGATTACTGCTAGTGTACCAGCGAAAAGTTGAATTAGTTTGTGTTCAGGAAGTTTAATGGGCTTTTATTTGATTATTTTTGTAAAGTAATTCGAATTTTGTCGTTAGATCCTTTGGGTTTAGTATTAACCAGGGTCTAAATTCTAAATTATATAAACTCTGTTTGTCAATAAAAATGTTTAAGGTATTGCTAGTTAAACAACATTTTAAGATTAAATTTGCATGATAAGGATAACAATAGAACAGAAATGATCGATCTGGCCTAGATAACCGAACGAAAGTGTAATACTTGTGTTTTCCGCTCATTAATTTTTTTAACGGGAGAGTGAACGTAATGCCCAAGGCGTGTAACTTTCAAACCACAGTGCCCTATCTGTTTCATTAAACTTTGAACATAGCGCCTACAATAACGGTAACTTATTCGTTATGTAAAATTTATTAAAGACTTTAATTTATTTTCTAGGTTATGTAGTGAAAACTATTTATTAATCAAATTAAAATTTAACTGTATAAAGTACATTTTTCAGCAAATTTCCGTTTGTAAATGAGCTATTGGAACGTCTATAGTCATGAATAGACTCGAAACTATTAAAAGAACATGATCATAACTACGAAACAAGTTCTTCGGGGTCATTCAAAATCTTAACAAAAAATCCTAAATTTTTATGGTATTACCTTTTGGGTTTACCTGTCGCAGTCAACGTTAAAGTGCGAACGTTTTACAAATTTAATTAAAATTTAAAATGAACGCTAATTTATAAAACAGAATTTAACGCTGATAATGAAATCATATTTGTATAATTTTAAGAATTGTACGGAGGTTACTGTCCGGTTTTAATCTCAATAAACAATTTCCGCTTACAATATTTTCAATTACATAGGCCTAACGCTAAGTTGCGCTAACAGTATCATTAAAAACTATTATTAATTACAATAATAAATTTTGTTGTTTTCGTACGTAAATTATATAATATTATATATATATATATATATATATATATATATATATATATATATATATATATAATAACGCATACAGGAGAAAGATGCTCGGTTGGAAGGTCCCAGAGAATGAAATCCCAAAGAGAGCAGGGGTAAAATGGACGGAGGAGCGGAAGAGGATCCATGGGGACAGGATGAGGGAGGTGTGGAAGATTAGAAGGAGCAAGACATGAGTCGGAGTGCTTTGCGTGATCCAACAGGGTCTATACGCAGATAATAATAATAATAATAATATATAATATATAATATTTCTCTAGTCAACATCCCTTTTTCTCAGCACATACTGTTCGTTTAGATATAAATGTATCTTTAGAAAGATTTTTTTATATTTTCTGACATTGCAAAACGATTTTGCGCTAAAAATTACTGTTTGTGGAAAATTTTAACATAAATGACACTTTTAATTGTCGTAGGCAAAACGGCATCATGGACAAATCAGACAATATTTTGTATACTTTACGAATAGACAATCCAATTACAAATGCCACTTTTTTGCATAATTTTCTCAGAAAAATTTAATTATTTACTTAAAAGTCATTAAACTATAGGTTATGTTACCCTACTGACAGTCCCCTATCCCTACCCGTCATACAAGCCGAGACAAGCATTTCGAATACCAAACACGTGTTTCGGACACTGTTTTTATACAAATATATTTGTCATTTCTCCTTCCGTCTTGCATTTATCTATTAATCGATCGCCTTTCGATTTATTTTTTAAATATGTTTTCCCTTCCTCCTAACTACCGCCCTCACCCCAACGACTACTCTTATTTTAAAAGCTATATTAACTGTAACTGTAACTTTTAGCGCTATATTAAAACTTTCGTAGTGCGAAATTGTGCACGGTATTTCATACTTGCAACTAGTACACAATCAGTAATGATTCCTTATTATTTATTTATTATAAAAAATAGCAAAATACATAACCTCAGCTGAAATAATATAATCGAAGGATTAGCTGTTTAGATAAATAATAATTCCAGCTCCCATTCACCACTGTTGTGTTTAGACCTTAAGTTTTATATATTCATGGAAATTATTAGTACAATGTTTATTTATTTAACGTTATTAAATTTTGTTCCGTTTTAGGAATTCGTTTTCATCACATAAGCGAGAGAGCTGCGTGCTGCGATTGTAGTATTGAAACATAATGTAATGCCACCAAATTGGGCGTCAATTCTTATAACATAATGCCACCAAATTGGGCGACAAATTCTTATAACACAATGATACCATGTTGGACGTCAATGCTTACAACATAATGCCACCAAATTGGGCGACAAATTCTTATAACACAATGATACCATGTTGGACGTCAATGCTTACAACATAATGCCACCAAGTTGGGCGTCAATTATTATAATATAATGCCACCAAATTGGGCATCAATTCTTATAACATAATGCCACCAAATTAGGCGTCAATTCTTACAACATAATTCCACAAGTTAGGCGACAATAATATATAACATTACTACACAAGTTGGGCGTTAATTTTTATAATAAACAGTTCATTAATTATTGTAGATATTGTTAATCTTTACTGAAAAATGTGGAAGTATTTGAAGGTTTTATTAATAAAGCATTCAATATTCTCTAAGCAATTTCTTTAATTACAAATTGATTCTCAAACTAAGTAATTGTTATTACTATGCAAACAATAATTAATAAATTATCTCGGTGTGGTTCTTTGATACTTTAATGGGAACTAAGATATTATTCTTGATATTATTCAGTTTAACTTATTACAAAAAAAGGTTACAATGTAAATCACTAAGATTGTTATTGAGAATCGTTAATGCTTCGGAAGTGGATGAATGGTCCAGAGCGAAGATTCTGGCTTTGAAGACAAATTATTATACTTTACGACGGTTACAATCCACTTCAGTATTCTTACTGGATCAACTAATTGACTTAATAAAAAATTATAGAAATTTACACTTGCAACTTTTGTACCGCAGTACCACTGAGTTTAATGAACACTTTGTATAAATTAAAAAAACACATTAACACAAGTCTTCGTTCTACTTGATTAATTAATATAAAAACGACGATAACAAACAAAGACTTTAATGTAAGAACTAATTATTAGGTAGTCAACTTAATACGGTTATACTGCTTGATATTGTTATGTGGCTAAAACTTACCATAAAATAAAAAAAAAAAATGTCGTGGAGCGACTTAGGTTAACTGTTAAAAAAAACTTAAGGACTCTCCTTTTGCTAACCTTGTTCTTAGTTTATATATGAACTTCCTTCCGCAGTAACGGAAAGCGTGGGCATTGTCAAAGCCAGTAAGACTGAAAACTGTCTTTAAATTTAAACTGTTTTTGCCGCTAACATGGTTTGTTTTTTTTAAGGCTTTGCCTACATGATCTCTAGCACACTTTTGGAGTTCACGTTTTTGGTTTTACTTACAAGAGATTGTAAAACCTATCTTTTTCTTTTCTTTGAATAAGAGTTCTTCAGTTAATTTTTATTGGAGTTTGTCGCTTCTAGTTCCTTTTTTAACTCACAAATTCTTTCCGATTTTTAAATTTCTAAAGCTAAATGACCGTACATGCTTGTCACGTTACGGTATGTTGTAGACATTGCCCAAAAAAATCAGGTCAAAACTTACAACCAAAAATTGTCATTTGACTCATTTTGGAGGTCTTCAGTTTATTTTTAAGTGAACCTCTCTGTTGTTTGGCGTGACCAACGTAAGACCAAACTGTGCATTGTACTTCCGTCATTAGCCCTCAATTACCTGCCCAAGAGTCCTGCGGTCCTGATTTCACGGCAACATTCACTCACAGTTCACATTCCCGAGAGGAATGTCTCTGTAACGTGATCAAACGTCGGTAACGCATGCGCAATGGCGTATCAATTTATTGTTTACTTTAAAAATACTCCGTTACTTTTACTGCTTTTACAATTTGAATGGATAGAAAAGTTTACTCTTATTGGTTTGGCCTCTACCTCAGACAGTAAAAGTGTAGTTAACTATACCTCTTGTTGCCGCAGGTTCGGAAACTATTCACAAAATATTTGGAAATTGTTCATGAAAAGTGTCCATTCACTTATGCCAATTGTTCGTTCACTTTAGGCTTCTTTTTCATTTACGTAGTGCCTCGTTCATTTCCTTAGACCATTCGCACAACAGCTTTTGTATACACTTCGTTAAGATACGTAAAACGTATGGCTCACTCATGCCTCTTGTTTGTTCCTGTCGATATTTCCTACGACCTATACTACTAAATGTTAACTAAATTAATGTAGTAGTATTATTATAGTTAACACACACACACACACACACACACACACATATATATATATATATATATATATATATATATATATATAGATAGATAGATAGATAGATAGATAGATAGAAGTCCTAAAGGAATGTGCAGAGATGGTCGGTCTACAGATCTCGTTTAAAAAAACCGAATTCTTCTGTACAAAATTAAATATTCAAGTACTAAGCACAAAATATGGTAAGATAAACAGAGTCAAGCACTTCAAATATCTGGGAGAAATTCTTGAACCCACAGGTGGCGAGAAGGCTGCGCAAAAGGTTCGGCTACTGAGAATGAAGAGGGCTCTTGGTATAACGCGTGATATCTACAATAAGAGATGTATGTCGACGCACACAAAAATCAGACACTACAACACAGTCATAAAACCGGAGGTATAATATAATATCGAGACAGCTAGCACTCCACACAAAAGCTACCATGGAGGGTATTTTGAAGGAAGAACGCAAAATCTTGAGAAAGATCCTTGGCCCGAGATTAACAGAAGATGGATACAAGTTGCACTCCCGGAAGACCACAGAGAATATATCGAACCTGGCAGCAGATATCAGAAGAAGGAGGCTTCGGTTCTATGGACACATCAGTAGACTCCCAACAACGAGACTTGCCAACAGAATCCTTAAGTATATACAAGATGTCAAATCAACAACGTCGTGGATCGCACAAGTCAGAATAGACCTACATGACGCAGGAATAGCCTCAACAGATGTTGAAGATAGACACGCATACAGAAGAAAGATGCTCGGTTGGAAGGTCCCAGAGAATGAAATCCCAAAGAGAGCAGGGGTAAAATGGACGAAGGAGCGGAAGAGGATCCAGGGAAGGATGAGGGAGGTGTGGAGGATTAGAAGGAACAAGACATGAGTCGAAGTGTTTTGCGTGATCCAACAGGGTCTATGCGCAGATAATATATATATATATATATATATATATATATATATATATATATATATATATATGTGTGTGGTGTGTGTGTGTGTGTGTGTGTGTGTGTGTGTGTGTGTGTGTGTGTGTGTGTGTGTGTGTGTGTGTGTGTGTGTATGTGTGTGTTAACTATAATAATACTACTACATTAATTTAGTTAACATTTAGTAGTATAGGTCGTAGGAAATATCAACAGGAACAAACAAGAGGCATGAGTGAGCCATACTTTTTACGTATCTTAACGAAGTGTATACAAAAGCTGTTGTGCGAATGGTCTAAGGAAATGAACGAGGCACTACGTAAATGAAAAAGAAGCCTAAAGTGAACGAACAATTGGCATAAGTGAATGGACACTTTTCATGAACAATTTCCAAATATTTTGTGAATAGTTTCCGAACC